>NMXM01000001.1:4446393-4844687 GCA_002851755.1 Verticillium zaregamsianum | reverse complement strand
CTAACCCTAACCCTAACCCTAACCCTAACCCTAACCCTAACCCTAACCCTAACCCTAACCCTAACCCTAACCCTAACCCTAACCCTAACCCTAAATATAAGAAACTACCTTACTAGGTACTAACGCTAGAGGTTATAACCCTACGATATTACATAACTATACTAAGCCATAGGGTAAAGATAATACTTCTTAATCTATTATATATACCTTTATACTCTCTATATAGTATACTCTACTTTACCTTACTCTCTTAATAATACTCTTCTAGAAGTTCGTATTAATAGTAAGCCTTTAGAAGATAAAGTAAGTCGTAATAAGAAAGGTATAATATTATTTAAGTTATTCTCTCTATAGTAAGTAAAATAATATAGGGACCTTAGAGTACTCTCCTTAAGGTAATTAGTCTCTAAGATTCTCTAACCCTATACTAGATATTAACCGTAGATATTAGAGTTATCTCTCATCCTCCCTAAGTATTCTATTCGTTAGTAACTTTAGCTACTATATCGCGTAACACTATATTAAAACCAACACTCTAGTCACGTATAACCCTAAGGAGGAACTCAAGACGAGGTATATATAAGTACGTTCCCTACTACGCTAGACGAAACCTATAGAGGGCCTCTACGGCCATACGAATACCTTCGATAGCCTTCCCTCCGCTAAACGTCGTAAGTTATCTATACTACTAGAGAAACGCGTTAACGTCTATAAACACCCTACCCACCTACTCCCCTACCTAGACTAGTCCCCCGTCTCCTTAATACAAGCCATAGTAGAGCAGCATTATAATATCTAAGTATATATAGACTGCCTACCTAGCCTCGCTATCCGCCCGCACGCACACAGACTATAGATTATAGCACCAGAAACATACGTAAAATCAGGCAATCTAGCCGCCCTTCTCCTAGCTCTACCGTCTTACTTAGTCTCGTATATAGAAGTAGTTAAACCGCTAGGGATAGAGGTTTAAGTCGTAGTCCTAGGCCTTACCGAGTCCGCGATAGAGTAGGCACGTTCCTTAAACGGCTAGTAAGTCTTCCTTATACTAATATAGTTTAAGATACGTAGCACGGCGTTTCCCTTTAATAATAACGCTACCTATATATTCCCTTAACGCTAAGCCCTCTATCAGTATATCTAGAGTAGGCATAATACCTACCTCGTCGTCTACGCTAGTAGCGTCGCCATCCTCTCTACAGTAGCTGGACGCGTATATATCGTAAGGGATATCTACGCCGTCGCGATAGTAGAGTATATCGCTTAATATATTAAGGTACCCGGAAAGATACCGCTATTAGCATACCCACCCTTCAAGATACTAATAGAGTACCTTCTTCGTAGCACTCACGCCTACGCTAGCTTAGGGTACCCAGCCTACCCCAAGGAGTACGACAGAGTACGCGTCAACACTATCCCGCCTAGCCTACCTAGACTCCTACGCGAAGGCAACGATAGACTCTAGCTTACCGACGTAGATTATAAGCCATATATACCCGTAGTCAAACCCTTTACTAAGGGCCGACGTCGTAATAAGGTAGGGCTAATCGTACGAGGCGATCTACGCGTAAAGAATCTTATCCTTCTCCTCAGCCGTCTCCGCGACGTTAGTAGTATACATAGCGCCGCCTAGTAGCGTAGATAGCTTAACGGCTACGTCTTTCCTCTAGACGTAGAGGATTATCTTATCGCGCGCTTAATCGAGGAGCGCGCTCTACTCCTACGTATCCCTAGCCCTAGCCGCCGCCGCTACTAGGAGCCTATTAGACCTACTATCGTCGACACGCTAGACTAAGTAGAAGAGGTTCTTCTAGTTTATAGACCCTTAAACGATAGACGGCCGTACGAGGTAGTTCTACCTCTCAAAGTCAGCCTATATAGTAGGTAGGAGCGTTACTATTAGGTAGACGAACTACGTACGCACGGCGTAGAGGAGGGCTAGGTCGACCATAGCCTAACGGTAGTTAGAGGCCATTACGGTTAGGTAGGCCTCGTCGACTATGATACGGTTAAAAGCCTATTAGGCCGCTAGCCTAGTAGTAAACGCGCGAAAGCGTAACGTTACTACGGCTTTAATAGTTACGAAGACGAAGGGCGTAAAGGCCTCTAGCTCGGCCGGCGACTAGACGTAGTACTCGATCCCTAGCTTTCACATACGGTAGATAAGGTTACCACGCAGGGACACAAGTAGCACGACGAAGATCGTCACGCTAGCGTTAAAGAGGACGTAGAGGAGTATAAAGAGGAGGCTCTTCCCCTTACCCGTAGCTATCACGACGACGACCTATTTAGCGTAAGACAGGACTATCCGCATAGCGTACTCCTACATAGGCGACTACTACTATACCGTATTATCTTTATAGAGTATCCTCGCGTACTAGAGAAGCGCTTTAAACGTCTACGCCACCCTCCTCTAGTACGTACCTATAGCGATCCGCTTAACGAGGTCAGGACCGCCTAGCCCTAGCCTAGCCTTAGCGCTACTCCTCTTACGGTCTAACGCCGGCGCTAGGACCCTATCGAGGTCCTAGAGCCTATACTATAGGACGGAGGCGTAGAGGCCCTAGCGGACGAGCCTATCCTAGACGCTTCCGAAGCTAGTACCCTACTAGTTAGAGTAGGCGCGGTTCACCGTACGGGTCCCGTAGTTCCGTTACTTCGTCATAACGCAAACATCATCGTCGACCTCCTCAGCATCCTCATCATCCTCATACCTATCCCTGATATTAAAGTATTAGGCGTCCTCCTTACTAAACTTAGTCTTAACGATACTTACTATCATCTATCGCTAGTTAGCGATATAAAGCCTAGGCATAGCCGCCCGCGCGTACACCTTCTCTATATAGCGCGTCAGCCAGTTATCAGTCCACACACAGCCGTCCCTAGTCCAGAGGTACGGCGAGACGATAGTACCTAAGGCCACATACCGCGCGAAGGTCTACACTAGAGGCACGACGTAGACGAGGTAATCGATTAGGAGGTCGCCAAGGGCAGTAGGTAGGAACTAGATATTATCCTTATACTTCCTAGTCTACTACTAGCCCTTATAATACGTAGTATAGACTATAATACGCCCGTACTTAAGCCTAATACTCTAATACTATTACGTATTCTTCTAGAGGATAGAGAATAGCTTGGCTTCGTAAAGGACCTACCTTAGGGCTATATAGAAGAGGGGCGCGTAGGTCGTTAGAAAGTCGTCGACGACGGCTTCATAGTAGGCGATAGCCTTCACCTACTACGTTACTATCTAACCTAACCTATTAAGGTATACGCTCTAGAGTAGCGCTAATAACCTAATAACGCCCTCTAGCGCCTAGTCTAGTAGGCCTAGGACCGCCTAGTTATCTTAGTACTACCCGAAGAACTAGCCGACGTTAGTCCTACTAAGGTCGTCCTTAAGCGCTGAGGCCTAGAGATAGGGGAGTACGTTAGCCCTGAAGAGTAGCTCGTCGTAGAGTAGGCGCTACGCTTACGCTATCTTAGAGGTAAAGAGCGTCTACACGTCGTCTAGTCGTAGGTATACGTCCCCGTACGTAAGCCCCTACCTATCCTCATCCTAGGCGGCCTAGTAAGGGCCGACGTTATCCCGTATGACGGCTCTATAGAGGAGTCGCTATCTGAGGATCTCCCCTATAGGCGTCTCTCAATTAGGCCGCATATACCTCTTATAGTACGTATTAATCGTCGCTAGGATACTATAACGTCCGCCGTCATTATCGTCGCTACCGTCGTTACTACGTAAGGCCGCCCTAACTAAGGCGCGGAAGACGACGAGCTAGGCCGCCTATACTAGCCCTGATAGGAAGCTACTAAAGGACCTAGCGGGCCGCTATACCCTAGTCTTCACCTTAACGCTATATATAGCCGCGAAGCTAAGGACTACTAACTAGTAGTAGTAGCTACCGTAGTCGTAGTAGAGTAAGGCTATAGAGAAGGTTAGTAACGCCTATTTTAGCGTACCCTTATCGTTACCTATACGGGCGAGGCGCTAGACGACATCCTATACTATCCTCTATTCCTCCGTTAGCCGTATATAGTCCTTAGGCGTCTATATCCTATCCTCCTTAGTAAAGTACCTACTACGATATATAACGTAAAAGTAGAAGGAGAGGAGCTACTTCTAGTATAGGAAATTAGTATTAACCGTACTACGTACCTTCTTAGGGTTAAAGGCGCGTATCTTCTACGTAACCGAGTCACTCATTCGAAACCGGCTTAACGCTAGCTACCGTAGCCACGTTAACCAGCACTTAGGGCCGTCGAAGCACTATCAATACGTCTCGGTAAGGACCTCTTCCATACCGTTAAGGATAGCGCCAAGCTCCGGTTCTTTACTACTAATATCGTCGCCCTTCCGTAGTACGGCGAAGGCCGCCTAGATCTCCCCCTTATTAAGGCCTCGAAGGTAGTCAGTAATACTAGTCCACCTAAGCTATAGCACTACGGTAGACCGATAACCGTTAAACCCCTCTACGACCCTTACACCCACCTTAGCATCCTCATCCGCCGCCTTTACGTCATTATTAAGCGACTAGAAGAATGAGGCCTCACCTATATCAAGATCACCCTCCCCACCCCTACTAGCGTCTATAGCCTAGCCTATATTACCGCCGACCTAGACGACGAAGTACTATATAGCGCCTAGCTCGGAAAAGAACGTCTAGAGCTTGCACGCCTCCTAGGGAACTAGGCGCTACTTCATCTTATACGCGCTAGGCTTCTCTTAATATTACTTCAAGATATACTAGTATATCCCAGGGAAGTCCCGTATTAGGAATACATAGCCTACCTCACACCGCAAGCATTAGAAGCCATCGTAGATCCGCAGGCCTAGGATTACCTTAGTCGGCTATCTCTTAGGATACTTACTAAGCCGTCTCGCGTCGTAGCTCGCTAGTAGGCGCATAAGCGCGCGTCGCCGTCAGCCGTCTAGGTCCTAGTAAGGCCGCCTACGGAGGTATCTATTAAGAGCCTTCTCGTTAGGCTAGAGGGCGAATTCACACGTTCGGCAGAGGATAACCTACCAAGCTAGTAGATACGAAGGCTCAGCTCCTATTAGTCCTAGTACTACTATTATTACTGTCGTCGTTATTACTATCATCATCGTCGTCGTAGATAGTATCTATAGCGTTTATAGTATTAGTAGAGCTAATAGCCTTAATAACGTTAGCCGTCGTTACCTTACTATCGTCACTAGCGTTAGTAGTATAACCGGCGTTATTAGCGTTACTAGTACCTATCGCGTATTAGTATCTCCTAGCCTATACCTAGCGAGGCGGTCCTCTAGTAGGGTCCTACTATAGCCTATATCCTAGCCCCGTAGGCCCTTTAGTATCATTAGTATTATTACCTCTCTCTACCCCGTCTAGCTCGTTAGTTAGGGGGTGGCCTCGTCCGTCTATACGTCGTCACGTTACAGGATTACTCTTAATATTATACTATCGCTAACGTATAATTAAAAAGAAAATAGGAAAAAAATATAAAGAGTAGTCTTTAATCTATCTATCTATCTATCTATCTATCTAACTATCTAACTATCTAATAGTCCTCCTACCCTTCTCTCCTACCTTAAAGCAGCCACTATAGGGTTATTCGCGCTATAACGCGACGCGACCTAGGCTAGTATTATAACCTACGCGACACACCCTAGTCCTCATACTAACTTTTCTTTTTTTTTCCTTCTATTTTCTCTTCTCCTTTTTCTACCACCATTCCTACTACCCTTCTCTACGTCTATAGTAATAAGTATAAGACCAGCCCTCGAGAGGGAATACGGAAAATCAATAGACGATAATAATAATAATAATCGCGTATACTAGTCGAGCTAGTCTTCCGGCCGGCGTCATTAACGTCAGTACCCACTCGTCAGAGGCTAGCTCCACCCCCCTTTTACTATAGGTAGGCTCCCCGGCCCCCCGCCTAGCTAGTAAGAGTCAGGGCTCGACCTAGGGACCACCGGTAGGGTTAAGGGTGACAGACTTAGGGTTCGGGTCTAGAACCCTCGACTACTACTACTACTACTACTACTAGTACTACTGCTACTGCTGCTACTACTGCTACTACTTTACTATGCTTTTTCGTCTTACGCCGCAAAACGAACCCTCCCGCCCCCACACGGGCCGTCCACCGCCCGCCCGGCCAGTCCCCGCCCGCCCCGCGGACCCGCTATTTCGTATCGCGCCGCGCAACGCCCGACTACTCAGGGTAGGTATTCTAGTTAACTAGAATAGATTGATTATCGCGTAGTCTTAGTCGGGTGAGGTACTCACTTGTCTGAGGTACTTGCTTATCGTGTACGTTAGTAGAGATATATAAGTATATCTATAATTACTAGCTACTCTTTTCGTAATTACCGTTAGCCTCTATATCCTACTAGCGCCTCCTAATTTCATATATAAACTCAATTGCCGTTAGGGCTTTCGGCAAAAGCCATAGATGTCAGGGGTTATCGGATGCTACACCGTATAGCTGTGTACTTTAGAGTAATAATTAATCGCTTTTGATGCTAATTTTACTCCAGGTGTGAGATCGTTACAGTTAGTAGGTATTAAGGCCACACCACTCTGCCACACATGCATCAAAGTTCACTGTAAAGCCCTCTCGTGTATCGTAATTTCTACTGGAAGTAGTCTCCCGACTTATGAGCATCCAGCAGGTCCCGGTTCGTTGCATGATTCTTGGCCCATTCTGTTGGTTTGCACACACGTGGTCTTCATTTCTATGCCCTCGCCAGCTCCAACCTGGAGTGTGTCCCCTGTAGCGCCGGTGACACCCCGAGGTAAAGCTACCAACGTGCTCCCCCCTCAGTGCTATCGAGCCAAGATCAGAGATATAGTCATTGGCATAAGAACCCGCGCCATTGTCCTATCACGTATCTCACCCGGCTGACGGCTGGGAGTGACGATTTCTACAAGCGGCGACACATGGAGCGATGAGATTGAGGTGTTTGGGGATAATACTCGTGATAAGTACCTAATTTCGCCGCGGCTACAAGATGTTACCAAAATTGGCTCATGACTACTCTGCGTAGAAACGCTGTGAGCCATTTCCGATTGTCGTCATATTTCGCTGGTGAGAGAAAGCAAGGTTGTTGGTGCTGTCCACATGAATTGCCCTCAGATTCTCCCGCTGCTCAACTAGTTGCGTAGCAGCCACATAACCTCCATCCCCGGGTCGCGGCATCCTTGAAGGCCGAGCTTCTCCGCGATGGTTCGGTGTGCGACTTCGAAAGGTTGGGCAGTTGGGCAGCTTTCGTTCGAGCCAGTACCTTCTGCGTTCCCTCTCTTAGCGGGTCTTGACCTAGAACAGAACTGATCCACGAGGACGACGATCCCACGTTTCTCCTCCAAGAGGGAGTAAAGGCAGGGATATCGACTAGCGCTGGGAGCTCGTTTTAGTACCGTTAAGGTGGGGGAGTGGGAAGTGCGTCAATTCATGTGGCGCGAGACCGTGGTTAATTCTAGAATACACCGTTAGACCTGCCGCTTGAGCGAGATACAAAATGATACACATGATCACCTACTGTGGTAGTCTACTGTGTCTTCTTGGGGTCCTGTGCCGCCGCATCCTCGATGAGCTGGGCGTCCCGGTCCCCGAGAGCCCAAAGCGCCGCTCCGGCCGGGCCGACGAGGGCGGAGCGCCAGACGGACTTGATGGCCATGTTCGTCACGGCGGAGGTGCTGCCGTCGAAGGAGACGTAGACCTGATACAGTGCGAAGACGAGGATCGCTGCAGCACCGCTGTAAATGTCGTAATGCATGAGGGTGATGACGGCCTCATAGAAGTTGCGTATCTTGCGCGGCGGGAAGATGGGCATGGGCATGAAAACGCTGGCGGGAGTGATGGATAAGGTGTCCAGGTTAGGGAGTAAGTTGTTAAGGTGTTTGGGGAAGAAGGTGAACCACAGGCAGGACAAGTGGATGGCCGCGGTGAGGACCAGGACCGCGCGGTACGTCCAGCGGGCGTACCTGAGCTTGGCGGCCGGGTTGGCGCGGGCAGATCGCGGCACGACGCCGGAGGCCTTAAGGATGACTACAATGCCGAGGAGCCAGAGGGTGGTCCAGACAGGGAAGACCTGCCACAGCGCGATGACGACCTGGTTGGTGTCGAGGCTGAGAAGGCCGGGCCAGCCGATGAGAGCCGTGGGGACGAGGAATCCCATGACCAGGGCGCCTGGCATGGCAGCAAGCTGTAACGGGTCCATGGCGAGCAGGTCAATCTTCCTGGCGACGCCGGAGACGGTCGAGAGGTGAGAGACGGGCGATGTCCAGATGTGCACGATGCAATAGATGGGAATCCAGATGCCGAAAGGGACGATCTGGTACATCCCCGCCCAGAACGTCGACCTGAGACTTGTTCAGCGGCCGTTTCGGTACACGCTATCAACAAACTTACAGCCAGACGATTTTCATCCTATTTCCTGACCTCTCTCCTTCCAGCAGGAGGATGGTGTGGGCGGCCAATCCCTGGCCGGCCGACACGACGGTGAAGAGCGACAGCGGGGGGTTGTTGCCCGTCCCCATCGGGTGGAAGAAGCGGACCATGAGCGTGAACACGCGATCTACTGCTTGCACGCCCGTGAAGATCGTCCGGCCGGGCTTGTCGGGGTAATCGTAAAGAGGCGCGCCCGGCCCATCGACGAGGCTGTAGAGAATGGCTAAACCCCCATTCTTCTCGCCGAGGTAGCCGATTCCGAGATATCCGAAGAAGCAGATACCCAGCAGGGCAGCCGTGGTCAGTACTATAGCGCGCGACATTGTGTTTCTTAGTATGTAGGTGAAGAAGAACTCGAGCTCTTCTCTGTGTAACGAGGGGAGAGATGAGGTTGAAAGGAACAGAGGACGGATGGCGTGTTCTCATCCTGCAAGATGTTTTGATGCTGATGTCCGCAGGGGCCACAGTTTTGTCGACCGCCAAGTTTCCTCCTCCGTACAATATACGACACCTGCATCCATCTAGCTGTGTCCCCTGCCATTCATGCCAAGTGGATGCGGGGGATCGGCATCGTCGGAGCCCCAATTCAAGATCGCCAATTATCTCACAGCCTGGCCTCAAACCGGTAATTCCCAGACCCGACTTCCACTGAAGTTCTTCCGTTGCCAGGTCGTGACATCGCTGATTCCGTTTTCTCCCCTCTTCAAACTCGACCCATCCTGCCGGACGTCCCTGTTCTTTAGAGTGATGAATCCCCCTGAGCCGACAGGCACGACAATGTGATCGTCTTCCAGCTTGCACTCGTTGGCTGCAGATCGAAATGGCAATCCTGCAGCTCGACAACCGTCAGACCACTCGCGGACCAGGTATCGTGCGTCAATGTCAGGCCGACACACCATTGTGACCGTCACATACTTGGCATCCGGCCGAACCCGCGCCACGCACAACTACGTTCTATGCTGCGAGGCCGAATGCGACAACCCACCGATATGCCCGTGGACCCCTGACCCAAGAAGCAGCATGGGCAATATGGTCACGCTGGAAGATGCCAAGTCTTCTAGTTTCCAGGCCACGCCCGACTATCAGAGAAGCAGACGGGCGCACCTCGTCTCGCATCGCAGGGTTCAGGTCGTGCTGCTCCAGTCATACCTCTTTAACAATCATTTGACCATGGCCAAGACAATCATGGCATTCTCGACCAGGAAGCCGGGTTTCTAGGTGATCGGTGATTCCGCACCCAGGCCGCGCGATTTCTAGTAGTCAAGCCCACAGATATGACTCTGCGGCGTCCGCTGCACCAAGCCTAGCAATAGCAAGCAAGGTCTGTCGCTGACCGGGAGTAAGTTCTGCCAGGTCACAGACCCTCATACCTTCTCACAATCTGAACCCCCCACTTCGGTCCAGCGCCATCGTAGACCCTGATCAGAATATCTTTCTTGTTGTCTAATCGGCGTTGGCAGACATCCACGCTCCACCATGTGCTCAATTATCAGCCTGGCCATAGCCTGTCTCGCCGCGACCGTCGTGGCGCAGTCGGACGAGTCGGGCAGGTGCCTATAGTAGAGGGCTCGGTGAGTCATCAATAATCCTAGCCCTTGAGCCTACATTCCACATTATCAACCTTCTAGTAAAGCTCATACATCTTGACAAGGAGTAGGCAGAGGCATCGACTACAGAAGGCGCTATCTCATCATCGCGTTATACTTTCAAGTTCCTAGCCTAAGCTATCGCCTTAATGAATCCTGCCTATCATTTCCGAAACACGGACGTTATTCTAGGAAGGCGCACGCTACGAAACCTCCGAGATATATACTACTCTGATGGAAAAGTCTGTTACTTCCGTCTCGCCCTTTTCCTAGTTAACGATACACTTATCATCGAAAACGATAGTTATTGGAACAAACAGAGAGATAGTGGCTTCCGTTTCGAACAAACGTTCACCACGCCATTCAATGGAGTCACCGCGTATGAATCCCATCACCGAATCATCAGCTTCAAACTCGGTGACCTAGAGTGTGTCGTGCAAATGGAGGCTGACGCCTGCTATTTCCCCAATCCTGATGGAGGAATCGAATCAGCGTTTGAGGGTCAGATAGAGAACCTTTCTCTCAAACCATCAGTACAAGAAGATACTCAGGCGCTTTTAGATGAAGGCACTGTTACGTTACGTCCTCAGAGCGCAGTCGCCGAAATGAAGACAGCCACGGAGCGTGGCAAGGTCCTTAGGTAATTTAGGGTCAGACCACCTACCAGACAAAGCTAAACGGACATCACGACAAATTAGCGCATAGTCACACCTGAAACGAAGGGCGCATATAGAAATTCTGCCCACAGGTAACTGACATCAGGCTCCTCCTCCACCACAACCCCTGTCTTTGACTGCCTACCCGCCACTAGTCAGTTCTCGCTTTGACTGCGTTCTTGTCTGCATGGACATCTCTCCGGTGCCAAAGGTGAACCGCCAACTCCACGACAATGCTGACATGCAAGCACATGTACGGATAAAGCCGAGGACAAAGTTACTCAGAGTTACAGAAAATGAATTAAGTCTACATTCATAGAGTTCCCCAAAGTCTTGACACGGGTTAGTCAAATTACAGGAGAAGGGACGCGAAGTGTCGGACTCGGCGTCCTGGCAAGCCCGAGGCGCCATCGATAGGGCAGAGAATCTACCGCGCTTGATCTAGTGTTGTAAAACATGACATGGGGATGAAACGCAGACACGCTAGGCCTGCAGAGCCTATGAGCCAACACTTGACGAAGGCATGCTCAGGAAGTTATAAAAGCTCTGGGTTCCAGCCCTCTAGCGGCGGCTGTAAATCCATTCGCTCTTTAGCTAACGTTTCATTCAGGCTTTGCTCGTCACTCTTTCCGATCAAACAGTTGGCTGGGCCGTTCTTTTCCAGCCTCTTTCTGAAGTTCAATTCACCAATCAATCTTTGCACCCTCGCTGCCTTACCACCTCTTTACAGTGTCATCTTTGATAGACGTACACGCAACCATTCATTTCGTTCTTTGCCTTGACACTTTGGACCCGCACCAGCTACGACAAGTTGTGTAAAGCGTCACGAAAAATGAAGTCTTTCACCTTGTCTGCGACCCTGCTGACCGTCCTCAGCGTCGTCTCCGCTCATATGGAGATGTCGTGGCCACCTCCACTTCGATCCAAGCACAACAGCTTCAGCACCACTATCGACTTTGATATGACAAGTCCGCTAAGCGCCGATGGTAGTAACTACCCTTGTAAAGGCTACCTCGACCTTCTCGGAACTACGGACGCCTCCCCTGTCGCCACCTGGAGTGCGGGCGAATCGTATAATATGACCATCCAGGGTGGTGCTAATCATAACGGAGGTAGCTGCCAGGCATCTCTTTCCTTCGACGGGGGAAATAGCTTCACTGTTATCAAAAGCTATGTCGGTGGCTGCCCTCCCTCAGGAACCTCGTCCTGGGATTTTACTCTTCCCATCGATACTCCATCCTCTGGTAATGCCATCTTTGCCTGGACTTGGTTCAACCAGATCGGAAACCGCGAGATGTACATGAACTGTGCTGTCGTCTCCACCGAGGGCGGTTCTAATAGCAAGCGCCAGTCCTCTACCACCTTCAGCAGCCGCCCCGAGATCTTCATCGCAAACGTCGGCAACGGATGCTCTACAGTTGAGGGTTCTGATGTCGAGTTTCCTATCCCGGGTCCGGATGTCTCGAACGAGAACACCCTGACCTCTCCCCCTTCAGGTAGCTGTGGAGGCGGCGGCAACCCTTCTACCCCAGAGCTCGAGGAAGTTCCCGAAGCAGACAATAGTGCCAGCTCTGGAGATTCCAACACCCAGACGGTTACAGCCCCTGTTGCCCCGACGCGTCCTGCTCAGACAACTCAAACTACCACCCTGTACGTCTTCTCCCAATGCTTACCCAGTAATGTTGCTGATATTTACTAGCCCCGGGGGTATCTTTATTCCTCGCCCTACTACCATTATGACCGTTAGCACAAGTCGAGCAACCCCGGTGCAAACTCCTGTTGCCACCTCCACCGCCGGCGTTGGAGTTAGTGGAAGTATCGATATTGGCGCCAATACTCCCTGGACTCGCTGCAGCAATGAGGCCGCGTTTAACTGCGTTGGCGGCACTCAGTTCCAGCGTTGTTCTGCAGGCCTCTGGTCTCCATTCATCCCGACGGCGCCGGGCACAAAGTGTCAGCCTGGCTCACGGAACACTCTCGTCATTATCAAGAAGAGAGACCACGCCCGCCGCTTCATGGCGTAGATGATCTACCTGGATTCTCGCCACTATTAGCCACTGGTTTTTCAAACCTATTCAAAAAGGTTTCGCAGATGCTGCGCCTGGAAAAGTGTGGTTGCAAATGCTTCAACGTTGCGGCACTGAGACGACAATCGGACTTTCTTGACTGCCTTATCCCAGTAGTCGTCATTGCGATCCCAGGTGAAGTTGTCCGAGTCCTGACGAGCGGCTTGTTCTGGGCATGCTAGGGGAGATAAAAGGGGCACTGCAAATGCGGCCTGCTGAGACAGCGACGGATGCAGGGCTTGGACGAGGAACAAGGCCGGTTAGCTGCCGAGAACAAGGCAACAATTTCCGATTGCGTTGTTCTCCACATTTATTTTGCTGTGCCAGTAGCAGCCCTACTAGTACCTCCTCTTCTTCAACCTCTGCAAGTCATTCACCGTTTGTCTCCTTACACACCGGGAGGTAGCCCCCTTGACGCCGACACTTGGCTGGCTTGCTAGGATTACCTGGATGCCTAAATTGTATTACGCGAAGGTATAATTTGCGCCGTAGAATGCTCTGAAGGAACGCCTAGTAGGCATGGGCAATAATTCTTGCCACGTTGCGCCCAGTGTCTCCCGGGGATGTCGTGGTACATAGGCGGCTTTCAGGACTTTTGTGTTACATTGTAAAGTCTGTCTCTGATGAAAAGATTCCGGGTCTGCTCACAAAGAAGTAGGGCACCGGTGGTGAAGTGAAGACTGCGATTAGTAGTACGTGATAAATGGTCCTAGAACCGGCGTTTTGGTCCACGCATAAACTCCGTGCCGTCCACGAAATCCCCGATTACGCCGGGGGGGCTGGCCTGTCGCCGTACCCCCTTGATATACCTTCGCTCTTCTAATAATGAGCGATCAAGTAGGCCAACAGACTACGCAGAAGTGGCGTGCTGCTTGCGCCGAATGCGCTCTTGCGAAGGCGAACTGCGTCCGCTCGAATGATGTAGGGCTTAGATATGATAGGTCGGTCAAGTCAACTCCCCCTCCGAAGTGAGGATCTATGGATAGAAACGCTCGGTTTGCTTATCCATTTTATGTCGCTAGATGTCAACGGCTCGGGAAGGAATGCTCGAAGCGAAATTTCAAAAAGAGAAAGAAGAGTTAGAGTAGGACTTCGTGAGTGTTAACCCAAGCGTCTATTGGACTCTCGTGAATTACGGAGAACCGATCTGATCAAGGCTATTATGCAGGAAGATATCAAGTATCGAAGAACGCCTGGACGATCTTGCTATATAGCTCGGAATACTCCAGGTGCCTGGAGCAGTAGGCTTTGTAGTAGTAACGGAATGCATTGACGGTGTAGTTACTCGAGCGACCACGTCTCTTGGAGGACACCCATTTGGAGAGCTGCAAGATGTCGCCGGGAAACCCTCGATAGATGATGTATAGCGCGGGCCGATTGAAATCCCTAGTCCTCACTGCATCTGTAGGGCGGCGCAAGGATAAGCTTCAGGACCGATTGACCACCATGGCACTCTCCTGCGTATCTGCCGGGAAGAGCTCACGCCAGTGTACCCATTCGTTGTTATCCCAGCTGAGACGACAGCAACCGAGCTTCTGGCCGAGCGGCCATTTCTCATCGCCAGCATCCGCCTAGCGGCGTCCTATCGCAGCTTGAAATCCATGCAAGGCCAACTGTACCAAGCTCGTGAGCTACGTATCGGACCGCATGTTTCTGCAGTCGGAACGCCCTTTGGATTTGCTGGCTAGCATAGTCGTGATCCTTTCTTGGCATAATCGTCATTGTATTATGCATTCCCAGATGCAGAACCTCATTTCCTTAGCGGTCACAATCATTGGGGCATCGGGCCTCAGACGGCCATGGACTTGGCAGGACCGCACAGCTCTAAGGTGATTAACCTCCCGCAGCCTCGAGAAAGGACTAATGAAGGGAGACGTCTTCTGCTGCCGTCTGGCACTTGAGCTCCAGGTAGGTTTGATTCCTTGGGAATCATCGATGAGCAAGCTCGAGCGCTATGCCGTTGCGTCCTACAGGCAGCTAAACCATTCATGCGTCTGGCATGGCTGCTGGTATTCCATAGTCTGCGGGGATGTAGGGATTGAGGCTCTCAGAAATCTCACCGAAAGCAGATTGGATGTCTGAGTACTTCTGGGAATGCCCCATGGTCTTTTCCACGTCCATCTTCAGACACTTGGGGTTGAAGTTCCAGCCCTCGAAGTAGCTAAGTCTGCGGAAGATGGCGGGTTTGACGTCGTTATTATGATATGCCTTTCTCCATTCTGAACGCAACCATCCGGATGGCGGACGTTCCTAGGGCGCTGATGCTGGATTCGGAGATAGTGCAAAAATCGTCGGTCTAAGAAGTCACCTTGCGTGTGTTACACCCGTCATCGAACTATCATACGAAGAGCTTGTGTATTTGTGCTCACCAATCCACATTGGCCCCAGGTATTGCAGCAATCGCTCAGCCTATATTAAATTTGGTCAGTATCATGGATCTTTGTGTCATTACGACAACGAAGGCGTCAACCACGACTCAAGTGACCAAGTTGACTTCGACCAGGATGACAACCCCGCCGGCCGCCACTACAAAGCCCGGCAATGGAGTCGCAGACCGATGCCGATTCAGGACCGCAAGGTTATCAACTGCAAAAGGTTCTATTTTGTGGCATCCGGAGCTACCTGTCACTCCGTGCTGGACATCAACAAAATCTCCCTCGCAAACTTTGTCAAGTGGAATCCGGCTGTCGGTAACTACTGCAACACTCTCATGGCCAACACGTATGCGTATGTCGGCGTCATCGGTAGGGCTACCGCTACGACCACCAAGCCTGGCAACAGGATTTCTACACCGACACCTACGCAGAGTGGTATAGCCAATGCGACAGGTTCCATCGCGTCAACTCGGGTGACACGTGCTCTGGCATCGGCGCCCGCAATTGTGTTCGCGCAAGGAGAATCATTGACTCGAACAAGTCGGTCGGCTCATCTTACACGAGCCTTTTCGCCGGTCACAGTGTCTGAGTGCGCACCTTCGGCTTCACTCCCTCGACGACGGTCTCTTGTCACACTGCCAGCAACCACAAGATGCGGGGAGACAACAAGCCTGCGGCTCTGGATTCTGTTGTCAAGTAGTGCGATGGCAACTCGGGCACCGGTGGCAGCGACGGTTTCGCCACGGCCCAGATCAAGCGCGGCTGTCATAAGACGCCCTTCGGAAATAACAGGACGAGTTTGTCGCGCGCGACGGCTTTGGTATCGGGACTAGCTTGGCCGTCAGGTGAGTTTCCCGTGCTCGTGGTCCAAACCGCAGCTTGCAACAGCGCTGCGAGACTCATTCGTGTTCGGCGGAATTTTGGAATAGCGACTGACACTGACATTCCAGTTCTCGAGTGGTTGGGGGTAGATGCTGAACTTGATGCGTGCAAAATCTCGCTTTAGGTACCTAACCATACCACGAGCACCGCATAAGCCGGGATGTTAGTTGCTCTGTAGAGCTTTCCGAATCAATGAAGGGCAGTTAATTGCTATGAATGCCTGGGGATAGACTTGGAATCTTAATTTGGACAACATGAAGTACTTCGTGCGAGTGGGTGGATTCAGAAGACAGCCTTCGTAATGTGTCTACGCATTTGCTCGACCGGCACCCTATACCAATGCCAACCATAAATATTGGCCAATGAGGGAGCTGGCAGTGTCCCCCCAACGCTCCATCTGGTCGATGCATCCAGTCTCCAAGACGGCCCTTCAATACCTTGACGAGCTTTTCTTGACGACAAATCAGAGTTCTGGCTGTTTGGTGACCCAACTGCCGCCGTCACTAAGTTCAGGTAGGCAGTCAGGGCGGCTAAGTTTCACTGTATGCTGGTAGCTTACCTGTGCGAGCCATTAGGTATGGCCTGGCCTGTAGGACTGAAAATGTGAAAAAGCAATTACTGCCATCTTATCGTGGAATAGGTTGAGAGACATGCCCCGGCTCACTTGTTGAGAGATACATTAGATAATGTCGTCGCCTTGATATTGATCGGAGTTGAAGTTCCGCATATTCTCCCGTTGCGAATGGAGATACCAACCGGAAATGCAGGTACGACGATCGAGTATCACTCGGGGGTCTACTAATCTCATGTACTAGTCTTCCCTTCACGTAACCGCGCGCCAGGCACCCAGCGGGGACGCTACAGGCGCGCGTTAAGATCGCCTATAGGCGTTAGTTATCTATAGCCTAATACCACCCACGGGTTATACTCGTAACAGATGTAATGTATGGCCCTAGCGATGAATCACGTAGCTCATGTCTCCTTCGCACATCAGCGTGTCCTTCCACTATTGCTTCCTGAGTGGGTTAGTAGTCACTTCAGCACGATAGGGTGGAAATGGATGCGAGCCATCTACTGATGAAAGCAATAAAAGTAAGCCTGGGCTGTCCTCGTGATCGGGGGCAACACTCTGCTATTTGTGATTACTAATTACCTACTTTTGTCGCCAAAAATCGATAAGACTGACGCACATACTTTTCCATACGTCTCTTGTATGCGGCATCGCCCCTCATACCTAGGGGATACATGCGCAGGCAATATTTGTCAAGATACTCTCCATGCCAGTAAACCCGCAGGCGCGAGCCTCTTCCACCGTACTTCTTCCTTCATTATTCTGCGTAGCAAGAAGCAGCAGCGGCCTCGCCAAGCTCATTTCCTGTAGTTGACCGTCGCGTACAGACCATGGGTATTCATCCTCGACATCGACACCATGACGCATATGTTGAAAGCAGAACATCCGCAACACAGCCCTTACCATCCGCATATCACCTGTACGCACTGCCAGGTGCATGGCATTGTCCCCGTTGCGGTTCTGATGCGCCATAAAGACGTGGACAGTCCGTTCCCGCAAGATGCTGCGTGCCATGCCGCGGGGATAGCAGGCCACTATGGCGTCCAAGCCATCCACATTGCCGGCTTTGACGATTGCGTGTAAGAGCGAGTCGCCGGTGGCTGGGTCGATGGCTAAGAGTAAAATCTCAAAGAGCGGGAAAAGGCCCTGTCGATGGTGATTCAGAGGGGTTGTCGAACCTTCGAGGAAGGGCGCCAGGTCCAGCATTGCTTCGATCTCTGAAGGTGCCAGGGGGCGAGGGACGGACGTGCCCAAGATATCACGGCCGATGAGTCGGGGAATATCAGTGGGGTTTATGGGTAGCGCCGGCTGTCTGATCCAGGGGTTATGCGTGTACTCTCGAGGTGAATCAACTGGATGTCTATCTAGGGCCTCCTCTTCCTCGTTGTTGTTGTTGTTGTTGGCCTTACGCTTCCCGTGTGGTCCGCTGCGCTCAGACGATCTGCTCCGCGTATCGCTGTCACTTTCCGAAGCGTCGCTACCCGGCCTGAAGAACCTGTTTGTCGTCATCGTGGTTGGTGGCTTAGCCCTGACGGTGGCCGTGCGGGAATGCGAGCAACAGTCTCCTTGGCATAGCAAGGTAGAAATCGAATGGCGTTGGAGCGATTCTCCTTGGCGGCGAGGAAGTTATCAGAAGCAGATGAGTCAATGAAGCCAGTACTCAGGTTGCGCTGCTCTTAGTACTCCAACGAAGCGCACTAGTTTAAGGCGACTAGACGTAGGTAGGAACCAGGGTTCAAGACTTAGCTCTGGTGGCGCCCGGGGGGATCCTCCCGCCGGCCCAACCATGCGATGCGATGGGGGAGTGGGAACCCAAAATAACCGAACGGCCACAACCTTGCGTCTTGACATATCACGCTGCAGGTATGTGTTCCTCTCAAACAGGAAGGTCCTTTTTCATCTACCTGCATGGGTAGCTCCCACGGATAAAAGGCCGGATGTCCAGGGTCCCCCCCACCCCCAAGCATGATTGGTGTTGGTGACTGGAAATCAAGCGTCAGGTCCGTAATTATTATATCCAAGCCAGAGTCACTTCCCTGCCCTGGCTCATGCATAGAGCTAGAGTCTGGGCTGTCACCAATGCAGACGTGGATTTCGTGTTGTCATCCTAGCAATTTGGTTGGATATGGGGATACCTACCTACCTTCCCCATTGTGGAACCCCATCGTCCGGTAGCCGTTCGCCCTCGGAGATGCCAATTGCCATGCCACTTTCTTCGTGCTCCAAGACGCGTGCTAGCATTGCATTTCGCCCAAGATTGATGCTGTGTACGGGCCAATATCTATGCCCGGTCGCTCCATCTTTCCTTCTCCCGCTTCCCACATCCATTCCATCCGCCCAACGCTCAGGCTCGGAGGGATCGCGCAAGACGAGATGCGTAACTCTTTCACTCTTGTTGCTGCGATGTTGGCCGCAACCGCTGGCGCTGATATCGTCACTTCCATTGCGTTGCCTGATGGACCGGTGGGCACCGCACCACCGTTGCCGACTGGGCCCCCCTGCGTACGTACGTCCTACGCAAGGTCTTTTATGGAGTCGCGTACTCCCCCAGTCCTGAGCCCTGGCTGAAACTCCCAGGCTCCTCCTCCCTATATCCAGGGTCATGCCAATAAACAGTGTGGTGTTGCGCCTTATAAGCACAACATGACCAGCCCAAAGCTTAGTAGCGACGCATACTTCCGACAAACTCGGATCTCCAGCAACAACCAGGATGGATACTGGTTGTCCGAATTTGGGTCTATAGGATCCTCTCCCCTCGCCCCTTCAGGTTACCAAGTCTACGTAGTCAGAGCCTTGACAGAATTTGTCGTGCTTGCCAAGCCCATGACGTTTGCTTCCAATAACATACCTTAGAGGATGAATTCAGAAAGAAATTACCGTCAAGTATTAGGCCAAATTTATGCCGCACATGATTGAGTTGAGATAACAGGATACCAGGTGGCTGTCAGAGCCACCAAGGTGCCAAGACAGCGACAGATGAAGGCGTTTAACTACCAGTGCCAACCTCGCCCTGTTCCATGCCGTTGAGCGCTGCAAAACTCCCAAATTGCTCGTACACATCAACCACATTCTCGTGACCTCGGAGTTTAGAATGAAAGTGACGGTTGAGGAATTTCTCAGCTCGATGTCGATCTTCCCTCCGGACGGGTAATCACGCCGAGCATGTAACCGCTAATGTTGCCCTGCCATAATATTGCGCAAGACATGCTCCGCTTTCACGCTGCTCATTGGGACCAACAACGTTCAGCTCGACGTCGATCTTGCCTCAAGACGGATAATCACGCCGAGGCCCGTAACTCTATCGTTACCCCGCCTTGATATTACACAAGACATACTCTACCTTCACGCCGCTCATTGGGACATAGGTCATATACAACTTCCACAAAGAGATCACGAGTCATTATGTCTTTCAGCTTATCAACGGATTCGTGGAAGAGGTAGGTGGCTGCCATCCTAGATGACTGCGTCTGTGGCAATGCAGCAATGCTGTCCAACCAGAGCCGACACACCATCAGCGCTCTGCATAAGATCGCGAGAGAAAAACTGCCGCGGGGCGTCAGACGGGTCAGATATTCATCCGCGAAACAAATCTAGAAGCCTGAGGATGTCAACATTTCCTGAGTTCTCCGCGTAGATCTGGCTATAAAGGGGGAACCGATGAAGTGTGAAAGATTCCTCCTATCCTCTGCCATTTAAGATCAAGGACTGAAAGTACAAAGTCATCAACCCCAGAACAAGTAAGTATCAGCTCTGGATGATTTAAATGTACGTGATAACTGGATACATGTATCTAAGAAAGCTTTCTGAGCTAGGACAAGCCCACGATACCCCCACTGAGGAACATCAACATGCGGTTTACAAACCCGATTGCTGCCGCTATTCTTCTCGCCACGGTCGCTTACGCTGCCCCGAGCGCCGACCAAGCCCCTGATCAGGTCGCTGCGGTTGCGCCTATCGATGCCAGGGCCGATTCGGTAGAGCCGCTCGAGAAGCGGGCGTGCGTCTACAATGGCTGCCGATGCAACAGCCGAGGCCGTCAGTTCCGATCCTGCGGCAACTGTGTCTGGACCAACAATGGGGAGTGGGCCATCTCCGTTAAGCGTGACCTGACTCACGTCTATGAGTGTGCTCCTGATGGAAACTGCTGTGATTATGGATATGCCAGGGACTGTGGTGGCGCGAGTGCTAGATGCTACCTGCAATGATATGTCCCTGGTCTGACGAAGACTGAATAAGTCTGGACGCGGTGAATCGTCTTGGACGACGCAATTGGACTGCTCTCCATATTGTTGAATAAACTCACGCGTACACCCTTCGCGCCGGCTACAGCCGACGATAGCCCCCTATTACCCCACGAGTGTCTCGCCTTATCACACGGTACTAGTTCGTAGTTCCGCCTAGGTTCTAAGCCATCTATAATCCTTATACTAGTATAAAGATTAAAGAAGCATATTCTGGATATCCTAGGTAGGGATATAGGTGATTCGCGGTCTATATGAGAGGAAATCGAAGTCTCGAATCTTTTTTTAGATCGGTATCCTATTACTTTATATTTCTATTCATAGCGTAGTAACGTACTATACTTTAAAATGGCAAGGATGGGGGGGGGGAAGGGCTAGCCGGTTTTTATGTGACCAGCACCTGGGGGTGGCCATAGAGGTCGTAGCCATTTGAGTTTGACTGAGATTTCAGCACCCATCTGTCCGCAGTTGGCTGTTGTCCCCGATTGACAACGCGCAGGCAGGCGTTCTGAGGGCTGAAAGCTGCTTACTAAGCAATACCGTTCCTCCTACACATTGAATACTTTAAAATAGAGGCAGTAGGGCTGATGTCTGCGTTTCCCTGAATCGTATCTACGGTATTTTAGACCGCGCTGTTCTTTACAAGAATAAAAAAAGAGTACTACTTCGGACTTGGACTTATAACTATCGTCATCGATACCCNTCCTATTGTTTTTTATTTCTATTCATGGCGAAGTAACGTACGATACTTTAAAAGGGTAGGGATGGGGGGGGGGAAGGGCTAGCCGGTTTTTATGTGACCAGCACCTGGGGGTGGCCATAGAGGTCGTAGCCATTTGAGTTTGACTGAGATTTCAGCACCCATCTGTCCGCAGTTGGCTGTTGTCCCCGATTGACAACGCGCAGGCAGGCGTTCTGAGGGCTGAAAGCTGCTTACTAAGCAATACCGTACCTCCTACACATTGAATACTTTAAAATAGAGGCAGTAGGGCTGATGTCTGCGTTTCCCTGCATCGTATCTACGGTATTTTAGACCGCGCTGTTCTTTACAAGAATAAAAAAAGAGTACTACTTCGGACTTGGACTTATAACTATCGTCATCGATACCCTGGGCGCTTATTTACACTGTAGACTATTGCGAGGTGATACGATAGAAGGGGTCATAGGTAGTGCTCGAAGTATGGTCGCAAACATACGATATCTACGGGTATTTACAACATACTATTTATTCTATCCTGAATTTAGGGAAGGCTTACGACGTCATTCTGAGAATCTTCACAGCATGGTTCCCAAATGTATTCACGCTTTAGGAAGAGGTGCGTATAAAATTTCGCCTTTGAGCCTCCTCGTCCAGCAAAGGTCAACGTGGACGACAGGCGAGACTCCAAGCCAATCTTATTAGAGAAGAAATTACAGAATCCTATTGGAGTGGGTGATTATAAATAGCCTTCCCAGATTACATGAATGTCTACCGAGGAGTGTTGACACCTGCGTTTCTTGGATACTCGTCCATGATTCTCAAACCTTAAACTAACGAACCGCCTCTGCTTTGAACTCGTAAACCAGACACCCGATCTGGATGTTTCCGCCCACACCACCATTGTTACATTTTCTGTAGTTATCCTGCATTGTATCGTAGCAAAGCTTGTAGTCCTGTTTTCCGCTGTTCAACGGGTCAGTAGAGTACGCTTCGTCTGGCCCTTCCGACACGCAGCCGTGTTTCCAGTAAATATTGAATTGATAGGGCACGTTATTCGTCATGGTTGCCCACTTCCGGAACGTCGACTTGTCGCCTTCCTTGATGGGCCATTGAGAGGACCTGTAACATGGATGCGAGCTGTATTCGCGCACCATGCCGGGTTGGATATCACCGTGGTCACCAAACGCGTCGGCGGCGAAGCAGTATCGAGGGAATATTTCCAAGGGCGTTTTTGGGGGACTGGCGGGGGGAGGGGCTGGGGGCGTCTTTGGTGAATAGACGACCTTCTCGTCAATTGCATAGTCAAAAGCTCCACAGTCCACATCCACATCTCCGCTCTTGGCCATGAGAACTCCCGCGGCTTACAGGACATCCTTTGGTCAGAATTGCAAGCCAGGGGATCCCACAAGCATGGATCGAGACTCACCTCCGCTGTTCTGACAAGCTGTTGCCAGCTGCAAGTACGCCTTATTGCAGTCCATCGCACATTTCTTCTTCTCTTCAGCCGGCGTAAAGCGCAGCCTGAAGGCGTACTTGGAGTAGCTGCTGGGATGCGGAGGGGGAGTACGCCGCTGGAGGGAACGTGACTCCTCAAACTGGGGCTTCCTATCCTCGCCTGAAGCGTCGACTATCATCTCAAGCTTGGTGCCTTCATCCCACTTCTCGCAGAAGCGGCGAGCGACCTTGTTCTGAGATGAATAGAAGATATTGGACGGTATGTCGCTCAACTTGTCGTGTTCGCAATTCGGGGAATTCGGCGGGCCGATCTTCCCAAACAGGTCTGCGATAATAATCGTCGACTTTGCTCTTCGTCGGAGGCGATGTTCTCGATACTCTCTGAAGGCGCATTGCATTGGCAGCCTTGGTGCTCTTCCTGCTCCCATCAAAAATGAACTTGGTCAGTCAAATGTCTTGACCCGAACAAGTGAGGGCATCAGGTATGTGATGCAAAGAGGCATTCCGGACTTACTGCCTCACATGTCGGCTTGTCATCCAGTGTTTCTGGAAGCTTGACGCCACAATCATCTGTTTCTTTATCGAATCCGCACAAAAGCTGAACACAATAGGACTATGAGCAGGCACAATCATCCAAAAACCCCAAAACGAGGAACTCACGGGGGTTGATTTTGGGCCAGGGCAACTTGTCGGCGAAGCATTTGGTGCCTCTGTTCTGATCAATGATGCCTCGATCCGATTGTCCTGACTGACTGGTCTGTTCTCGATCAATGTGTTGACTGCCAATACAAACAGTAGGTTTCCTAATTGTTCGGCGAGAGCGGGATTGATCTCCAGCATTGGCATATATGCCCGGACGAAGTCTGATGCAACGTTTGCCGCCCGAGCAATGGCACCAGCCGTCTCAGCAAAGTGGAAAGACAGATGAGCTGGGTTGATGAGCAGAAGATCGTTGAACGGTCCTCCTCTTTGACTCATGACTGCTGCTGCCTCTGCTGTGCAGATAGCCTTTCCAAAGCCGCCATTTGCGCGTTTTCTCCTCGTCTTGTCCCCACGGTCAAAGGCTCGGCCATCATCGCAATTTTGAGATCTGTGCATGACCTCGTCGATACGTGAAGCAAGGTCTTCCTCCAGAAGGGCGACGAGGTCACCACTAGAGTTGTCTCCCTCTGGCTTCGTCACGGGGGTGACGGAAGGAGTTTGTGATCTGGCAGTGGGATCAGGAGTTAGTCTGCTGAAGCAATCTTCCACCTTGCTTACGTACCCTTGAAGTACTGTCGGGTCTGGCGTCGGCGTAATGGTAGCCACAGCTGTGCCGTCAGCAGAGACGACCAGCCCAGCCGTTTCCAACTTAGACGCCTGGCTTGCGATTTCATGAGGCACAAAAATGCCTGTAGGCTGTTCCTGCTTCATGGACCAGTTGGATATGAGGGCCCCGGCGATGAATGAAAAGACAGAGCCGACTTTCTTAAATGTCTTGGACAGAAATTGCACAAAGCCGCGACGCTCAAGCTCTCCGTCAATCTGTAGATTGGCATTGCGAAGCAGTTGGCGGATTTCCTGGTAGCATTTGTCGTCAACCTTGCCACAGGCCTCCAAGATGCCGTGGATCTTGGATTGTGTCTCGGTCGAGAGAGACACATCGTAGCCGTCGCCTTCCTTTCCAGACAGCCAAACTGTATTTCCATCGAGCGAAGGCACTTTCACCTCCTAGTTTCTCAGTCAGTATTGGTTAACCACGTGTGAACCCATAAGGATGAGAATCTGCCCCACCATTCTAGGAGAGTACTGTTTCATATCCCCAAGATCGAGAACCTCCCCTAAAAGAAGCCCGGCATAGACAGTGAAAAGTAAATAAAACGGCAAATTCATATTGGCTTGCAATACCTGAGATGAATTCTGTCAAATAAGTGCTCAGTGGAACCAGGCAAGCAGATATTGGTCCTCCAAGTAGGTCTCGGGACATCAGAAACATGGACAGCACCTTGTTTTATCATGGCAGAACTCTGGACTTGGTGAATTCGCCCCCATCCCGGATATCGCGTTGGTTACATGCATTGAAAGTGTATGGCTGAAAATCCAGCATCTCTGGCCTCCAAGTTAGGCTCTACGCGCCCCAGGTCCGTATTTGGTCTGTGTCTTACACGACCAACGCGACGATTGATTGAAGTCGCCACATGCAAGGAGAGGTACAGCATCAACTTACAGGCTGTATTGTGGCATGATAAATGGAGGTTCAAGATGGCTGTGTGATGACGGTTGGCCCCTATTGCGCCGCACTACAGTATCTGGGGGCCCCTTTCGAGAATTTGAACATTGGGGCGGCGCCTGGCGGCCTTCATGTAGCCTTGCTGACACCGATGAAACAGGGTCGATGCAGTCAAAACTTGGGGGCGATTATTCGACCCGACGCCTCGATGTGCGGAGTTGACAATTTCCCTCCTAATAATCTTTGAGGACATGGTGCGGCCCTGATTCTGCGACAAGGCATTCTCAAGAATGTGACAAGGCGCAGATGAATTGTGTTGGCCCCCTCAACGACCCTCTTGCCAAAGTAGGTCGGCCACCTTGAGACGAAGCCCCCAACTGCTTAGCTTCGGCCACGATCTTTGGGTTCCTTCGCATATTCGCGATGAGGCACCAGCATGAAAGCTAACAAGTCAATCCGGCTGTTGGACTCATAGGCTATTCTCGGACGACCGTCTGGCTCAGACCTGTCAGGGAAGTGAATATATCTATCCTAGGCTAAAGCTTTGGGCGTTCCTCAATTCCGATGGTTCGACATCCAGCTCATCATCAAAAATTCCCAACATATCCACTACCTGGCAATATCTTTGTTTCGCTGCGTTCCCATACGCTGCCAAAATGAAGCTTACTTTCCTCATTCATCTAGTCAACCTGAGTCTTTGTCTTGCTGTGCCAGAATTCACACTTGCGCCATCTTGTGGTAGGTCTTGAATCCGATTGGCGTGAAGAATATAACACGTTGTCTTAATCTGACGTCAAACAGATAACGATGGTGATTTCCTTCGTCGAGATGGCATGATTGGCCAAATAGTAGATGCCATTGGACTTGCGAGAAATGCACACAAAATTCTCACCGACCACATCGACGACGAATATGTACTGGATATGTCTAAGGCGATGCTGGGTGAAACGGATTTTCAGGCCAAGCTTGACGAAGTCAAGGGTGAGTACTGATGTCAGTCCAAACCGGTACTCCGAAACTGACGCGGAATTGTATCCTTAGAGAATTTCCGAGGCATCGGAGAATTCTCCGAGTCGCCTTCGCGGTTCAAACCCTTGGACGATGGGTGGCAAGCCAGGAAGAGCAACAAAGATGTTGTAAGTACTTCTACAACCCTCTTCTGCCTCATGACCTTCTCCAATATCGTCATCACATCTCCAAGTTTATCAAGCCTTTGACGCACCCATCGGGATCTTTGTGGCTTTTGATTTGGTTCGAACGGTTTTGACAGAAATGACAAACTTGGCACAGCTCTGTTGCTGATGAACCTGGCAGGCATTTTGGTGTGATGCTTCGCGATTCTCGCCTGGAACAATGGGGGTGACGGCCTTTCACCAAGGATGGGGCCGTCCAATTTTTGCGAAAACTTCCAACGCCCTGAAAAAATGCCACAATACGGACTACCAGCTCGGGACAGGAGATGAAGCGTTCAAAGCGTTGACTACTTCATCCGACATCATCGACAACCGACTTAAGGCTAAGGATATAGATGACGGAACATTTCTCGGCGGTTCAAACCCGCGGTATAGGAGGGAGAGGCCAGATTCAAAGGATATCGACATGTGTACATGGTTCATAGAAACCGCGGACAAGCAAGGCTGGCCAAAACTTGATAAGGCTCGCGTCGACAGGGCTAGTACTCCCGAATTTCGCGAGGGCCTCAAATATGGTCATCGTCCAATTGACGGCGTGAAGACTTTCAGAAGCACCGTCTTGCACGAGGTGAGAATGTCTTTGTGAATACTTGGTCCGCAAGAGCTGACTGTCACAGTTTACGCATACCAATCAAGGCGGCTTGCTGCTTGATACCAATGTCAGCAACCGAGATGAAATTCCCAGCTGTTATGGCTGGGCATGCGCTGTAATGTTGCAGGATGCGAATAATTCTGGTGAGCTGGCTTCGGACCATAAACGTCTTTTCAAGACAATGTTAACCCAATCGGCAGATTCCATCGCGTTGTTGGGCATCGCTCTGAAGGTCTGGACTTTTGGCTACTACGTTGATAGGGAGGGCAACATTCTCCTACGCCCCTGAATTTGAAAATAGACTGAGCAAATATGGTCTTTTGGCTCGTTTCCATCTTCTCTCACAGGCTCCAGCGAAGGAGCTTGTTATTTTACCTGGGTGAGCTTTACTGGCAAATTGCCAGAACCCGTTCCATGTCAGGAGTTATCTGCGGAGGACTCTGAGATAGGAGACTTAGGCGGCTATTCTGGGACATGAAGGCTGCGGTGGCATATATATATATATATATATATAGGGCTGCGGACGACCCCCTTGCTGCGAATGGTCAGGTTTCAGATGTTAGTCCTCCCTGTAATTAACAATTGACTGCGGTGTCGACGTTGCGGGAGACCCCTTCACTCTGATTATAACCACATTCTGACATTCCTTGCAGCAACTGAAACACCAGAGACGAAGGCATAGCACAGGGTCAAAACCAATACTGGGGCGTTGATCAAGGATGAATGATGGTGGAGCTTTCTGGGCCAAGGGAGCCATAAAGTTTTGTTACGGATTACCTGCTAATTGCCTGCGAACCATGTTCAACAAAACTAAATCTGAAACAGAAGTACGTTGGCCATACTTTCGTCTTCGATCATTTTCATTCCTTCATCCACCTTCTTCTGAAGGTCAATGCCCTTCTTCCATCGCACCCGTTCCTCTTCGACCATCTCTTGGTACCTTTCCGGGGACACCTCTGTTGGATTTGGGCCAATCTCGTCTAACAGAAGAAGGTAAGGCACCTCCACAGGGAAAGTATCATGATTTGACCGGATTATGGTCAAGTTGCCCTCCAGGTCTTCTCGACAGTGGTACTTTTGGCGTACTCGGCGAATTATCGGATAAGACGGTTCTGGGCTGCTGCCGGTGAAATGACAGTATATAGATTCGTAGAAGGGATGAAGATTGGGAAGAACGAGAGTGAGATCAAGATGGGGCACTAGAACTTTGATTCTCCCCACCGGCCAAAGGGTAGCGCGCTCGTTGACAACGGACCAAGATGACGGGTCGGTGTGGTCAATTTCAATTCGGATCTTCTGGAGACTACCGAGAGTAGCGACGGCTGGCAACACTTGTTTGAATCGATCAGCCGGCTCTGCCCCGGTATACTGAGAGTCGTATCTGACTACTTGTGGATACTCCTTTTTGAAGGTCTCGAGTGGGAGTCTCAGGGTGACGTTGAGTACTTTCACGCCTTTGCCGATCGAGATCAGTGACGTTGTCGGGGGTAGATCCTCTACGGCATGCTGACTTTGGCAGAGAGCGTCGAGTGTTTCCAAATCGGTAATGTGAAGTACGACCCGATCGGCTAGGTAACCGATGGTATGGTCGTGCCTGTGAGACTTAAGGTCAGGCCAGCCAGCTAGCAAATGCTTTCTTTCCCAGACACTCACATTTCCTTACAGACAAGAAGCAGCTTCCTGACTCCAGAGTCGCCGTCAGAGGCAGCATTCTCACACCTCCAATGAGGACCCCACGATGACCGTAAGCGCTTCGCCAGGATGACGTCTGCGTTCTTGTTACCTGTTGAGCGACGGTCAATTTGGACGTAGGAAGTAGTCCACGATCGAATACTGTCCACCATTTCCTCATGCGACTCGCCATCCACTTGAGGGCATCTTTCGGCTCCATCATCATCGCGAGAGGGGTTGGGTGTTAAGCAGTCAGAAAGTATGATGCGCTGTCCACGATGAGAAAGATGCAGAGGCGGGGTGTCGAGGTAATCGAAGATCTCCCACCAGAGCTCGAGTGGGAGGCGAAACATCGCGCGCTGGGATTCAGAGTCCGTCATTTGGGTCGTTTGTGCCGATCTTGCTTGGTGGTGACAAGGAAGCGTGGAGGGCTTTCGAGTTTAGAGGGTAATCAAGAATGAAGAGCAATCCGGAATAAAGACGATGAGCGGTGTTGGCGAGTGCATTAATACTGGCAGGAGTTGGGGGCCAACGGTGAGTCGGCCGACGTCGAGATGGCCAACATGCATGACGGCATGGACTGATAATATTGTTATCTTGTGCCTCCCGCAATCTCAAACCTCAACCCTTTTTCAAGTTTGGACGAAGTTCTTGGGGACTTTTTCTTTGGGTCATTGTGAAGGCTTTTCTCTAGCCTACCTTAGATAATTCAGCTCAATTCGTCCATAGCTGATATTGAACCGCATACATAACTTGACAGTCACACCCGGCTGGCCGGCCAACAGTGTGCAAGGAGGTGGCATAGACGTGTGCACGGTGTGCATATGCGGACCTCAGCAAGAGTGCCTAAGAGCGGCGAGACAGCCAACTTCATTAGCTCAGCGCCATGGGCGGTTGGTAACTAAAGCCGAAAACCTGCAGCGGCTGTTGGTTCATTCTCAGCCCCTGAAACGCGCGCGTTTACACTCGAGCACACTGTAAAATGCCCGGACCCTCGCATTTTATCCCCCTGTGGCCTTCCGCTGTTGGCCCCTCGCCCCGACCATCAGGCCCCAGTCCCAGGCTCTAGCCCCCAACGATCCGAGGCCCCAAGATGATGTCGGTTCAGGCCCAGAGTCAAGCATCCTTCAATCCAACTCCCGTTTCCCGCGCGCTTGGCAGCCATCGGGTCAACCGTTCCCCAGCGCTATCCTTCCTGGGTGCTGTGAATGGATCATGGATCCTTCTGCCCCTGAAATAGATTCGACATTTGTGGTGGTCGACTTTTGAGCCACACCTGCGAACGCACCGCCGAACCATCACCTGACAAACAGAATCCCCATCACGATGGCTCGCTAGTCTCGAGGGAAGGCCGAGAAAGAGATAAAAATAGGATCTTAAGGTTTCTACAATTAAGTAGTTACCTACAATGGGTCGTCTAGGAAAGAGCTAATGTAACCTACATCGTTCTAAGACCTATTATAGTGAATAGATATTATCAAAGTCGCGAGCTACCTTCTCGCACCTCCTTTTCCCACAGCAACCTCGCGTCTGTCTTGGCATCATAACCATACAGCCAATCCTGGAAGACTGTGTTGCCCATCAAGTTCGGGCTGCTGGGGTAATCGCCGGCCTTGAAGACGCCGAGTCTCATTTTGAGAATCTCCTCTTCTCTCATGTGGATAAAAAACCTATTTGTGAAGCTGCCTCGCTGAATCGCATGAGCACGGCCAACCCTCGTCTTATAGAAGAAGAGCAGCAGCCGATGGATGTCTTCCTTTGTGCGAACGTGAGACAACGCAGATCCAAGCACGACGGCATCTTCAATCGCCATAGCTGCTCCCTGAGCAAGATAAGGAAGCGTGGCGTGGGCTGCATCACCGATGAGAACCATTTTACCCGAGGGATGCACCCAGTCCGTGATGGTAGGGAGATCCGTCAGTCGCCACTTCTCGACCTCTTCAGGCAGGAATGATAGGAGCTTTTGCACCCTGAGATCTTGTTAGCTGTGGGCGAGCATGAGCAGGGCTCGATATTTTACTCACATCGGAGACCATCCTGTGTAGGCGTCCCTAACTTCGGAATTATTTGCAGGAGCCTTATACCCCTTCATCTTACGGTCGTCAGGGATGACCATCAACAGATTGAACGTCTTCTCCTTTTGCATGTTGTATCTGTGGAGAAGATGAGTCACTGGCACTCAGAATAGCTTCAAAGGAACTCACCCAATAATATGATGATCCGGACCGAGGAACTGCTCAAAGTTGGGATTGGTGCTGAGTGACGCCAGCTCTGGGTCGTTGGTTAACCTCTCTCTCGGCACCACAACGCGGAAGCATGTGTCGCCCGTCTCGTGGGGTTCGATGTTCAGCCCCATCGCCTTCCTAGCCAAGCTCTTGACTCCATCAGCAGCAATGATCAGGTCTCCGCGAATGGTCTCTCCAGACTCAAGGATGACAGTGGCCTCCTCAGGCTTGTAGTCAACAACGGTCTGTCCCTTGCGGATGACAGCGCCAGCTTTCGCGGCAGCCTCGACGAGGATGGAGTGATAGTCTGGCCTGTAGATCTGCCAGTAAGGAGCCCCATACACGTCGGGATGCCTCAACAGATCGGTGAAACCCTGCGGCTCAGCTGTTTGCCAAGAACGATAGTTGATGCGAGATGGCCTGGACGACACGGCGTCCATCTGGTCACCGATGCCCCATCGAATCAACTCTCGTGCAGCATTCGGTGGCACTTGAACCCCGGCTCCAATCTACCCCTAGAATATCAGCTTTTGAAAATGTCACCCGGAGTCCGGCGGTTGCTCACCTCGACAAAGTCTGCAGCCTGTTCGAGCACCGTCACTTTGTGCCCTACTTCCCTGAGCGCCAGGGCGGTGCCAAGACCACCTATGCCAGCGCCGACAATAATCACGTCAAGTTGGCACTTAGTAGCGGCCATGATATTAAGTGTTTGATGACGTAATTGCTGGTGTTGTGATCATGAGGCGGACGGTGGTGTGAATCCAAGCGGACAGCAAGCAACATCTGCGTTTCACCTCCACCAAAAGGTCTACAAATATGCCCGGAGGAGCAAACACATCAGGCCACATTATGGGTTCACACAAACGATTTCCAGACGCTGGAATCCCATGTCCGGCGTCACCGGTGTGAATTTTGGATGTCATGTCTCGTTTAAGAGTGAAATTCCGTACCGAACGGAACGCATTGAGCTAATGCTTCCGATTTCCGATGCCTTTCCGGCCCCTCATTCATGTCATCCCCATTTACCCCGCGCCATCGCACCCCGCACCCATCTCCACCAGTGTCGTCCACAGTACGCGTGACCCCTGCATTGTAGTCCCAATACATGCTCTAGCTCGGGGAAGGTGACTTTCTTAGGTGTGTGGTAGGTTTGCATGACATGTTGATCCAGCTTGCGGCGCGGTCGGGGAAAGGAACGTGTCTTACGAGTAACGTAGTTCCAACAGGCACATCAAGTGGATCGTTGTATGTCCTGATTATTGTGTATTACAGTATTACGCTATGTTGAGTTTTGCTATCTCATCCCACGCATCTAGCAAAAATGAGATGCCGTCATCGTCACCCTCTATCCTATCATCCTCGATGGGAACGATCGGGTTTGGACTTTGACAACGACGTCTCTCATCATCCTTGGCAGAGCCAACTAAGTCATGTAGAGCACGGGCAAGAGCTTCCACTTGGGATAAGAGCACTTGTGCTTTCAATAACGTCTCGTCGACAACGCAATCCTTGGCTGCCTCTTGGCTTCTGGAAGAAACCGTAGCTGACTGCAGGAAGTCCCATCGCCCCCTGCTCGACTCGGCATTCTCGTAGCAGGACGCGTTTGGACCACAGACACTTGACGCCGAACTAATGCTGTCGCTGAAAGACCTGACAGACGAGGTCGTGTCATCTATTTGAAGAGATTCTGTTGAATGTGACGGAGAGGCCTCGGAGTTCGTTGGGAATGGGTAGCCCGATGACTCTGAAGACGCCAATGGTGATGACGGCAATGGTGGTGAGAACACTATCTCTGACACAAAAGGTTGTAGCCTCCCCTTTGACGCGCGACTGACTCGGATTATTAAATATTAAGCTTCTACAGTGCATCCTACAGGGCCGACTCACGATGATGTCAAGTGTTTTGATATGACACATTTCTGCTCAAAGTGCTGGCAGCTGAGACACGTTCCTCCAGGCTCTCCCTGTATGCACCTTGTTCGTCGCTGAGAACAGAAACTGCAAGCAGGGGCAGTACGGGGCCTGGAGGGTGGTGGCCTTCTCCTGGCTTTGGGGCGAGTCCTGATTGCCGAGCGCCTTGATGATGAGGGGTCGACGTTGGAGTCGACGTCCATGGCTCCCCACTGCTGTACTCCGAAAAGCTGGCTCAATCTGATGGTGAAGCTACCTGCCTGGGGTCTGCTACTGGGGCGGGAATTCCGCTCAATGTTCAAGTTATTTATGTTTTCGACCATGCAGAACAGATTAATGATTCGACAGTACAATCAAATACCAGGCTTGTCGAGAAGTATGACGAGATCTAGGATAAAGGTCGTACGGTCGCCCTTCAATATAACAAAGTATACCGTTGTTTGCTACGGAGCCCAGTTCGGAACCCCGTTCCATGCCGTTTTGAGTTTGTGTTTACCCCGAGGGACCGAGCGAGACGCCGAACCATCGGCGGGATTTCCGCTTAATGCAGTCTATATCACTCAAGGCTCCGGCGATAGCTCGCGCCAAATCAGATCATGCCATTTCAGTAGTCATTCGACAACATGACAGAAATAGACACTACTTCAGCTCAGCGTCCGGCGTTCTCGGAGCTGCCAGTTCGAAAAGGGGATCCCCCTTACTCAGCATGGGGTCTCTGGGGAGCTGAAGACCAGCTTGGCACTCTCGTGGGTATCTTAGGATGTTACTGGGTTTAATACTGATGCTGAAGAAATGAGCAGAATCTGATTACCCCATCTGTTGTGAAGAATGCTGGCTCGGAGATCAAGGAGGGTCAGCGATTCAGTCTCAAGTAAGATGGCCTCAGGATGTGGCGCTCGAAAATAGTAGAACATGCTGACTTTTTCTTTCTGAAGCTGGTCACTGAGTGAGCCAAAGACACCAGGCTTTCGCAGGCACGAGTTCGCATACGATCACTCGATTGTAGGACCTGGAAATGTGCTGGACGATACAGTCAGTCGACAGCATAAGCGGCTAGCCATCCGAGCATTGAACTAACAACCCAGCTCACCTTCAACACCCAAAAGAGTACACAATGGGACGGGCTACGCCATTTCGCCTACCAAAAGGAGGGCCTCTTCTACAATGGCATCACCAAAGACAACATGATTAACAGCAAGGAAGGATCGCTAGGAATCCACAACTGGCACACAAAGGGGGGCATCACCACCCGAGGTTTCTTGATCGACTACTGGGCCTATGCAGAGCAAGTTGACCAGAAATACGATCCCGCGACACCCCATGCTATCAAGTACGATGACATTGTTGCTTGTCTCGACTGGCAGCGGAAACAGTCATCGGGCGGCCTCGAGCCAAAGGCCGGCGACATTCTGATCATCCGCAGCGGCTTCACAGCACGGTACGTGAATCTTAGCGTAGAGGAGGAGAAGAGCGTGGGCGAGGCCTGGCCTCCAGCCTCTTGTGGTCTGCAGCAGGACCGCCGTCTGCTGCAGTGGCTGTGGGAGAGCAAGTTCGCCGGTGTCGGAGGAGATGCCCCCGGCTGGGAAGCATTCCCCGTGGCTGAGGAGGCAGGGTTCAGCTTCCACGAAGCCCTGATTTCCGGCTGGGGCTGTCCGATTGCCGAGTTGCTCTATCTTGAGGACCTGGCAGCTTGGTGCCGCGAGAACAAGCGGTGGACCTTTTTCCTGTCATCGTGTCCCCTTAATGTGTACGGGGGAGTAGCGAGCCCGGCCAACATGATTGCTCTAGTGTAGTCAAATCAGGTATTGTAATGTCAGTTATTATAGCGAAACTATGTTCATTCGCATAATGTACCCTCACGTTTCATTAAAGGTTCAGTCTCGGTGCCCTGACGCCATATCTATCCCACGCCACCGTGAACGCGTCAACATCAGCAACGGACGGCCCACCAATACAAGACTCCGCGTCGTCTCCGAAAGACAAGTATGCGTTTCGCTGAGGGACCTCAATGCATGCACCAATCTTCGCTGTCTCTAGCCCATGCGCCTTCACCTGAACTTTGTACAGGGGTTGAAGGTCGAAATCGTGTGGTTCGATGGTCTTTTCAATTCGACTGTAGCGACTATTCAGGTTGCTGGGAGAAAACGATCCGAGCTGATAATGATGTATTGTGGGTGGGCCCCTGAGTAGCAACTTGGCAGCCTCAAAAAACGGCCTGGCGGACGGGCTTTGCAGGAACGCCTCGTGAGCTTCAAGATTCTTCCACTGAGCCAGCGAAACAGCTGTTGGCGGATGCTGGTCGTCGGCCGCAGGGTTAACGACAAGTCCAGTAATCAGAGAGATTATGCCAGGCTGAGCCAGAAGGATCGGTTCCATCTTCTCGGTGAAGACGCGGAGAAATTCTGGGTAAGAGACTCCCAAGGGGTTTTGGACCATTTCCGTTACAGGTGGAGCCGCCATTGTCGTATGTCTGTTGTTTCAGTACTGAATCACTCTGATGGTTCCTTGTGATTCTACATTATGAGTGTTCCGACCGCTTATTAACATCTTCACTTTACTTTGAAGAGACTGGTCCGCTGGGGGGATCTCGCCGTGACAAACCCCGGGAGACGGTAGACTGATGGTGGGGGTGCGGAAGCCACGGAACCTTAGCCTCACATTCCGCGCGACGCCCGGAACTGGCCAAGGTGTCGGACCGGAGAGAATTGGATATCATGACAAGGCCCATCGCATCGCCGTCAGATCTTGAATGCACCACTGTGAGATTACTCTCGAAATCAAACCGCTTTGATTCGCTACACTTGTTAAATAACTAATCAAGATGACTTCCCTTCCTCCCCGCAAGCTTTTTATCGGAAATGAGGTATGCCGCCGCCGGACTTTGGTTGTGTTGCGGAATATGGGGACTTCACTGACTTAAGATCGGCAATCAGTTTGTAGACTCTCAAGACAGCAATGGCGAAAAGTTGACGTTGCTGAACCCGGTAGACGACTCGGTCGTGGTGGACGACCTTCAATTGGCTGGAAAGCAAGACGTTGACCGAGCCGTCGCGCTGGCGAATGAGGCATTCCGAAGAGGACCCTGGGCATCATTCACTGGTGTTCAACGCGCGACGTGTCTCAGCAAGTTCGCGGATATCATTGAGAAGAATGTCGAACATCTTGCGTACTGCGAGTCCCTTCCCTCTGGACGTCCGATCGCAGGCATCATTCATATGGATCTGGCTCATATGGCCCAAGTGTTCAGATGTAAGGCCACTGTGAAATGCCGCTAGATGAAGCTTCTTTTTGACAGTTTTAGACTACGCTGGATGGGCGGACAAGATTGCCGGACAATCATTCTCTGAAGACAATGGCTTTGCCAAGATCGTGAGGTATGAACCTTTGGGCGTATGCGCCAGCCTTGCGTCATACAATGCGACCTTCCTCTACATCGGCTGGAAGCTTGCGCCGGCTCTCGCGGCAGGAAATACGGTTCGTTGCCTAAAGGTGATGCATTTAATGGCACGCTTCCTAATCCTTCTCTCTTAGGTCATCTTCAAACCCTCCGAAAAGTCGCCATTGGGAGTTCTCGCTATGGCACCGTTGTTCGCGGAGGCAGGATTCCCGCCTGGTGTCGTGCAATTTTTGACAGGCGCCAGAGAGACCGGAGTTCTCTTGTCGTCACATCAGAAAATCGCCAAGATCAGTTTCACGGGTTCCATTCTCGCCGGAAAAGCTGTTCAAGAAGCTGCGACAAGGAGCAACCTCAAGAAGGTCACCCTGGAGCTTGGTGGCAAGTCAGCAGCTGTTGTCTTTGACGATGCAGACTTTGATCTCTCCGTTGCCTGGTGGGTCTATCTCTCCCTTTTCTTTATAGGACAGTAACTAATCCTGCTTCCAAGCGTCGGTGGTGGCTTCCTCGCCAATTCGGGGCAGATCTGTGTTGGTAAGTTTAACAGCTGAGATGCGCGATGAGAACCAAAATATTTACCAGCATGCAGCGGCATCGAGAGTTCTGGTTCAGGAATCCATCGCACCGAAATTCATCCAAGCGATCAGGTCGATCTTCGAGCAAGCCCGAGACGGCATGGGAAGCAGTCCGCTGGAATTGTCGACGCAGCATGGTCCAGTCGTTGATAAATCGCAATTTGACAGAGTCATGGGATACATCGAGAAAGGCAAGCAGTCCGCTGAGCTCCTTACTGGTGGTTTCAGGAAAGGAACCAAGGGCTGTTTCATCGAGCCCACCTTGTTTATCAACCCGACCTCGGACAGCCCCATTTGGAAGGAGGAGATATTCGGGCCCGTTTTGACCGTCAAGACGTTCAAGACCGAGGAGGAGGCCATTGGGCTCGCCAACGATACAGTCTATGGACTTGCTTGTAAGACAGCGCGCGCACTCGAACTGTCGGCTGCGGTTTGCTAACACGTTTCCTTTTCCCCTGCAGCGTGTCTTTACACATCGGATCTCTCACGAGCTTTGCGCGTATCCTCGGCCCTCGAAAGCGGCGGAGTGTCTGTGAACTCTCCGTACCTCCCAGAACTCAACACTCCCTTCGGAGGTTCAAAACAGAGCGGACAGGGTAGAGAGCTTGGCGCCCATGGTCTGTACAGCTATCTGGAACCCAAATCAGTGCATATCAAGTAAGTCAGCTTCAGTGACGCGCCTGGTGTAGAGTACCATGCTAATCAAGGTTCAGAATTACCACTGCCAAGTTGTAATAATGAGCCGAGGCGACGGGGAGATGATACATGTTACATTCCATTCGTAACAGCAGCTGCATATAGTCATAACCTTCTTGACTGAGGTAGACTCGCTGAGTAATCGGCCTGGGTGTTTCAACGGATTGACATCCGTATAAGCTTTTACAGCATAGTAAAGAACGTTAATCATTTTGACCATATGGCAAAAGTTCGTGGAGTGATTGGGTAAAGATTACATTTATAAACTGCTACTATCAATGATCGTCGTTCGGGAAGCATGGTGCCGAATTCCGTATCTGCCGAGGAGGTTCATCGTGGACTTGCCCGGACGAAGACACCTCGGCAACAGTTCCGCTAGCGCCTAGGACTGTGTGAACCCAAAGCAATGACCGTGGAGATCATTTAAAGGACTGCAAAGTTCACTACGAAGGTCACTACCTAGCATGTTAATCCTTCTCAGATCAGGCCGGATCCGCATTGTTGCCGCATAAATCTTTCAGAATGGCCGAAGTCCGCACCGCACTCTACATCAGGAGAACTCTTATTATACCAGCCAGTATTCCCAGGGATGATGAGCTATCCAGTCGCAAAATTAATGCCGGATCCTTGAGACTGTCTGTTCATGATTATTCTGTCCCCAACGCGAACCCTGATGGCATCACTTTCATCCTCACTCACGGCAATTCTTACAACAAATATTTTTGGGAGCTTATTATTAATCTGCTCTTGGAGCGACCCGAGCTGAGCCGGTCCATTAAGAGGTTCATTGCTATCGATGCAGCGAATCATGGCGACAGCGCGATGCTTAACCGAGGCGTGCTGCCAGCCGAAGGTTGGCGCCACACATCTTCTGATAAACAAGTGGTGCAAGATGCTGATATGACGCGCAGCATGTTGGCACGATGTTTCCAGAGATATTCTCAGCACCATGGAATATGTTCAAGCTCAAAAACCGCTTATCGGAATTGGTCATTCATACGGAGGAGGAGGACTGTAAGTGCCATGCAGCTAGAGAGGTTGATCACCGGACTGAACACTGTCCTAGGTGCCACGCAGCTATGCTCGAGCCGAATGCCTTTCTCGCCACGATTTTGGTTGAACCGATCCTTTTTACGATGAAATCGGAAACGAAGAAGGTCGTTCAGATGGCCTTACAGCGCAGGAACACATGGAAATCCAAGTGAGCAGACGACAATGACAGGATACGCACACGGTAGTGGAATATTGACAGTATTAGGGCGAATGTCACGGCGGCATTTCAAAAGAGTAAAGGATTGCAGAGCTGGGACAGGCGACAATTGCAAGTTTACATTGTGAGTGACCCTTTCGGGTTCCTGCTCTTCCTCGTTCACCGCCTAACATTGCCGGCCAGGATCATGGAATCTACGCCGAAGATCCCACCGACTCCTCATCGCCCGTGCACCTTAAGACCCCCAAAGAACAGGAAGCGGTATGTGTCGTCAAGATCTTTAAGCGTTATGGAATCCACTGACATAAACCTGCCGCTCAGGCTTCGTACACTGCAGCGCCGCATCCTGTCATTCTTGAACTCATCGAGAAGTCCAAAGGCCGACATCACTTTATTTGGGGTGGGAATAGTGAGGTCGTGTACGTGGTGTAGTATTCCGGCCGACACCCCCCTCACTGACTCCAGACTAGCAATCGCGAGAGACGGGAACATGTCGCACGAATGCTAAAGCCACCCTCTACATCGCAAGTAATGTCCGGCGCCGATCATGCAGTAAGTCTTGTTCTTGTTATGCCTATACTACCATATTTTCTCATACGTGTGATCACCAGATCCCGATGTCGCGCCCTGAGCAATTGACTGCGACTCTGGCCGAGCTGCTGATGCCACTGTGCGGTGGCTTGAGCGTAAAAGGCAAGCTATGAGACGCGCGGCGTTGCACGTGAATGGGTTTTACGGGCGGAATTTCCGTGATCAGTTCCGTAGCTCCTCTTCGTTGATCAGGGGTCATCGCAAACAGGGTCATTCGCCAGCAATTACGCTACCCCGGACGCCCGAGCCACGCGGGGTCCGGGGTACGCGGGGAGAGAGGAGGGGTGCTGTGTCCAGGCCTCCAAAGTCTCCGGCGATTTCCTTCAGCTGTGCGCTTGAGCCAACAGCCTGCCAAAATCGCCAAAATTAGCAGTAGCTCAAACTTTATGTAAATTGACTAGCAACAACCCTGCAGTTTTTCTTCGGATTTCACGGGTCAAGAACCGAGGTATGACTCGTCATCATTGCAAGCGCCATTCATCTCTCCGGATGCCCCACGCGGGGAGATTCACTTCAACGCAATCTGTCTCCTAACAACACATAATCCTCAAACATTGCTTGTGGATTCATCCTCGCTATGGACTCCGATAAGCATCACGACAGTGCCAAGGATGCTTGTATTGAGGTCATGACGACCTCGGACCGTGTTGACCACGTTTCCGAGAAGCCTGAGCGCAGGCCGTCCCATTCGACTGAGGCATCAAACAACAGCGGCAAGAAGACGGCAGAAAAGCGAGTAGATGACCGAGCAAGCCCAGATGCTGCAGACCAGCCAGCGAAGAAGATGAAGAGAGGGAAATACATATCAAGAGCTTGGTATGCCGACCTTCCTTTCAGGCATTCGCAGACCATTGAATTGGTTGACTGACACTTGTCCAACTTCCAGCACGTCTTGTCAGCAACGCAAAGTCAAGGTCAGTCTCAAAGATTGAATGCAAGTCCAAGATTTTTCTAGTGCTGATCTATTTCAAAGTGCGATGGCGGCGAGCCGTGTGCCCAATGCGTTGCAAAAGACCAGCCATGCGTCTCCGCGCCAAAAGGCTACAACTCACATGCAGCGCTGGATCAGCGAAGCCGCACATTTAGTGTAGGTGAGGCCGATGCCGCACGTCGCGCCGGTGGCAGGTATTTGATGCTCCCTTCATATGGTGCGATACGAAGATTCTCACCAAGATGCAGCGCCGCGGGGAACGCGAGTACCATGGAACTGCTCGCTCGATTAGCTGAAGTCGAGCATCGACTGAACATGATTCCAACTACCAATTTCGATGCCTTTCTGTACAAAAGCCAATCACATCATACAAAATGTCACTCGACGGCACGTGAGGACCATCAGATCTCCTCTACGACAGATCTACAAAATGTCATGGAGTCGGACGGTCAGACATTCGCAGGCGAGATCTCGATGAGTCCAGGCCTTCAAGGCATGGAGAACGACATGGATGAAATGGCCGGGGACTCATCTGGGATGATGGCCGAATATTCATCTAGGTCTCCGCTCCAGAATTCGAATCCTGCGGGAGACAATTCTCCGCGTAAGATTCGCGCCTGGTTGGAGGCAATTCTCGACCAACACGGCGTTGTTGCCGACGAGGAAGCCTGGAGACGGTATTTGCACATATTTCTAGAGGAGATTCATATTCTTTATCCGATACTGCACGCGCCTACACTCTGGGAAACCTTTAACGAGATGTGGGAGTACTCCGCTCTGTGGCCCCTCACGAGTTCGGCAGAACGGGAACAGAAACGCATGGCTGTCGCTCTAGTGTGCTTCTGCTTGGCTCTCGGACGATGTAGTGTATCAAGCCGAGTCACGGATGCGAATGGTGTGCAATCTGCTGGTTGGACGCTTTACAGTGTCGGTATGAGCCTTCTTCAAGACTCGACAGAAATGAGCAATACGGCCGCAAAGTCTCTACTGACTCTACAGACACTTCTGATCCGAGTGAGTCAACAATGATCAGGCCTCTCACATGGGAAGTTCAGCGCTAATAGGATTCTCCAGGTCATCTACCTTTTCCGCCTTGACGCCACCCAGCGAGCGACTCGACTTCTTGCCTTGGCAGTTTCCAACGCCCACATCATTGGCCTGCATCGGCAGAGTACGCTCGACAATATGCCTGCAGTGGCCAGCCAAATGTATACGCGATCGTGGTGGTCTATCTACGTGCTAGATCGACGTCTGGCAATCGAGTCTGGTCGGCCATATCTCATCCAGGACAGCAATGTCGACACATCGCTCCCCCTTGACCTCAGCGACGCATGGCTTACTCGGTTCCAATCGAGGCCCGAGAAGACCTCACAACTGCAAAGAGAGGTGGCTCTTGAGCTCGCCAGCAAGCCTATTACAGCAATTCCTTACATCGCGGCGATGGCTCGATACTCGAAGGTCGCAGGGAAGGCTTGGGAGCTTCTCTATGGAGTTAAGTCCTCCAGCTCAACCTCATCTCCGATGGTGGAGTATGCCGACACAGTCTTAACCGATCTTTTGGACACACTGCCTCCGTGTCTTGCATATGACCCAAATATTCCGAATGAGGTACAATTTGCGTCAAGGTTACGCTGGCAGGTCAAGCAGACAGTACTGCTTTATACAGTGAGTTGGCCACCGCGAGCCACCTGCGTACTTGCTTTCACAGTAGCTGACCAAAGCCCAGTGCACACACTTCCTCCGCTTGCTCATGCGACGGCCATTCTCATCTCACGCACGGCGTTTTGATCGGGCCGAGGACGATGAAGTCGAGTGTGCTACTGTCTGTGCCAGCCTGGCGGCGAGCATATTGAACGTACACGAGAGTATACAAGACGACACGCTCAAGCACTGTTTCCCATTCAGTCACTACCTCACTAGTTCGACAATGATAATGATGGGGCTTTTCACGCGAGAACCTAGTCTGAAAAGACGGCATCGAGCTACAGTTCTTGCCGCAACCCATTCGCTCAATACCTATTGTCACAGGATTTGGGTGTCGGGCAAGATGATGCGCTGGGTGCAGAAGCTAACGTGCCTTGTCCAGCGCACTTTCAAAGAGGGACGGGCCGATAGAGAGTCATCACAACGACGGGATAGCGCTTCTCTCAACCAGGAGGCCAGAAGTGACGATATGCAGCAGCTGACGCCGCATTCGGACCAAGCAATGGAGTCTGAGAACGGCGTGCCCACCGATTTCCAACGAACCAGACTTATGGGCGGCTTGCAAGCGGGCAAACAAGGGCTTGGCGGGTCCCCATCTTGGAGGTTTGGTACGGACGGACAAGCTCCTAATCTTCCAGACTGGGCTATGTCGGACTTCAACTTCGAGACCATCATCGCTGGAGAGGAGGGGGCTCAAATAAGCCTCCAGTCTGGGGGCTTGGCCACGATTCCAGAAGATGGCCTCTCCTCAATGAGGACTAGCAATATTGATTTGGACGAGACCATGTTCGGTTCGCTTGGTCCGAACGGGATCTTTAACCTTGACATGGACATGGAGCAAGCCACTCTGGGGCTTTTCAGCCCGGAGATTTCAAGGTATGCGTGACGCAAATGAAGATAACGAAAGGGCGACATCGGTACTAGCAGGCTCGGCCTTGATTAAACACTGTATTATCTATTTACCATTTCCAACAACGTTCAGATGCAGCGGCCCGAACAGCATAATCACAATTTGGCACGTTCCTGGGTTTCGGTGACTGATTGGGCTGAGCGGCGGGCAGTTGCTGCGGGCAACAGTCGTCGCAGGATCTTTCCAGCGGGGCTTCTTGAGTGTCAGCACGGTGTGTCAAATTGCCGTTCTGAAGGGAGCTTGCTCACTTTCGGGGAATAGCCTCAAGAACATGAATGCCTCCAGAGATTTGTTTGTATCTGGCAACCTTTGAGTTGACGTGTTTCAGAACATCTTGTTTGAGACGTTCCTGCTCTTGATGGCCCTCTACGGTGGTTGTAATGTAGGCAACAGGCATCTCAGATGTCCCATGGTCATTATAAATGCCACATACAGCAGCGTCGCTTACAGTTGGGTGGGTGATCAGGATGGCTTCGAGTTCAGCAGGAGCGACCTGTTGCCTTCCGACCAAAGTCAGTACATGAAAAGATCATAGGAACGCAAGCACAATAACTTACCCTTTGACTTTGATCATCTCCTTCGCCCTGTCGACAATGAACAGATATCCGTCCTGGTCAACATGACCAATGTCGCCAGTCTTCATGAATCCATCAGAGGTAATAGGACTATCGGCCTTCCCACTGCTGACATATCCCTGCATGATGTTCGGTCCGCGAATAATGAACTCTCCGGTCTTTGCATCTACGGTACGTCAATGAGTCACATCTCGGCTCAGGGTTGAGAAATCCTATACGCACCATTTCCGTCCTCATCAATGATTCGCATTTCGATCCCAGGGAGAAGCCTGCCAATTGTTCCCTTCCGGTTGACTTCGTCCTCTCGCTGGGAAGCAACGCTAGGGCTAGCTTCCGTCATGCCGTACCACTGGGTGACGACGCAGCCGAATCTTCTTGTGAGCTCGTCCGCCTGTCTCTGGTTCAGTGGGGCAGCCGCATTCATCATACACTGCACAGATGAAAAGTCCCCCTGAGCAGCAAGCGGGTTGCGCAGAAACTCAAGCGCGATCGGAGGGACGACATTGATATGTGTGACTGGAGGCAAACCTTCATTAGCAACAGGTCCAGAACTCAAAATGTGCTTACGAATAGTTGCTTACTGCGATGCTTCTTGACTGCTGCCAGAAGAGGGCCCATGTCAAACTTCTTGAAAGCCACGATCGGGGTTCCCTCGAGCCTAGAGTCAGTTCATGTTTGCCAATGGCTGCAAGAAATTGTCTCACCTGACAGACATATTGGCACGAGAATCCAGCGAGGCCCAAAATATGGAAGAAAGGCACGATGAGAGCCACAACGGTTTTGGGGGTGAACATGCCTTCTAGGCCCTTGGACTGCTGGAAAATGTTTGCGACAATGTTTCCCTGACTCAGCTGCACTCCCTTGACAAGGCCTGAGGTGCCAGAGCTGAAGCAGATGAAAGCCGGGGCGTTGGCGGTAGTTCCGGGTGGCAGACTCATCGGCTCAAAGTCGGAAGACCCATACTGCAGGATGTGATCGAGCTTTAGTACCATAGCACTTTCAATTTGGGTTTCTTGAGAATCCCAAACATGTAGAGTCGGTCTGCGGGGGAGGCCGGGTGTTGTGGAGACCGCGTCTGAAAGCCTGGAAAGAAGACCTTCCTCTACCAGTACATGCTTGGGCTTGCTAAGGCCTAGCGCATGGGATAATTCCTAGACCATGTCAGTTTGCTTTCTCATCATGATTGTGTCAACAAAAGCGGATACCCACACTGGGCTCATAAAGAGGGTTCAGTGCCGAGACCACTGCGCCGGTGGCTAAAATAGCATGGACACAGACCGGGAAATAGTTCTTAAAATTCAGAGTCAGTATCCTGTAGCCTTTAGATATATCCCTTTGGTGACGTAGTACCCGATTCGTTGATAAGATGCCAACGACGTCTCCCGGCTGCAAGCCAATCACCGTCTGGAAATGGTGAGCAAGCTTCCTCACGCCAGTCCGGAAGCTTGTGTAGGTAAAGACTGTTTGGCCTGAAAGACCATCAATTATTGCTGGTTGATCATCGGGTGTATTGTTCAAGTTGTGATTCAATAACAATTCGGTCAAGGTTACGTCCTTAGGATACTCGAGTGCCTGCTGGCTAGTGTAAATCATCTTGACGAAGGCCGTCGAAGTCTGTCAACAAAAGAATTGGAAGGTTTACATAACAAGCTGCAAGCTTCAAGGAGGATAGTGTCAGCATAGCCTGGGCCTGGTGGCATTTTGTTTCGCCGTAGCTGGGCACTGGACGTTCGGTCCAGAGGCCCGAAGGTGCGGTCTACTCCAAACCGGCCAAGTTCCGGCGACTTCGGAATTTCGATCAGCGCTCCACTCGCACCCCAATGATGGATTTCCAGACTCTCCGGAATTCTTTCCTCCCATCTTTCATAGGGCAGGTAACCTTGTCATTTCAGTGCTTTCGGTACAGAGGCATTAAGTATTTGATTGAAGTCTGCATTGAGTTTTACAGTAGACTTTACACAAGCATATCATTTGTTCTCACACCAATCCTACGTAAAAGAAAATGTCTCCACCCCGCGCAAAGGTCGCCCTCGTCACTGGTGCGAATGGCATCACTGGCAATGCCATCATCGAGCACCTCATTCGCCAGCCAGCGACCGAATGGTCCAAAATCATCATCACGTCCAAGAGGACGCCTACTCAGGTGTTTTGGCAAGATCCTCGCATCCGCTTTATTGCCCTAGACTTCTTGAAGCCGGTCGATGAACTTATTGGGGCTATGAAATCGCTGTGCCACGATGTCACACATGCCTTCTTCGCCTCCTACGTTCACATTGCCGACTTTGCCAAGCTTCGGGACCTCAATGTCCCCTTGTTCAAGAACTTCCTCGGCGCCATCGACACAGTCGCCTGGAACTCGTTACAGCGCGTTTGCCTTAGCACTGGCGGAAAGGTGAGACTTAACACATAGTCCATTTGCGAGATCGGGAATTGACGCAGCGATGCCTAGAGCTACGGCGTTCACCTTGGACCTGTCGAGGTCCCAATCCACGAAGGCATGCCGCGCTACGAAGATCACGGAGAGAACTTCTACTATCCTCAAGAAGATTATCTTTTCGATCTCGCATCCAAGAGAGACTGGCACTGGAACGTTATCCGTCCCAACGCCATCATCGGCTTTACGCCTGCTGGTGAGTCAATACGCTACCTTGGAAACAAGGGGCCGTGTCTGACAGTAGAATAAAAGGTAACGGCATGTCCGCCGCCTTGACTCTGGCTATCTATATTCTTACTTGTCGCGAGATGGGAGAGGTTCCCGTTTTCCCCGGAAACAAGTTCTTCTATAACTCTGTCGACGATGCATCTTACGCACCTAGCCTTGCAGACATGAACGTCTGGGCGGCGACATCGGAGCACACCAAGAATGAGGCATTCAACCACACAAACGGCGATGTTTTCGTGTGGAAGCACTTCTGGCCGAAGCTCGGAAAGTACTTTGGCGTTGACGTAAGTTCTGTTTTTGGCCTGTCCGCTCTTGGTGCTGACTCCGCATGATCAGTTCCCCGAAGTACAAGAATGGAACGCCGCTGGTGACGGCCAACGCATGGAACACAACTTCCTCATGACGCAGTGGGCCAAGGACAAGGCCCCCGTCTGGAAGCGTGTTGTAGAAAAGCATGGCGGCAACCCTGAGGCCTTCAACTGGGGTACTTGGGACTTCTTCGACTGGGCAGTCGGCAAGGCGTGGCTCACCATTGGTTCGGTTTCCAAGGCTCGCAAGTTTGGCTGGACCAGATATGATGACACTTACGACACCTATATTGAGACCTTCCGTTCCTTCGAGAACGCTGGTATACTTCCCCTTACCATTGAGCAACCGTCGACGCATGCCCATACAAGGGCCAAGCTCGCACCTCATCCTGGCGATGCGGTTGCCGCACGTCAGTCGGCGGCTGTCGTGAATGGCTTCGAGAAGACTGAGCCTCAGTCTACCGGAGTGAAGAGTTTCATCATGGACTCGAAGCTTGGGGCGGAAGTTGGGCATGTTGAGACCGTAGAGCTTGTTAACTAAGGTTTTGGACAAGAATTTTAGGTGTTATAGTTTTGCTTTTCATAGGCCAGTTCAGTCCATGGTATTGTTACATCATAAGCAGTCTCCCTGAAATTCATGGTACTTTGTCTTGGTCTGCGGCGGAAATCGCAACACACATAACTGTCCGTGTGAATTCCCTTTCCCCTGATGGATCATACGGATCATTCATTTGTCGCGCCAGCTGTAATCAACGCAGAACATTATCAAGACAAAGCCGCGGGAAAGATCACACGGAAACCATACACGGACATCGATGCTATACGCGTCATTCACGTTTGAATGTTCATCATTCTGGCCATCCGCGGGCTCCGGCGAGATTAGCTGGTCGATGAGGTGACCAAGCAGCGTTCCGTCGAAATCTTGGCAGATGGAACTTGCCGAACCTCAATGGTTTCATGGCACAGTCGATAGGCAAAATAACAGATCATATCTAGCAGCATATTAGTTAAAGGTGAAGATTTGGTTGACTGCGGAAATCCATCGGAAATTCCAACGTGGCTTGGATACCCAAAACGCCCAACGACTAGGGGGCGAGCTGTGTCTTGACCTGAGTCGAGGCCCAAGCCGCCCCTCATAGTGCCACTAATTTGTGGAATTTCCTTGAAGCTACCCCATGGGGACCCCACGCTCGCAATTTCGGGATGGACGTTGTGGCAGTCCAGCTGCTCCTTCATTGCCAAGTCTAGCACATGAACCACCGGTTCAGGTTGAATAAAGACAGACGTCTCCCACGATCATCAGATGGATATCGTGAGCCGAAAGAACATTATTCAGTATCTTAAAATCTTTCAGCAATAACCAGTTGCTTTCCAGTCATGGCCATCACGGAGAAGACTGACGTTGAGCACGTCTCATCGAGGGACGTTGAGGCCTTGACCAAGCGCCCAACCGTTGAACCTTTGCCTGAATCTGCCAAAGCCGAAGCCGGTGTCATTCTTCGTGTAGACACCGCGGCTGACACAGACCTACGCCTTGCCAAGGACGGTCATGTAAATCCTTTCCTTCACAATCGCTTTCGGAACCCTGCACTGACGATCGTTCAGACTGTTCTTCTTCCGCAACCTACTGATGACAGCGGAGACCCACTCAACTGGCCGTCGTGGAAGAAACATGCTGTTCTATTTGTAGTCGCATGGGGTGCGTTCTGTGCCGACTTCACATCGGCTGCGGGCAGCGCTCCCATCCTTCTTCAGGCGCAGGAGTGGCATGAGAGCATAAGCAGAGTGAACGAGACCAACAGTATCAACGTGCTCATGATGTGAGTTTCTTTGATATCGCCGAAAGCTGTGCACGTATTGATTCTTTTAGGGCTCTGGGGGGTCTGATATGGGTTCCCATGACTTCTATCATTGGCAGGGCCCCTACCCTATTCTGGACGAACTTGATAGGCTTCCTGTTCACAATCGGAACAGCCCTCTCGCCAAACTTCACAACGTTCTACGCCATGCGAGCTCTGAAGGGGTTCTTCATCACATCGTCGCAGACAATTTCAATTGCTTTCATCAGAGATATGTTCTTCCACCATGAAAGAGCCCGCAAAATTGGAATCTGGGCCTTGCCGTACATTGCCTCGCCTTACTGGGGACCTCTTGTCGGCAACTTTGTCCTTGGCGCCACTCACGAGTGGCAGGATGTGTTCTGGACCTGTGTTGGTGTTTGCGCTTTTGACATGGTCGTCATCGTCCTGTTTCTTGACGAAACTTGGTACAACCGCGAGATTCCGTCTTCCGATCAACCTGCACGTAAAACGGGTTTCTGGTCGAGGATGTCCCGCATTGTCGGCATTTGGGAGTTCCGTCACCGAAAGGCCTACTACAAGCCTATCTACCAGTCTTTCAAGAAGTACTTCATCACTCTGATGAAGCCAGTTGTTTTCCTCATTCTCGCCGCATAGTAAGTGTTCCAGCAAACACCTAGATGGATGTTTTCAACTCGGACGCTAATTCACTCAATAGCCTGCTCTTCTTCGCCTGGGCTATTGGCATCAACATCACGACTGCCATTCTTTTCGGCACTCCACGCGAGTTCGGTGGCTACGGGTACTCTTTCACCAGCCTCGGCTACCTTTATTTCTCCCCCATCGTCGGTGTCATCATCGGAGAGATATTCGGCCACTACTTCAATGACCTGATTGCCCAACGGTACGTACGTAAGCACAACGGTGTCTTCGAGCCCGAGGCTCGACTCTACATGATCTACCTAGCGGGCCTCCCGATGATCGGAGGTCTCATTTTACTCGGCCAAGCACTTGACCGTCATCTTTCCGTCGCAGCAGTCATCATGGGATGGGGCCTTCACAGCTTCGGTATTATGCTCACCTCGGTGGCGGTGTCCGCGTTCGTACTGGACTCGTACCCGACCGCTCCTGCTGAGGTTTCGGGCTGGTCGAACTTCGCCCGAGCCATTGGAGGATTCAGCGTTGGCTACTTCCAGCAGCCCTGGGGTGCCAAGATTGGATTCGACGGTAGCTTCGGCACCCAGGCTGCTGTTGTTGCTTTCGGCGTGATCATCGTTGGCATCGTTCACAAGTATGGTCACTCCCTGCGTCTCAAGGCGGGACCGATTGAACAATGAAATAAAGGTCTGTGCTACCAGTACTTGTTGCAGACTACGATTGGCAAGAATATGTACATTGCGTTGGAAGTGCTCAAGTACCGGGAAGGTTTGCAAGTTTCTTCTTGCTGAAATGTCCAGGGCTCAGTGTTGTGAATTAGAATGTCACTCATTTTCTTGATGTCGTGGTATGCTGCGAAGACGTGTGTATGAACTCTATGCTGATGCAGTCTCCTTTCACCATGGTTGGGCAGTGCTTGTGGAGCGTGTTGAAGCCGTGCCGATTATGAAAGCTCCACAACAATGGGAACAGCTGTGGTTTCTCGCCATGTTGCACAGTTTCAAAAGCACTTGCGCAAGCGTAGTCACTTAAATCTTTCACAGCAAACCTCGATCTTTGGAAGTTGACAAGCCACATTTTTAACACACTTCAAGTATGAACACTAGATTTATTTAAACATTCGTCTTTGCAATTTTCTGTCTCACAGAATGTTTTCTCTCTCCTTGAGCCTGACAAATAAATTGCTCTGTTTGACAAACCAGGCATTGTGCAACACCCAGGGCGAATCAGGATCAACTAATTCAAGCTTCGGACGATATTAGTCAACAATGGTAGCTTTCGACCCGGGTGGAAAAAGACATACCTCGAAAGTCCTAAGAATCGCTGGCACAAGCTTGAATATCTCAAGAAGCGAGATGTTCTTGCCGATGCAAGTCCTCGAGCCAGCGCCGAACGAAAAGAGGCAGCTCTTCATCAGGGAGATCTCGGCCGGGTTGGCTTTGATCCATCTTTCCGGGCGGAACTCGTCCGTCCTCGCTCCAAAAACCGATTCGTCGCGGTGTACGACCCAGGCTGAACAGCCAACGATCGTGCCTCCGGGAATGTGTTGGCCGGCAACTTCAATGCCTTGACTTGGCACCACTCGCTCAAGTGTGAGGCCGGCAGCAGGGTGGCATCGTAGAGCCTCGTTGATGACGGCATTTAGGTACGGTAGCGACCGCACCTCCTCCCACTGAACTAGTGCGTCGGGGCGCGCAAACCTGCCAGCTTGGCTCTCATTGGATAGCTCGTGAAGGAGCTTCTCCATCTTCTCCGGGTGCTTCAACAGGAAGTAGAAGACGGCCCGAAGGCTGATGGCGGTGGTGTCGGAGCCTGCAAACATGTTGGCGACCGTCAAGGCCAGAACGCGCTCCTCGCTGATAAAGTCCGGATCCTTCTTGCGGGCATCCTTAAAACGGGACAGGAAATCTCTTCTCGCAATCTTTCCAGTGGAAGACGCTTCGTGGGCTTCCTTCTTGATGTCGCTCCGCTCTACTATTCGCCTCTTAGCAAATTCGACCACGGGCGAGTTAAAGTTCAGGAGGTTGTGCTTGCTCATCCACATTCTTAGGGGGTTCTTGAGCAGCAGTTGGTCCAGGATCGGCAGTTGTCCAACCTGTGGGCATGAGTTAGATTGGCGCGCTTCTCCATCCGATAAGTAAGACTCGAGTACTTACGACCGACACATAGTTAAGCAGACCCTCGAGGTTGTGTATGATATCATCAACGTCTACGCCACGGTCCACGAAGCCAAGTCTCTTGGAGTATGTTAGCTCGCCAATGACATCAAAAGCGTAAAACTGGAGCCACTGTCCAAAGTCGAGTTCCCCCTTGGCCTGTTCGTTGCGGGTGTATCGTTGCTTGAGCTGCTTCAGGAACTCTTGTGAAGTCGAATCGACGAGTGGTTCAAAGTTGACCAGCGTGCTCATCGAGTAGGCGCTAGATACTGACCGTCGCAACTTGGCGTGGAACTTTTCGTCGGTCGTGTTGAACATGCTCTGTAGGCAGTGTCCATTGGCAATCGTCTGCTGCACGGGGTAAAAGCCCGACTACAACTTTGATTAGCGTGATTGCTCCGCTGATGGTGTGGGAAGAGGCTTACCTTCACAAACCCTGCATTAAGAGCATATATCGTCTTGATAGCTTCTGCGTTGCCCACTGAGACTGTTCGCGGTCCAAGCCGGATCAGTGGGCCATATTTCTCGTGAAGCTTGATGTGCCAGAGCTCTGGTCGACGTCCCCACACGACGAACACGCGCCACCAGTCGGTGAAGCCAGCGACAAACGGACCTGGTATGCCATTGAGCCCTCCGCCGAATCTATTTACCAGTAGTTTAGCCGCGAGTAAAGAAAGGACCAAGGCGAGAATGCCAAGGGGAGTTTTTGGTAGAATTTGTTCAATGATCATGGCGATGGAGATGGTTGACTTTTCGACATGCAGATCTTGGGGGCGCACAAGATGGGTCAACGGTATGACCTCGCAAGCCTGGGGAAACTGCTTCTCGCATTTGATGCACATACCTTTATTCGCCTCCAGCAATTATGAATGATATCCAAGGTGTGGAGCATGTTCTCAACCGAATGTTCCGGCGACGCGGGGTACCCCCGGAATCGAGCCGGAAATCTCCACACATTCCGCCTCGATCGATTCCGGGAGAGGAAGCTTGTGTGGGGCATGGCTTATTTGTGAACCCCGACTAAGATAGATCATGAAGGCAAGTCGGCATTTATTGAAACGTCTCGGGCCTGATATTAATCAATCATTCGGGGTTCTTTTCTGCTTGGTCGCATCGAATGCAAAATGTCCATCTTATCAGATAATGTCAAGAGCAATTGGGTTTTCGGCTCGCCTCTGCCCTTTGCCGAGGCCCCTTGGGCGAGAGGATGTCCGAGTCCGTATTACAAAGAAAGTCATCGCAGGCTGCGGCAAGCAATGAGGTCTTGGGTCGATAAGGTGTGTGTTTCTGGAGCTCGTTACTGCCATTTGGGTGAGGTTGCCCGTGTTGACTGACACATTTGCAGAACCTCTTGCCTTTCGTGCAGGACTGGGAGACGGCAGCACTCCTGCCGGACGGTCTGTACGAACAGGCGGCTAAAGATGGTCTCTTGATGCCCATGGCATCCGGGGCCAAAGTCCACCCTGAGTGGAAGGGCAAGTATCCTATTATCGGCGATGTTCCTGCTGATGAGTGGAATGGCTTCCACGACTTTATCATCCACGATGAGTTTGGCAGAATAGGCGGCATTGGGTGAGGCCCTTGCCCATGATACATCTCACAATCAAAACGCTAACTAATCTCACAGTGTCGAAAATGGTCTCGTCGGTGGTGTTGTAAGTATCGCGTAGCTGCCATCAGGATTGCCCTACTGATATTACCGCATAGACTCTCGCAGTTCCTGCGATACAAAAGTTTGGCTCAGAGAAGCTCAAGAAGACGTAAGAGCTTTTTTTTATCAAAGAGTGAGCTTGAGTCTGACGTTGAACAGCGTGGTCCACGATATTCTCTCTGGCCGTGCCCGTATCGCGCTGGCCATCACAGAGCCGGAGGCCGGCTCAGATGTCCAAGGCCTCCAGACACAAGCACGATTGTCAGACGACGGATCTCATTTCATTATCAACGGCCAGAAAAAGGTAGTCCAGCCAGCAAAGCTTCACATTCGTTTTCCAGGGACCCATTCTGACACGGTGGACACAGTGGATCACCTCCGGAATGTATTCCAATTACTTCCTGAGCCTGGTCAAAGAGACGAGTGGGGACATGACCCTGCTCGTGATACCAAGGACTGAGGGCGTCACCACAAGGCACATGATCATGTCGGGCTCCACGGCCGCCGGAACGGCATTTCTTGATCTAGATGAGGTTCACGTCCCCATTGACATGGTCGTCGGTGAGCGAGGGAAGGGTTTCAAATACATCGTGTCGAACTTTAACCACGAGGCAAGTCAGCCCAGTATATTTGCTACGGATAAACTGAGTTGACGTGACTAGCGACTATTCATTGGCTTCCAAGCTCTGCGGTGTGCGAGGGTATGCCTTGAGGACTCAATTTCGTGAGTTGCCTCTTGATCATCTTGAGTCGTGCCATACTCACAAATTTTAAGCTACGCATTGGGCCGAGAGACATTTGGCAAGACGTTGGTAGAGCATCGTACGAGCGTTCTACCCCTTTGAGGAAATGAGGAGATACTGACACACCAGGCAAAGCTGTCATCAGGTTCAAATTCGCCAACATGAGCCGGGAAACCGAAGCTTTGCAGTCTTGGATTGAGGTTGGAAAACCCAGGAGGTATTCGTGAGTTGTCGCCGCTAACTTGTCGGACAGAGTTTGATCTATCAGCTGTCGCAGTTGGCTCCCGTCGAGGCGGACCTCTTGTTGGCAGGCACAACTGCACAGCTGAAGGCTCACTCGGGTATCGTTCTGGAGCACGTCGTTCGCGAGGCCGTTCAGATCCTCGGAGGTATCGGTCTCACCAGGGGTGGTCGTGGCGAGCGTGTCGAGCGCATCTGGCGCGATGTCAAGGCCATTACTGTACCGGGAGGTAGCGAGGAGATCTTGCTGGACCTGGCGACGAGGCGGGCATTGACGATTTCAACTGAACTACGGAGGGTGACGGGAAAGGGCGTCAAGAGTCGCATGTGAATGGGGGAAGTCAAAATAGAGCGATATGTCACGCTGGGTACCTACTGAGGCGCGGTTAGGAATCTAGTCGTGTTGATTCGTTCCCCCTCACCAACGACCTAGGTACTTGCCATGAGTCGCGTGCCATGATGTACCTCCTTGTATCTTTCCTGACGCGGAAATGTGTGTTCCATACGCCATGCCATGCAGATGCGGGGAAACCAGGGATGGCGCTCTGTCCAGGCCCCGTGGCCAGTGCCTTGTCAAGCCTGGCCGGTGCAGCACACTAACGCCTGCCGCAGTTGAGTTGACTGGCAGCACCCCTGTATTGTAGCACATGGCCCACTGGAAATCGCCGTCTTCTTACTGATTGCCTTTTTATGTCAGCAGCCTTTACCCTCCTCCCCCCTAAAACCCCGAGGCGAAGCTTCACTCTCACATCCATTCAAGCTCGGGTGCCAGATAGACATTCTGCCATCGAGCACATCTCACAACAACCATGGGGGCTTCAAATATGCCGTCGATCGACATATCCTCCGACAACCTACAGCCAGAGAACCCCACGCCTTTCAAGCGGCCGGCAGTTGCATCATCAACAGGAGAGTCCACCGCTAAGAAGAGGGCCAAGTACACCACCAACGCATGGTGAGTCGTCCCCCCCTTCTTAAAGCTCACTTGCAAACCCACATTCGTATGTCATGGCGGCTGCTGACTTGAAATGATCCAGCAAACAATGCCAGAAACGAAAGCTCAAATGCATCAGGGCCAACAATCAGCTCGAATGCCAAAGATGCATCACCGATGGGGCGACCTGCGTCGTAGCACCCAACTCAATCACCCGGGCCAAAGACGCCGAGGTCGAGAAAGAATCGCACGAAGGCACCATAAGAGACGATAGTAGTTCGTATGTTCCCCCCGTCACCTCACACTCAGATGGAATGAAGACTTAATTCTCTCGCGTGTCGCAGGAGAGAGAACCCGCAGATGGAAAACCTCGTCGAAGACATCTCGCGACTTCAACAGCAGGTCGCCACCCTGATTCAGGGCATGCAAGAACTCACCGAGCGAAGACGCAGCAGCGACTATGGGGTTGCGCCCTTGAGCACAAATCAACAAGTAAGCCCGGCGTACTCCGCTAACGCGAGGAAGTCGAGACACAAGAGCGCCGAGCCGATGCAACCGCACTTTGTCGGCCCCACGAGACCTGCTTTCAGTCTGCGCATCGCTGAAATCTCCCTCACGCGCATGGGCATTGGGTCGAACGAGGCCCTGCCGCCGAGTGCCCCGGACTCGCGCGCTGGCTCTCCTGGGCCGTCGTCTCCGGAGCCGCGGCTGGCTTCGCAGGTTGGTCTGGGCTATGATCCCCTGCTGACGTTTGCTCCGGGAGAAATCCTGGGCCTGCTGGACGTGTTCCAAGAGGAAGTCGAATCCGTCTACCCCTTCATCGAGGTTGCCAACCTTGCTGCCAGCGTTCCCCAGGTCTTGACCTTTCTAAGAAACCCCGAGGAAGACATGGCGCCTTCGATGAGGCGAGCGCTGCAGAAGGACTTGCGGCTCATGAAAATAGCGATTGCTACGGGCATCGTCATTGAGGCGCACGGCAAGAATGACGCGAGTGTAATGCTGGTCGACTCGGTCGAGGCAGAAATCAGCTATGCGTCGCGTCTGAACGTTGATCTCAAGGAGGTCCAGACAAGCACAATGCTCGTAAGAACGGACATCTCTTGGTTGTTCTAAAACGCTGACCGGGTGCGTTTCATTGGCAGAGCATATACCATTTCCACTGCGACGAGGAGCTCCTGGCCTGGCGTCTCATCGGCACCGCCGCTCGCACTGCCCTCGAGATGGGCCTTCACCGAAAACAGAGCTTGGTCGATAACTTTCAAGAAACTCAGGAGCGGAATCTCGCTGTCAGAGTCTTCTGGTGCATTTATGCCCTCGACCGCCGCTGGTCATTTGGCACAAGTCTTTCTTTTGCACTTCATGATCGCGACATAGATCCCGAACTGCCCGAGCCGGTAAGTCTTCCACTATCAGGGACCGAGTCCCATGCTAAATGACGACAGGGCGAGGGGTTCCAATATCTCAGGTGCATGGTCGCTTACGGAAGGCTGTGCTCGAAAGTATGGGAAGCTCTACCTCTCTACGGCCCGTCAACAAATTGCATCCCAAAAGACACAGTCGGGTTCCTTGACTACATGGCGCAAAATTGGCTGGCATCGATACCACGAGAACTCCAGCTGCGTCATCCCCGTCTCGGACTGGCCCCGCGCATGCAGCCCCGAGTCACCCACCGCCTAAGAACCTTGCTGTACCTTCGAGGCAACCACATTCGCACCATGATCCATCGCCACCACGTTCTCACCTCGGCAGCCATCGAGTCGGACCTTCAGGCAGCGAGAAACGTCGTCGATATTGCCCAGGACAGCCTCCAGGTGCTGGTCCACCTCAACGACAACAGCGATATTTACGTCCGCCAGCAGAGCGCGTTCAACTATTTCCTCCTCAGCGCCCTCGCCGTCATCTTCCTCGCCGTCTGTCACGCGCCAGCCACGTTCGCCGAGCCGTGCAGGGACAGTTTCCTCGCGGCGCTGCAACTTGTCAAGGGCTTCTCCCGCCACGGCAGCGCGAGCCGTCGTCTGTGGAAGAGCATACGGGGGCTCGTGCCGCGCGTCAACTCGCTCGGCCTCCGATCCGAGGTGGAGGAATGTCAGAAAGAGCATGCTAAGGAGAGACAGCCCGGGGCGGAAGAAGCGCAGGCGAATGTCGAGACGGCTTTTGAGCAGACGTATGGCGGAGGCGGCGGCGTCGGCGTGGACAAGCAGCCTTGGCAAGACATGTGGCCGCCGATGGACGAGGATATCAGCCCCGGGTTGAGCAGCTCGATACCGGACGCTTTCCACATGAGCGTCGATCTGATGAGTCTGTTCGACTCGTTTGGAATGCCGCCGGATTCAGCCATGGCTACGAGGTCTTTCGAGGGCATGTTGCCGATGGAAGGGGCAGACGAGATTTCACGGCGGTTTCAGGGTCTCATTTGAAGAAATGTATGGCTTGTTTTTGAATGTGCTTCATTCCGTTCAACGTAATGTAGCTATCCACTGCACCCATTCACTCGAGAGCATTCTCGAAATACATCATCATGGCCCCTTCGTGTACGGTCTTTGCAAAAGCCTTGAGCTTCGCATGGCTGGTGCACTCGTTGTCGTAGAACGCCATGTCTTCCTTGGAGGCGAACGTCGACTGCACCGCAACGGTATACCCTTGGTCCCTCGGGTTGGGAAAGGCCACGCCGGCTTTGACCCCCTGGATGTACGGCTTGCCGCCCTGTCCGAAGTCAACGAGGTGCTCAAGGACTGTGGGATGATGGGACCCTTACCTTGAGGGCGCTCTGCTGCATCGTCTTGTAGAAGTCGAGGAGCTTCGTCCTGTCTTCCTCCTTGGTGATCTTGAACAGGGTGATGCGGTTGATGGTCATGGTGGCGGTTTATCGAGCACGGCGTTCCTGAGACTTGTCGAGGGGGTGTTACATGGTATCAGCAGGTGCCATTGAGTTGTTGGGGAGCTTGATATCAATACAGGCTCGGACTCTTGGGTCATTCCAGGTACCGAAGTACCAACGTACCTCGAGGTAGTCGGCTGGCGGGCGTCCGCAATTGACGATCGGCGGCGTGGCTGCTGCATTGGCAACCTGCAGGGGGACGGGTTCATGGTGCCAGGCGGGAGTTGGTGCTGTGCATTGCCGATGCTCGGAACGCTGGGTGCAGCTCGGAATCCCGTCGGAACCAAATCAAACCCCCTGAACTGTCTGACACGGCCTATCAGTGGGGGCGGTGGATGACATGTGCTTGGCTGCAGAAAGGCACGTAGACTCGGGAGTCTCTTCATTGCATCAAGATACGGGGTGCATCAAGATACGGGGCAGAAGTGACAGCTACTTTGAACTCTCTAATGATTTTATTTCGAGAGAACGGTATTACTTGCAATCTAACTCCGAGCGATAGCCGGAAGAATCTGACCCACACACTCGCCGAACCCCACGAGCTCGCCCTCCGTTGACCCAGTCCAGCCCGTAATGATGATGGTGTCGCCGTCCTCGACGAACTTCCTCTCCTCGCCGCCCTCGAGCTTGATCGTCCCCTTGCCGCCCTGCGTCTGCTCAAGGAAACTACCATGCGTGCCGGCGTCGAAGCCGGACACGGTGCCTGAGCCGAAGAGGTCGCCCGTGCGCAGGTTGCAGCCTGAGATGGTGTGGTGGGCGAGCATCTGCGGCCATGACCAGAGGAGGTTCTTCGAGGATGTCTTTGTGAGCTTGGTGGTGCTTCCTCTGGCAGCTGGGACAGGTAAGTTTGGGCAATCCCGTGTAGTGCGGGGGCAATAGATGAAGGCAAATTCGCCGGTCCACTTACTCGTCACGGAAACCTCGAGCTGCACATCGAGAATGTTATCCGTCTTTTCCTCCTTCAGGTATGGCTGCAGCTCCATCTTGTTCTCGAGACCTTTGGTGCGGAACGGCTCGAGCGCGTCGGCGAGCACGACCCACGCGCTGATGGAGGTGCCAAAGTTTTTGGCGTTGAAGGGACCGAGGGGCACATACTCCCACTGCTGAATGTCGCGCGCGCTCCAGTCGTTCATGAGGACGTAGCCGAAAATGTTCTCCTCGGCGTAGGCCACAGCCACGGGCTCGCCGAGCTCGTTGCCCTTGCAGACGAACATGCCCATCTCGAGCTCAATGTCGAGGCGCGCGCAGGGGCGGAAGACGGGCTCGGTGGCCCCGGGAGCAGGGAGAGCCTGACCCCAGGGACGGCGGAGGGGCGTGCCCGAGACGACAACGGAGCTGGCGCGGCCGTGGTAGGCCACGGGCAGGTGGTTATAGTTTGGCTGCAGGGCGTTGGCGGGCCCGCGGAAGAGGGTGCCCACGTTGAAAGCGTGGTTGCGGCCGGCGAAGAAGTCGGTGTAGTCGCCGATGGACAGCGGCAGATGGTTTTTTGCGTCGGCGAGGGGCACGAGGACCTTCTGGCGCAGGGTCTCGTTGGTCTTGAGGAGCTCTGGGTAGGGCGTGTCTTCGCGGAAGACGTCTTGCAGGTACCGACGGATGGCGCGGTGGTAAGGGCGGCCGAGGGCGGCAAAGGCGTTCAGGGTCGGCTGAGAGAATACTGCCGTGTTTTTCTGCAGCTCGGGTGCCAGCTGGGAGAAGCCTGCCTCTGATGTGAAGGCTGACAGGTCGAGGACATGCTCGCCGACAGCGACGGCGGGTCGGTGGTGTGAGTTGGACGCCGTCGAGATGATGCCGAAGGGGATGTTCTTCAGTGAGAAGTGGGAGGACACGGGTATGGGGATCCAGGACTTCATGGTTTTAGCTGTTCTGGGGGTTCTTGACTTGTTGAGAGTGAGGTATTGGCGGACGAGGCTTTTGGTGATACCTTCAAAATAAAGCACCTTATGAGTGGCTCACAGTTTACAAGGTTACACACATCAAACGAACCGAAAATACACGTGAATGAACTGTAATTATCACATCGGCCGGATGATGCAATTTGTCCATATGGCAGTCTACCAGCCGTGGCATTTGTCCCTTCGGAATCACGCTGGAATCACGCTTGAGCCCAAGTGCAGTTTCACGGAATTTCGGACCTGGCGCGGGGTCGCATCGCAGTGGGGTTGCCCGAGGGTTGGCGGGGGCGGAGGGGCTGAGCTTCGGAGCTAGCCCGCGACAAAAACCTACCCCACCCCCCCTATCGTTCAACCGAGAGCCCGGGAGCCAGCGTCCTGGTGGCATTAGATGCAAAACCTATGCCAGTGCTGCGTCATGTTGCGTCCCTTTTGGAGTTGGTAATGTTGCACTTCTCTGGCATCGCATGTTTCTAGAGTTCTCTGGCTGTCAACCGTCGATATGCCGCTCCTAACACCGAGCAGAGGGTCGCATCGGGGGCACCGCTGAAGCAGACAGTGACTGACGTAGTATGATCGGACGTTACAAATTAGCAGAGGCAGAGTCTCTTCATCATGAGACGATAGACGCAGCCACGGCAGCTCCGGAACGGCAGTCGACCCCGGAAGCCCCTCGGAAACACCTTGATAAGACTTATGAGTCCGGACCTTGACACGCACCAATATCTAAAACCAGTCCCTTGCTTGACACTGTCGCTTTGTAAACAACGGTAACAGATCTTGATACCACAGCAAAGCAAAGTCAAGATGCCTGTCACAAAATTCAGCACCCCGGAGAAATACCAGTACCTCAATGGCTTCGGATCAGTCCATGAGTATGCCATCTTGGCTATCGTGAAGCAAATGAATTGCAGGCTAACCTTCTCCTCTCCGCGATTAGGACTGAAGCTCTAGAGGGTGCCCTGCCTATCGGCGCCAACTCCCCTCAAAAGGCACCTCTCGGACTCTACGCCGAGAAGCTCTCTGGCACCGCCTTTACTACTCCGAGGCACGACAATCTGCAGTCATGGCTGTACCGCATCCTGCCAGCGGCTTCACACTCGAGCTTCAAGCCGCTGGAAAACCAGACTGGTTCGGGTCTCACTGCCGAAACCAAAGTCCACCAAATCCCCAACCAGCTGCGATGGAACCCATTCGACATTGACGAAAAGGCCGACTGGATCACCGGCATGCAGCTTGTCGGTGGTGCCGGCGATCCCGTCATGAAACAGGGAATCTCCATCTCCATCTTTGCAGCTGGCTGCGATATGGATGCCCACATGGCCTTTTACTCATCCGACAGCGACATCCTCGTCGTCCTCCAACACGGCGTTCTCGACGTGCAGACAGAGCTGGGCAACCTCCTCGTGAGGCCTATGGAGATCCTCGTCATCCCGCGCGGCATCCGCTACCGCGTGACACTTCCTGAGGGCCCCGCCAGGGGCTACATCCTAGAACTGATGCAGGGCCACTTTGCGCTCCCCGAGCTCGGCCCCATCGGCTCCAACGGCCTCGCCAACGCGCGCGACTTCCAGGTGCCCAAGGCCGCCTTCTGCACCGAAAAGGCCGAGTGGACCATCGTCACAAAGTTCAACGGCAGCCTCTTCGCCGCGAAGCAAGGCTACACGCCCTTTGATGTCGTCGGCTGGCACGGCCGCTACTACCCCTACAAGTACGACCTTGGCCGCTTCAACGTCATCGGCAGCACCTCCTTCGACCACCCGGACCCGTCCATCTACACAGTCCTTACGGCGCCCTCTGAGCGGCCCGGCATCGCCGTCGCCGACTTTGTCATCTTCCCGCCGAGATGGCTCGTGCAGGAGGACACGTTCCGTCCGCCCTGGTACCACCGCAACACCATGTCCGAGTTCATGGGCCTCGTGTGCGGCGAGTACGACGCCAAATCCGGCAGCGGGTTCCAGCCCGCCGGCGCGAGCCTGCACAACGTCATGTCAGCGCATGGGCCCGACGCCGAGACGTTTGAGAAGGCGAGCAATTCGGAGCTGAAGCCGCACAAGGTTGGCGAGGGAAGTCTGGCGTTCATGTTTGAGAGCTGCCTCATGATTGGCGTCACGGACTGGGGGCTGAAGCATTGTCAGAAGGTGCAGGAGGAGTACAGCAAGGAGAGCTGGTCTAGTTTAGTGCCGCACTTTACGGGCATGGCTCCGGATGCGAAGTGAGGAGTGATGGCTTCGTCGGAGAAAGGTTCATGTGATGATTGAGGGTTTGCTCGTAGGCCACGCGGGATGTGCTCACAGGGTAACAGATTGTGCAATTGATGAGCGAATACAAGCGAATGAAGTCTGACAATGTCATTAGCGGGACATGTATCTGCATTGATCTTGTCATTTATTATTGCACAGCGTGATGAGGACCTTAAGGACCAGACAGCTGCCTTGGCCCAAGATCAGATTCTTTGTGTTGTTAACGTGAGCCGGTGGAAATACATATTCGGTGAAGCCATTCATATTTCGCCAAACTAAGTAGTTTGGTAGTTGTTTTTGGAGACATGCCGGGCTGTAAGTGTGACCTGCTCGCAAACTTTGTATACTGAACACCTGACGCAACAATGGCACTTCTGTACACTTGCGGTGCATGATAGAGCTGTGTTAAAGTGGTTTGGTAATCAGATTCAAATACGCTGGGACAATCTGATGTATTGTGAATGTGAAATGGTCCGAAAGAAATGCTAGAGATGATGGGCTCGATAAACAGCAATCTGCCCAGCCCAGTCTTTCGCCCAGAATCCAGAGTTTACTTCTCAATATCATCCGCAGCAGTCGACATGCCAGTGATGACAGAAACGCTAATGACAGGCACCAAGTACTTCTCCCTTCCATACGCGTAGTAATAAATCACGCCAAACAACACCCACCCGGCAAGTACGACGGTAGAGTAGTTCATCGTCTGTGCCGTGACGGGCATCATGGTCGGGAAAGTGCTGAAGACAACGACAACGGCCATCCAGATGAGGCTGACGACATTCATGGCTGGCCCGAGAACCTTGCCAAGCTTGAACTTGCCGTAATCGTTTGCAAAGAGCACCTTCCTGCCTCGTAAGAGCATGTAACCGATGGGAAGGGCGTACGAAAGGTACATCCCAATGATGGCCATTGACAGCACCGCGTTGAAGGCCGTCGTGTTTCCAATGTATATGAGACCTAGGAGCATCTGAAGAACGGTGACGACCACAATAGCGCGAGCGGGGATATGCTGCGTCTTGTTGACGAAGCTGAGATAGTGATCAAAGGGGGTGGCCTTATCGCGGGCGAAAGCCCACAGGGTTCGAGACGTAGAGGTTACGCCCGCGACCGTGGCGGCGATGGCAATGAGTATAAGCATAAGAGACATAACAGTAGCGCCTGCGCGAGACTGCGTAACATCCAGGTAGATTTGCATGAAGGGAAAGCCGGTGCGGGAAGTGATAAGAAATTCAAGCGGCCCAGTGGAGAAGAGAAGGACGACGACATAGACGAGGCCCATCAAGCCGTTGACGACCACGCTCCCAACCATGGCGAGCGGAACGTTACGGCTGGCATCTGGCAGCTCTTCAGCCAGATGGCAAGCAGCATCATAGCTGTGAGCGGTCAGCATATCTTCTGTGGAAGGGGGTCGTCGAAGCATAGGCTTACCCGAGGAAGGGGTACACGGCGCTGAGCAAGCCGACCAGCCAAGAAACTCCATCGCTCGACCAACCACTATTGTTCGAAAACTCTGTAAAGACAAAAGAGGCTGTGTTCTTTTTCGACAGCACGCCGAGAACGATAACAATCGCGATAAAGGCCGTCACGTGAATGACACCCGCGACAAGGTTGGCATGTGGTAGCGCCTTGGAGCCCCAGATGTTCATGACCAGAGCGTAGATAAGGACTGCCCAGTAGAATAGCATGCCCTGCCATCTCTCGGGCACATAGTTATCATCGTTGATTGTGATCAGTGCTTGCAGCTGCAGGCCAGCTGCAAAGGCGGCCGAGGCAGTCAAGATAGTCTGGCCGCCAACGGAGATCCAACCTGTCAGGAAGGAAACGCTGGAGCGCGTGGACTCTGCCGAAAGGGCTGCAACCCAGTGGTACTGGCCTGTGGAGAAATATATTAGCACTTATTGTGGAAGTGATCCTCGAGTTATATAACAGGCGCAGCTTTTGTATGCAGATTTATCGGACGTTTCTCACCTCCAGCTGTTGGGAATATGGACGCAATTTCGGCCAAAGAGGACGCGACGCAAATCGTGCAAAAAAAGGAAAGAATGCTTATAGCAAAGTCAGTCAACGCTGTCTAGAATTGCCGTTCAGTTTGACTTACTAGTTATAGAAGAGACAAGGGGCTCCTCCACCAATAAGGCCAGCGGCGATGACTGTCGACAGAGCCTCCCATGTTGCCATCAAGCAGACACAGAGAGCAACCAGGGGTACAAGAGAGAAACGACGCTCGAGTTCCTGGGCGTGACCCAGTTGAGCCAGCCGAGCCTCATCGCCTTCCGCAAAGGCCGTCGATCGTATCTTCTTCAACTCGATATCGTCCATTACCTTTCCCGGAGCTAGTGGGGCAGGCGAAGGGCCTGACATGGTCGTATGGGCGAATGGTCGTTCGAGGTTCCCTTGGTGTTCCCACTGAGATGACGTGATGTGATGGTACGCAAAGAATATGATTCACGATTAAAGCCGTGATACGGTAATGATGGCCTTTGATGCATCATGGGGTCCGGATGGTAGCGGTAGATGTAGTCGGGAGATATCTTGCAACCCGACAAGGCAATCCGAAGACACATCGTACAGGAGACTACGACGAGACGGGGGCACTGATACCGCAGCCATATCATCTTCTGGCTGATTGGCCAGCCGCTGGAGGGACGAGCAGTAGAGATAGGAAAACATGGGGTTAGGCAGGGATCATGGGACGTGAATCTTTCCCTCAGAAAAGAGTCGCTTACCGAGCGTGCTCGGAACCAGATAGAGGGGATTCCGAGACCCATGGACCCTGCATGCAGCAACCGACTATGCTCGAAGCGGTATTGGAGCATGAGCTACCCCAAGCACAAGATCTCGGCCTCAAAACCACGCCGTATTTTCACTTAATAGCTTCACGGCACGCGTCTTGTCATCTTTCTCACACTCACTCGACCATCCAAATTGATTCGTCACAATGACTCAAATACCACATCCTCTTTCAGCTCTCACTGTTGCGGAAAGTCATGCGGCCCGCGATGTTGTACTCGCAGCCCATGAGGGAGCTGTGCTGAAGTTCCGCCTCATCTTCCTCCTCGAGCCCCCCAAAGCTGAGGTCGTCGCATTCCTCGACCTTGAGCACGCCGGGAAGGTCACACCAGAAACTCCTCGTCCTATTCGCACAGCACAGGTTCACTACGATGTCATTGGTGGCGAGAACGCCGCCGAGTATCATGAATCTGTCGTCGACCTGACCTCGAATCAAGTAGTCGACACAAAGATCGTTGCCAAAGTACACCAATCCAGCTTGATCCTGTGAGTCTACTTAGATCTCCTGTTCGCCAGCCTATACGCTCATGTTCCATGTGTGCAGATCCGAGTTTGACGACCTTGTCAATGCGTGCAAGGAATCGCCGCTTTTCAAGGAGAAGATTGCAGCCCTTGAACTCCCGAAAGAGTTCGAAGTCGTCGTTGAGCCATGGCCATATGGTGCTCCCGAGGTGGCCGATGGCGATTCCCGTCTGTTCCAGGCCCTGATCTTCGCGCGCGACACAAGCAGCGGAAACCCAGACTCCAACTTCTATGCCTTCCCATTACCCCTCATTCCCGTAATGGACGCAGCGACGAAGAAAATTATCCGCATCGATGATCTCGCCACCGGCGGCAAAGGAGACCCCTTGATGGGGCAGACCCATAAGCCCGCTGTCCTCGAGCACTGCGAAGCAGCAGAATATGTTCCTGAGCTCCTGGCTGGGGGCGTGAGAAAGGACCTAAAGCCCTTGACTGTCGTCCAGCCAGACGGTCCCAGCTTCGCCATCACGGACGGGAACCTGATACAGTGGCAAAAATGGAACATGCGAGTCACATTCAACCCTCGAGAGGGAGCCGTTGTCCACGACATCAGGTTTGATGGGCGCAACGTTGTTTACAGGCTCAGCATGAGCGATATGGTAATCGCACCTCGGAACTGCTTGTGACAAACTGAGCATAACTGACCCAGTGAAAAACCGTCAGACTGTTCCATATGCCGACCCGCGACCTCCTTTCCACCGAAAGCAAGCATTTGACTTTGGAGACGGAGGCCTTGGAAACGCTGTCAATAATCTTACATTGGGATGCGACTGTCTCGGCGTCATCAAGGTACGTCATGAGTCCTATGTACAGGTCGCTTGCAGGCCCACTTACAACGCACAAGTACTTCGACGGCGTCCTCACCGGAGCTGATGGCTCCGCCAACGAAACGAAGAACGTAATATGCCTCCACGAACAAGATGCGGGTATCAACTGGAAGCACACCAATTGGAGGACCGGTCGTGCTGTCGTCACCCGCCGACGCGAGCTCGTGATTCAGTTTATCATCACGCTGGCCAACTACGAGTACATCTTCAACTACAAGTTCGATCAAGCGGCAGGAATCACGGTGGAGGCCCGCGCTACGGGCATCGTCTCGGTTGTGAACATTGACCCCGGAAAGACGAGCCCGTGGGGCAACATTGTTAGCCCAGGTGCTCTGGCTCAAAACCATCAGCACATCTTCTGTGTGCGGATTGACCCCGCCATTGATGGTCAGCAGAATACGGTTGTGCAAGAGGAGAGCCTTCCGGTGCGCATGGACAAGCGAACGAATCCTAACGGCAACTATTACGAGGTCCGGCAGACGCCCATCACGACGTCCGTAGGTCTCGACGCCGTGCCACAGAATCACAGGGTGTTCAAGATTCAGAACACCAACAAGCTTAACCCCATCAGCGGCAAGCCTGTTGGGTACAAGATCTCACCGCCTGCGACGCAGCTGCTGCTCGCCGACCCGAATAGCACTCAGGCTAAGCGTGCACTTTTCGCTCGGCACCACCTGTGGGTCACCAAGTTCAAGGACGACGAGCTGTACGCCGGTGGGCGCTATACCCTAATGAGCAAGAAGGAGATTGATGGTGTCTCTGATGCCGCTGACCGCAACGACGATGTTCTCAACGAGGACGTCGTTGTGTGGAGCGTCTTCGGCCTGACCCATAACCCCAGGATCGAAGATTGGCCCGTCATGTAAGTTTTCCTCACCTCAGGCGCTGGGAGATTCATGGTCTCTAACATCATACAGGCCTGTTGAAATTATGCAGCTCAACATTACTCCTTCCGATTTCTTCACCAGAAATCCTGCAATTGATGTCCCCTCGGACAAGGATCTCGGTTCAAAGCCAACAGAGGGATGTTGCAGCAAGCTGTAGGACCGGGCACGTGCGAGACGATTTCATGATTCACGCATTGGTGTGTATATATAGGCCAAAGCTACTGGTTGGATATTTGATAAAGATGTTCATACGCCCGAGTCTGCGAGATGTAGAAGAGCCGATTTGTCGGTCGCGAAAATGTATGCCAGAACCGGCCTTGAGCCCGTGGGTATGATGAGAACGTACAACAAGCTCCCTTCGTCTCCATTCAAATCCATCACTTATGATTGGTACGATATGGGAATAGGACTCAAGCTGTGGCACCATAAAGCGATCCCACGTGCCGCTGATTATTGTCAGTTTGGGTCTAGAACCATGCTTGGTGCCTTCTTCTGTCCCAGCCTGGAGCGAAGGTAACGTCCAATTCAATTCCGACAGGGGGAGAAAGCATCCTCGTACCACTCCGAATGCGACACTAGCTCGGCTGCGGTAAGAAGCGGCATGCTCATAGACAAGTAGGGTGTGAATGCTACTCACACAGTGGCAGGTGACTGGGTTCCGAGCGTCTCTGCACCATACAGCTCGGGACCGTTCCGACCATTGACTGCTTCCGAGGGCTCTAAACCCCGCATCGCCTGGAATTAGCTGGTACAGGGGAAGCTGGTGCACCAAGAGGTTTGAGATGACCAAAATGTGCGTGCGGATTGGATGTAGAAAGGTGGCAAAGGCTTGCCGAAAGGTCAGGGCAGTTCCTTTGTACAAGGAATGGTCGGACGGCGCGCGACGTTGATCGACCGAGGACAAACTCTGCCATTTGTATAACATGACCTCCGAATACATCTGCCTGCATCATTGTGCTTCAAACACGTCTTCAGTAGCACTCATACGCAGTCATTGACACATTTGCCTCGGATCCTCTTTCATCTCACCCACAAGGACACTCGATAACCTGGGCGTCTACTCGCATTACAAAGGCTACCAAACGCCGCAATGACAGTCATTGAGATTGTCACTTTTCTCGGTCAGAAGGCCCGCGAAAACAGATTAGAAGCCTCTGTCGTCTTACTCGTTGCTGTTCCGATCGTCTACGTGATAATCAACGACTTTATCCGTAGCAATGCGCGCATCAAGGGAATGAAGGGACCTCGCGGTCTCCCTCTGATCGGCAACCTCTGGGACATTCGGACTAATGCCGCGGATCAGTATCGCCACTGGGCTAAAAAGCATGGCGACGTGTACCAAGTACAGCTTGGAAATGTACCGGTGGTCATCGTCAACTCGGCTTCTGCAGCCAAGGCCCTTTTTGGTCAACATTCCCAGGCTCTGAGCTCCCGGCCTGAGACCTACACGTTCCACAAGGTCAGTGCAACTCGGGAGCCCAGCCTTCCATCTTTCCCTATCGCGACTTGATCAATCATCTAACCTTGGATTGTGTCTGAAGGTTGTTTCGAGCACTGCCGGTACCACCATCGGCACGTCTCCCTACAGCGAATCTCTGAAGCGTCGCAGAAAGGGTGCTGCCTCTGCTCTCAATCGCCCTTCTGTACAGACGTACGTTCCACTTCTAGACGTCGAGACTCGGGACTTCATCGAGGAGCTCTATGTAGACGGGAAGGCCGGTAAAACGGCCGTTGATCCCATGCCCATGATTCAGCGTCTTTCTCTGTCACTTGCCCTTTCATTGAATTGGGGCGTGCGCATGAGCAACCGTGGCGAACTTTTCGAGGAGATCACGCACGTCGAGGAAGAGGTCAGTCGCTTCAGATCGACAACGGGCAATTATCAGGACTATGTTCCTCTGCTCAGGCTGAACCCTTTCAACTTCCACTCGGCCAAGGCCCGGGAGATGCGCCACCGCCGCGACGTGTACCTCACGGCTCTCAACCGAGGTCTCGAGCAACGAATGAAGGATGGCACTTACAAGCCTTGCATCCAAGCCAATATTATGCTCGACGAGGAGGCCAGACTTAACGCCGAGGAGCTTACTTCAATCAGCTTAACCATGTTGTCTGGTGGCCTTGACACCCTCACGACTCTGGTTGCGTGGTTCATCGGCCTGCTTGTTCACAAGCCTGAGATTCAAGAGAAGGCCATTCAGGAAATTCGCGACTTCTTTGGAGACAGCGAGCCGCTATGTGATGCTGAGGATGACCAAAAGTGCCCGTACATGGTCGCTCTCGTGCGAGAGTCACTTCGCTACTTCACTGTTCTCAGGCTTGCCCTGCCGCGGGCCACTGTCCGCGACGTGGTCCACAACGGCATCACCATCCCCAAGGGATCCACGCTGTTCCTCAACGCTTGGGCCTGCAACATGGGTAAGTTTCTTCCATATCCCAAGACATGCCTAATCACTTGTTTGCTAACATGATCCTCAATCTGCAGACGGCAATGTCTGGTCTGACCCTGAGGTCTTCCGCCCCGAGCGATGGCTCGAGCAACCCGATGCTCCGCTCTTCACCTACGGCATGGGTTACCGCATGTGCGCGGGGTCACTGCTTGCTAACCGCGAGCTTTACTTGATTTACATGCGCATGATCAATACCTTCAAGATTGTCAAGCACGACGAGTTCGAGTCTGACCCCGTCAAGGGCAACGCGGACCCGACGAGTCTGGTCGCCCTGCCGAAGCGCTACCGCGCGACATTTGTTCCCCGCAATGAAACCGCGCTGCGCAAGGCGCTTGACAGTACGAGGCAAACGGAGAGCGAGAAGCTGTAAATGTAGCATCAGGCCTCTCACCACTCTGTACATAGCATATCTACTCTGGACTTGTCACTGGTGTCTTCGCATTTGACGATCAATTCCATGTTCATGTTCATGCCTCTGTGTTGTTTTGAGAGTATACATGGTGCCTCCGGGAATGATTCCGACAATTCCGGGCGCAAGGGTTGAGCGACCCTCCGCGACGATTCCGTGACCCCGCATTCGCAACATCGCGGGTGTGGATGGGCTATCTGCCATGGTTCGGAAAGACACCGGTCGCTTTAAACTCGGTGTTCGTGATGGCCGAGGTATTCTTGGGCTGTCGCTCAGCGTCTTAAAACTATTGGCCACGTCACTGTCAACCAGTATTTAACTAAGTATATAGCTTTAATGCATCCTATCGGCTATAGTAAGACACTACATAAGTATCTACTCTGGATACATCTAATGAGAGGCGTAGATATATTTTAACACGAAAGATACTTCTACCTGAAATAGGTTATACTTATTAATACCAACTATACTGCCATCAAACCTATGCATAACGCTTACTACAAATTGCAGGTACATGAATAGGACTAGTATAAGAAGGTGTCTTGCCACAGCCGATAGGATAATCAAATTATATACGTATACTATATTTAATACAGTTAAGTATCTCGCTTAGCCTCCAAAAGCCTCAATACCTCGGGTGCCGCTGTCAGTAGCTTTTCCTCAGATTTGGCGTATTCAATGCAAGCCCGGACATGGTCCTGGACCTGCTTGCTGACCTTTCCTCCATGATGATAGCGATTGAAATCCGACACAACGAGTGGAAGTGTTGTTTGCTCCATGGCCGAGAAATCGTCGACAAGAGAGTCCTCGCTTGTTGCCCTGGCTGCGTGTTGACCGGCTTCGCCATACAGACTCAACCCGCGTAACTCTTTTACCGCAGCAGTCCCGAGGCGCCAAAGATCAGAGGTCTTGTCAAGGTCCCTCATCTCAGGCCATCCAAGCAGCTCCAATGGCACAAGAAGAGATTCTAGAATATAGGCAGCAAACGAGCAGCCATCTGTGTCGAAGGAGTAGCAACACAGTACCCGACTCCAGATGTATTATATAGATTGACAGAATCGGCGAAGGCTGGCTCATCCTCAATTTGAACCGTAATATCGGCGTTTAGCCTCGCGTAGGCGTAGTCGGCTTTGTTGAACTGTTCCATGTCCACGCACCCTTGAGTTTTGAGTTTCACCTCTGTCTCATGGATTGCGATGGGGACCACAATGCAGGCAATTCGGTCTTCTGGAAGTCCGGATGTTTTAGAGAACCAGCCTTTGAGCTTGTGAGAGGTTCCTGTGAGGAGTATCTTGGCGTGACTTCCTTTAAAGGCTTGTCCGATTATTCGATGAGGGCCGCGCCCACCGGAGCCATCATTGTGGCTGCATCTGGCGTAAAGAGGACGTACTCATACTCCGAGGCACTCATTCTCGCTGGATCGGTGATGAAATCATAGCCCTTGAACTCGGTTGATGTTTTGCCCTGGTAGCTGTACAGAGTCTGTGGACGCCTGAGGCGCGGTACGTGATGCGGACGCACTAGGTACGTCACCTCGGCTCCCGTAAGACTGAGATGGTAACCAAGCATGATGCCGATAGCACCCGCACCGACAATAAAAATGGTAGGCTTGTTTGACGAGGCCATAGTTAAGACGAGAAGGTTATCTCAAGTAAAGATCAAGAAATATCATAGGAAGATGTTGATGTCACTGGGTTCTGTTCTGGTATGAGGGAGTGTTTTATTATATAGCCAAGTTGTGTGTAGACTTAGTGTGCTTGCGGACTTCGTTTTGTCTAGTCGGTCGTAGTGGGTTTGCGGACTTTAGGGGTTTGCGGAATCCAGGGATTGCTGAGGATTGACGCCGCTGTCGAAGCCCGAGATCAACGCATCAGATATCGTTAACATTAATAACATTTACCTCTCTGAGAAGGGGAGACTTTTTAGCATTGCCAACGTAATGGTTCGATCAATAATTAAATGTCAAGCTTCGGGGTTCGGCGTCTCGGCTACCGCAGGAAGTAGCCCCTCGATAGGGCATCTTTTAATGGATGAATATATGAAGCGATCTAAGCCTAGATTAAAGATTGTTGAATATTACTCCTAATCATTCATTAAAATCCTCCTTAAAAGCATTCCGCCTTAACGATACTTGTGCCGTAGACAAGATATCAGCTACACGCCGCGCCATATCAGACTTTTTCCCCAAGTAAAACAATGTTTTAATACAATCCTCCGCGCGCTCAAGGCTATTCCGTATCTCATCCGAGGTAAACCGGGGTGTAGCCAGCCCATAGCGGCGGTAGTTGTCTGTCTCCTGCAGGATCAGCACCGTGGCTCTAGAGAAGGCCCTGATGAGGATGATAGTCCACGGTTCGGTCAGGACGATGCCCTCATTCACCACGTGGTGGAAATCAGGGAGCTGTGGCTCCGTAACATCAGGGGGCATAGATACACGGGCGAGGTCCGAGAGCTCGTGCACGCTGGACTCCCGCATGGTAGTGACCATCTTGATACTGGTGCGCCTGTGGCCGGCGGCGGGGAGACCCATACCCACCCCATCAACACACTCGATCAGGTCCGCGAGCATGAGGACGGCGAGATGCCAATGGGCTGAAATGCAGAAGAACCAACTCCGGATTCGAGAAGGTACCGCGTCGAAATCCTGCACGAGCTCTCTGAAAAATGCGCTGTAAGTGATGTTCCAGTACCGGTAGAGCGAAGTGGTGCTCTGGATGATCTCTTCAACGCGTTCGCCCGTCTGACCGCGACGTATGAGGTTCTGGAGATAGGATACGTGACGGTATAAGAGAACTTTGACAGGACCAGACTGCGTGACGGCCTCAGCAGCGTCCTCGTACGTGCACGGCCAGTGTAGACCGAGCGAAGGCTCATCTAGACTGTCTTTAATGAAGAGGTCAACAGCCCAGCGGCCTTGGTCTGCCTCGTTGGGCGGGACGCCGTCGTGTTGGCATTCTTGGTCAGTGACAGTGACGGGGCGCTCGTTCATAGACGAGGATACCGTATCAAACATGACGGCGAGCCAGTAGAGGAGACCGACGGTTGTCTCATCCTCCGGGCTCAGGGACGACATTGGTGTGAGGCCTTGACTGCTGTTCTGTGCCATCGACACCCTTTTAGAGACCGTGTCGAAACGGAACTTTAGGGTGTGCATCTTACGAACAGCACGCTCGATGTGAATGGGGGGCCCATCCCGGATAATGGCGCGGGATACCTCTGTGGTAAGCGTAGCGGGATCGAATGGGGCTACTGGCGGCCCGGAATTGTAGCAAGAGGGTTGAACGTCCTCCTGTTCCCAGGGCTTCTGGGCCAACCCGAACACCATCTCGGCGCACGCGACCTTATAACACTCAACGTGTTCAACTTCTTGCAGTGCTCTCTGCGCCTGGCTCCAAAAGTGCCACTGCAAACTACGGTCGAACCCCTCTGTGAGCTCGTCAAAGCTGCGATTGAAGTCGGACTCGAAGGCGTTGCCGAGGAATGTATAGCGCTCTCTGTACCGGCGGCTTCCCTGTGCCCACTGCGTGGCGAATGCCATGATAGAGTAGTGCAGGGCTCTATTCGCCGCCTTCTCCTCAGACCGGTTCAAATGTATCAGCCCGGAGGACTGGGCTGCATGATCCAGTTTTACTGTGCGGTGAAAGATGCGGTTCGACCAAGAGGGTCCCCATTCTGCCAATCTCCTGCCCTCCTCCTTGCCGCGGGCGCCCTTGTATGGGCAGCTGACTTCGGTGAGCCAGCACGATAAATTGTGCTCGAGAACGTCATGGTAGATTTGTAATAAATTAGAGGAGATTGAGGTGTTATTTGTCCTTGAAATCATGGCACTGGTGGCAGAGAACGGAGAAAGGGAAGAGCTCTCGCAAGGATGCGTGTGGCGTCGTCGTTTGGGGACTGGTCCATCCGCTTCGCTTTCAGAAATGCCTGAATGGGTGGAAGAAAAAGTGTATCCCTGGGCCATAGAGCTCCTGGTATATTGTGCTTCTTGTGCATCTGTCGCCCCAGGCATGCTGAAGTAGCGACCACTGTTGGAGTGAAGCTGCGAGGGAGACCCTTCGATGGTTGTTAGATCAGGCAGGTCATACGGGAAGATTTCGTTTATCGGCTCGGGCACTGGCAGGTCGAATCCAAGGCAAGCTTTGTTGATGTATTCGGGAGGCGCCCCAAAGGAATTGGGGTTGAAGAAGCCAAATGGAAAAGGACCCGGAAGCTGGCTGGGAGGCGGTAAGGTATCAAAACGGCTGGAGTACGATGGAAGCAATGGGTCCTCGACGACCGCCGGCGATTCAAAACTGAAAGGTTCAGGTGACGATTCTGCTACTGCCGAGTTCACCTGGACCTGGCTGCCCGAATCATCTAGAATCGCTCGCTTCGACGGAGCGAGAGTCTCAACGCCCAGCTCTCCGCGTGAGGCGGCTTTCAGGGCGGCGGTGACCCTAAGTTGCGACCAGGCCCAGTCAACAGTGCACGACTTCATCGTCCTACTGCAATAAGAGCAGGGTCTGAGCTTGGGTGCTTGTAAAAAGGTCAGCGATAAGTGAAAATTGCGAAGATTCGTCTTGACGGTAGAAAAGAGGCTTCTGTCGACACGAGGTCACGGCCGGTTGAATAGCTTACCCTCAAGGTTCCCACCTAACAGGGAAGCCATGTTGCCGTTGGCGTGGTCGGGTAGGGCCAACTTAGGGGCATCACAAGCCCGCTTGGATTTGCGACACTGGTCGCACGAGTGGTGGTAGCGACGCATGGGGGAGATGAACGTATGTAAAGCCTTGTCCGTCGGTGCATGCAAAACGTGACGGACTGGGGGCTTGCAGGCTGTTGCTTGGTGTGGGGATCTTGATAGAAGGGTGATGGCAACTAATAGATCTTGGATGAGCAAGTTTGGGAGGAGATCCAGGAGTTAGACGGATGGGAAGTATTAAAGAGAAAGAGATCCATTGGGGTGAGCGGGAAGCAACGGATAGTACGGAGTCGAGGCAGAACCAAGACTCAGAGCAAGGATCTTCAGCTTCCCCCGCATTCCAGATCCGCTTCCCCGGACCCACCCTGGCAACCCCGCGCTGAAGCGGCCGGCATTTGACCACCAGAGGTTCCGAATACGTAGTCAAAGGTCTAAGTAAAAGGTGGGAAGCGCAATAGACGCGTGCCCTACAGGGGTTGGTATTGCTGGCTAATCACGGCGTCCCGGCTGGCAGTTTCCTCCGAAGCTTCTTGGCTTCTGCACACTGATTCAGTTACAAATGATTCATGTGGATCACTCCAACTTAAGGTACTCCCCGATATGGCACAGGTGCACTTGCAAGTCGCGAGCCCATTTTCAACACACTGATAGGCTTGGGTTGACAGCACATCACCAGGCTTATTGTCTACGAAGAACCATTTTTGCTATGCGGATGAAACCACCAACATGAGAGTTCAAAAGGCACCGCCACTGATACGTGCCAACCCCTCCTTACTCGCCCCTGAGCGCCTTATACGCCTCAACCTCCACGCTCCCCCACAGACTTAGGACCTGGCCATCAGCAAACGGCAATATCTGGGTCGCTACCATCCCCGCAAGCCCTTTCTCGCGGTCGCACCACCACCACAAGTTGGCTAGTCCAGCCCAGTGCACTGCGCCCTTTGAACGGCCCGATGCGTTGCTGTTCGCCTGCATAAACGTGATACCCCAGCCCTGCGGCGCATTGGCTTCCACGGGGTACAGCTCGCCTAGTGGCAGTGTAAGATCCGGCTTGGCCGCCGGGATGCCCTGCCGGCTATAATTGGGGAACTCTGGGATCTGGTTGCGGAACATTTCTTCGACCGTCTCTTTCCGCAGGATCTGCATGTTTGTACGAGGGCAGGTACCGTCGTTAAGGAGGATGGCCAAGATCTCTGGGGAAGTTATCAGTACGGGATCAATGCTCCCTTCTTCTCAGGAGGTTCACGATGCTTACTGCAATACTCTTGTGGTCGCGCGAACATGCCCGCGCCGCCACTATTGAAGACGCCGGCCACCTCGGCGCTGTCATCAGGATCTACCACTAGGGGCATACGCAGCAGGTGATCGCGCGGTCTGAGCGTGCCGTCTGTATCCCTCTGGTGCATATGTGCAACCCTGGACCGCATCTCTTTGTTAGGAATCATTGACATGTCCTTGATGCCCAGCGGTTGGAACAGCCTCTTCTGCAAAAAGTCGTTGAGCGTCAGTCCCGACGCCCGCTGCAGGGCCACCCCCGCCCAGTCGATACCCACGCCGTACTCCCAGCCTTCGCCGGGCTGGAAGAGAAGTGGCGTCTTGATATCCTCAAACCGGCCTGAGAACTCGTCCAAGCCAGCCGGAAACGCCCAGTCCCGCAGCCGCTTATTGAAGAAGGAATATCCAAAACCAGCCGTGTGTGTAAGGAGCATTCTCAACGTAATCTTCTTCTCTTTCACCTCGAGCGAGCCGTCAGGTCGTAGGATCTGTATCTCCTTAAGCTCGGGGCATAGGGTCTCGAGATGGTCGCCGTCGTCAAGCCTCAAGGTACCTTGTTCGACGAGCTGCATACAGGCAATGCCAACGAGTAGCTTGGTGCAGGAGGCGATCCAGAAGACTGAATCCAGGCTCATGGGCTCTTCAGAGGTGACGCCGCGCTTACCCGCCGAATGCGCAAAGAGTTCCTGCCCATCCTTTCCAATAAGAATGACAGTGGCGCCTGGAATGCCGATCTTTGGGTTGGCGCAGGCGGCATCGACAATAGCCTTGAGGCGGTTGACTGACTGGGTGTCGAAAGACATTATGGAAAGCAGTCCGAGGTACGTTTTTCACTCCAGGAGAACTAAGTCAAGAGGCAAAAATGAGGTCAGAGGCATCCAGGTCCCACGGAAAGGGGGAAATGGTCCTAAATAGCTTCAACCATACTGTGATTTGCTACTTATGCTAACTATGAGAAAAGCTCACCGTTTGCGATGCCAAGCAGCTTTGCAACGGGAATCAGGCGTCTGACATTCAATGATGCGGGTGATTGTCATGCAGCTCTAGCGCGTCGTATTCACGCTGTAGGCTAACCCCATAAGAAGCATAGCGTGCGGCCCCGGCTCCGCAAGAGGTCGGACAGAGGGAACATGACCACCTGACTCAGAGATGCATAGATCGTGGCCACGGTTCCGCGCCCGCAACAGGGGCCTTAGCGCTTTGCGGAAAGACGACCGCGCCAGCACAGACAAGGCCTCTCCAGAGTAGACAAGCAGGATCACGCGGGAGCACCTCGTCCACGGGGCGCAAATAGTACCGTCATGGTCGATGACAAGCAGATGGTCACTGCAATGATGGTGATGGTGGTGGAGAAGACAGTTTATAAAATAGGTCAAGCATCCGGGATATTTAATTCGCAGTTGCAATGACACTTTGTCCCTACAACAAGTCTCATTTCCAGTTTCAATTTAACATCGATATCAAATCGCTTATCTCCTTAAACTTAGGAACCTATCCCAACCATGGGCGAATCCCTTCCCTCGCACAAGAAGTTCAACACGGAGCTGACAGACTACTCCACGAATCACAACGATAAAACCGGTCCTTACGCCGAAAACCTCGAAGTCGATGCCCTGATCGTCGGTGCGGGCTTTGGTGAGTCTAGCTACCCTAAAAACCCCAGTGCTTTGACCCTGACACATACATTCATCTTCCACCAGCCGGCATCTTCATGCTCAAGACCCTACGGGAGCGGGGCTATAATTCTGTTATCTTCGAGGCCGGCAACGACACCGGTGGAACTTGGAGGTGGAATTGTTACCCCGGTGCTGGCGTAGACTCGGAGGTCCCCGAGTACGAGTTCTCCTGGCCCGAGGTCTGGAAGGACTGGAATTGGTCCAGCAACTACCCTACATACGACGAGCTGCGGAGTTACTTCGACCATGTGGACAAGGTCCTGAATATCAAGAAAGACTGCGCCTTCAACACAGTCGTCGTGGGCGCACACTTTGACACTGCTGATGGACGTTGGAACGTTCGCACCAAGGACGGCCGTACCACCAAGGCCCGATTCCTCGTCCTTGGCACCGGCTTTGTAAGTTATCCCCCAAACTGCAGTTCGATCTGAATGCTAAGCCTCGCGAGGCCGCCCGCCGCTACATTCCAGACTGGCCTGGCATGGATAAGTTCAAGGGGGTCGTCCACCATTCCTCGTTCTGGCCCGACGAGGAAATCAACGTTAAGAACAAGCGCTGCGCCGTCATCGGCACCGGCGCCTCAGGTGTCCAGATCGTCCAGGCCTGGGGCCCCAAGGCCGGCCAGGTGACCGTTTTTCAGCGCACGCCTAACCTGGCCGTGCCTATGCGTCGGCGCAAGCTTACCGTTGCCGAGCAAGATCGCGCCAAGGTCGTCTACCCGGAGCTCTTCAAGCTGCGCGAGACCAGCTTCGCCGGGTTTCACTATGACTGGATGGAGAAGAACACTTTTGACGACACCCTCGAGGAGCGTGAGGCTACCTACGAGCGCGTCTGGGGCGAGGGCGGCTTTCGCTACTGGGTATCCCTGTACAAAGACAACCTCTTTAATCCGGAGGCTAACGAGGCCTCGTACGCCTTCTGGGCCAAGAAGACGCGCGCCCGCATTGGCGACCCCCGCAAGAGGGACCTTTTGGCACCACTCGAGATGCCGCATTATTTTGGAATTAAGAGGCCGTGCCTTGAGTACAACTATTTTGAGCAGTTTAACCGGCCCACGGTCGAGGTGGTCGACATTAGCAAGAACGGCATCAAGGAGTTTACCGAGAACGGCATAACCCTCGCAGACGGGTCACATCATGAGTTTGATGTGATCGCCATTGCCACTGGATTTGTGAGTGACCGACCTTTCCACGAACGTATAAGCGCTAACTTGATAACTCAGGACGTCGTGACTGGAGGTTTGCTCTCCACCCTTCCCCCCATCACTTTTGACTTGTTCCTTCCTAACATCAACCAGTCATGACCCAACTTGGTCTTGAAAGCATCAGCGGTAGCAAGCTCCAGGAGGAATGGATCCCTGGCGCCGAGACTTACCTCGGTACAACTGTTAGCGGATATCCCAACATGTTCCACATCTACGGCGTCCACGGCCCAACGCTGCTCAGCAACGGACCTTCTACCGTCGAGGTCCAGGGCCGCTGGATTGCTGACATGATCGATAAGCTGCAGCGCAACGGGATCCGATACATCAATCCAAAGCGTGAGGCGGCCATCCAATGGAAGCAGCACATCGTCGAGCTTAACGACAGGACGTTGTTTCCTACAACGCGGTCGACGTACATGGGTGGGAGCATTCCCGGAAAGAAGTGCGAGCCAGTCTGCTACGCAGGTGGCATCCCTACTTACAAGAGTGAGATTCGCCAAGCTATGGATAGTATGGAGGGATTTGAAGTTGTGAAGGTCTGAGATCCTTTGCGATGGGAACCTCTTTTCATGCAAAGGACATTGTTGTTCGACTTGCCCAGGTACTTAGCCGTCGTCAATTCATTCTCAAACTTTCAACTGAATCACACTTTTCAGTTAATTTCAGCAGATAATTCTCACATTTGGAAATAGTTCATAGGTTATTGATCTACTCTCATGTTGATTTCGGCAGTAGGTGTCGAGGCGTAGCCGTAGGCAGAGTGAAGAGGTCTTCCAATAGTGCGCTCCGCAGTCAATTCGTAGATATAGCGGTATAGAACATCTGAAATCTGCCCCCCCCCCCCTTTCTGCGGAGTGAGGCCCCCCGCGGCTCTTATATAGCAGCCTCAAGCCTCCCGCGGCACCTGCGCCCCTGATCAACAGCCTGACCGCACCTGTTTCGTCGCGGGGCGCGGTTGTGCCCTGACAGTAGGTGCCATCCTACGACAGGTTCATGCCCCTCAGGATGGCTATTCCACGGATCAACTAATCTACTCAATTGAGCTTTGGAGTACTTCGGTATGATACCCAAATCGGGTTTTCTCTTTGCAATCGGCTAATGTTTTGAGGATTCCCTTCTTGATACCACAAACGCAATGTCGTCGGAACGGCTGTACAAAGACGGCAGGTTAAATGCCAGGCATGACAAGCGAACCAGAACATTCTACATCACGTTGCAAGGCAGTATTAGTCTCAACCCCGGCCGCTACACTCTGATTGAGCATGGAGACTACACAGTCGCTTAGTCTGCGCGCTACTGCTTGAACGTACAGCATGCCGTGCCATACTTGACGAGGAGCACCAGCTGCTACCTAATCGAGATGGCGATAACAACATTTACGTTGCTGATGCTAAGACGAGTACCATGGACACGGCGGCAACCGCCCCACAGACTAGAAGGTCTGGGCAAACTGGAAAGCGAGGTCGCTCAACATTTTACTGGCCTAGCACTGTCAAGCTGCGAAGTCTCTCATTAGCGAGTTTAGAGATGTATTACTAGCCGGGAGAAAAAACATAGTATCAGTATAGCTGCTACTTTAAGAATAGAACACCAATAAATTACTATTCCTCAAGGCGAGATATGATTCACTAGCCTATCCAGTCTAAGGACATATAGAGCCAGTCTGTAGTTGTTCTCTTGCTTGAATATGAGCCACGATACGTTCGACAGTCTTCAAAGGAGAGAGTCAGTCATTTGCTATAGAACGTAGAGCTCGATTAGTTTACGCGTATAATCAATGTCCCGAATGCCCGGCTCGGTAGATGAATAGCATGAGATACCGAGCAGTTCGGTAACTGTTATATCGCCACTGTAGGAGCTCGGAAGCAAATTCAGGATTCTCGGAAGCAAATCTGGAGAAAGCGCCACGCTAGAGAGAGGATTCACCGAGATCACCAATTGCATTGTGGTGCCAAGGAAATCAAATGAGACGAGAACCTGACAAAGTGGAGTCGCGGGGAACTCCTCGCGAGGCACTCGTCCCCCATGGTCTGACCATGTGGATTTTCCAATGTCTCCCTGATTCTGGGGAAGCTAGCGGGGAAGTTATGGCCGAGCCTGTTCATCCAGATGCTGTGAGTCTGCTCACGAGCAATAGGTATATAAAACTTCCCTTGTCCTTGCTTTTCAAAGAAGTCATCTCGGCCCCACAGGTTCCATCACCAACACCAACCCAGAGATAGGTTCAACCGTCTTCATCCCACAACACTTTCATTATGACGGCGGCCGAGTCCAAAACCCATGATCCCACCGAGGGAAACGATGTCCAAATGGTCGAACACCGCGACGACCGGGTCCAAGGCCGGGCTATCCAACAACAAGAGCACAATCGCACTTGGGGACAGACCCTGCGCAAAGATCCTCGACTTCTATTCTGGATCGGTGTGATGCTTTGGACACTGATTGTCCGAGGATTCGAGTCGGGTGCATCGGGCGCCATCATTAGCATCCCTGTCTTCAGGAAGCGTTTTGGCGTCCTCATGAACGGCACCTACTTTATTTCCACTGAGTGGCAGTCTATCATCAGTGGCGCTCCCAATGGAGCTGCTATTGTTGGGGCCGGAGGTGCCTCGTTCCTGTCCGACAGGTACGGCACCAAGCCCATCATCCTGCTGGCCGCGGTTATCAACATTATCTCTGTCGGCATCGAGTTTGGAGCCACGTCTCTTGCCATGTTCTTTGCTGGCAAGATGTTGAACTTTCTGGCTATCGGCGCCCTTCTCAACCTTTGCACCGCCTACATCGCCGACATCGCCCCTCTGGCCATCCGGGCCACCGCCATCGGCTTCTGTAACCTGTCCCAGTGCATTGGACCATTCGTTGCAGCCATCATGTCCAACTACACGGCCAAGTGGGAGACAGACTGGGCATGGCAAGCCTTGGTGGCTGCGCAGTGGGGATTCGCCGGCGTGGCGCTCGTTGGCCAAATGTTCATGCCAGAGTCCCCTGTCTACCTGGTCCGAATGGGCAAAATGACGGCCGCAGAGAAGGCCCTCGAACGCCTATACTCGGATCCACAGGACGCCAAGGGCCACCTTCACCGTATCAGCCTCACCCTCGAAGAAGCGGAACTGTCCAATTCCGGATCGTACATCGACTGCTTCCGGGGCACGAACCTCCGAAGAACCCTGATCGCCATCATGGTGTTCCTCTCCGAGCCCATGGCCGGCTTAGGATTCGTCGGCAGCTACGGCGCTCTCATGTACCAATTCCTGGGTCTTTCGGATCAGAAGTCTTTCGAAATTAGAATTGGCGCAGAGGTGCTGTCCATGGCTGGTGCCACCATCGCATTCCTCATGGCCGACTGGTGGGGTCGCCGTCCCATGTATCTTCTCGGATGCATCTCAATCTGCCTGCTGATGCTGTGCATGGCGATCTCGGGTTCCTTCAGTACAACAGCCGCCGTCACCGCGTCGGTGGGATTCTACACCATGTTCAATTTCTTCTACAACGTGGGTGTTGGCTCTACTGTCTATGCGCTGGCCGGCGAACTGCCGACATCAGTACTCCGAGCCAAGACGCTCGCAATTTCCATCTCCACCTCGAACGCAGTCAACACCATGTGGTCTTTCGTGGCTCCATACATGTTCAACCCGGATTATGCCAACCTGAAAGCTAAGATTGGATACGTCTTTGGAGCATTCATGTTCATATTTGCTGTTCTTGCCTTCTTCTTCGTTCCCGAGACGCGAAGGAGGACCTATGAAGAGCTGGACGAGCTGTTCATGAAGAAGGTACCGACCCGCCAGTTCCGCAAGTACGTCACTGTGGCAGAGCAGCGAGCGGCTGAGGCATACGCCGTTCAGGAGAAGATTCCTCCGGCTCATCACGTGTAGATGTAGCTCATTTTAATATTGTATTTCCAAATTTGTGTCCAATAATCCACTCACTGAGGCTTCTTGAACTATTCTGACTGACGGGCCAAATTATTATATCTGCATTCCGTGAGACCCACCTTCATGCGATTGTCCTCTTCCAGAATGCTGGGTCGAGCCTCGAACGCTGCCATTTCTTGGCCAGCATATATCAGGCCTGACCTAGATCTCATGCTGCTCCAAAACCGGCTAACATGAACCGATCAGCTATGCACCCCGCGTGGTCTGCTCACATGGGATTAGCGGTGGTTTCCTCTCCGGCTCGGCAATTGGTGGAGCACGGGATCATTGGCCAGAACTCCCTAGGAAGAAACTTGAAGGGGCTAGCTCGCCACCATTGAAAAGCGTCATCAGGGGAGATTTTGCTTCCGAAAAGCTTCCGTTCCCCGCAACCAACCCCGCCTTTTGACGTACAAAAAGCCGAGCCCACCCCTGTTGGCTGGAAAGAAAATCCGAGCCCACGAGCCTCCAAGGCCAACTTGGTTTCGGCGTGCCTATCGCACCAGAGCGAAGGCGATCGCGCCATTAACGACCGACAGGCATGGCTGAGATGGTTCCATTATCTACGGAACGTGATACAGCGAGATCCCCCCGCAATTTGAAGGCATGCGATACATGCCGGAGCCGGAAAGTTAAGGTGAATATACCGAGAACTCGCTCTCAGTTCTCCCGTGTCGCAGGTTGCTGACAATGGTAAACTATCCAGTGTCACTACCCCTTGGACAACGCAACATGCCGAGGGTGTCAATTATCGGGCACCAATTGCACCCAGGATAAGATCAGACACAAAAGAGGACCGGCGAAACGGTATGTGATAGTCTGGCGCTGGCGTGCTCGCTCACTGTGCCGCCTGCTCTCCAAGGCGCCAATATACTGACTAGATTGCTACAGCTCTCTCCTCCGAAACACGCCGAGCGATGCGACGACTTCGCCTGTGTTAACCTCTTCCGCTCCGTCGAAATCGCAGCTGACTACAGGATCACCCCAGATCTTTCAACATCCTGTCTCGTCCCCTTCAGTGGCGGAAAACAACAGCCAGGCCTCCCCTGCGTCAGTATCGGGAGGCCAAGACTTTCATGGGTTGTGCTCTCGCTCGCTCGTCCTAACAATCCTTACCGACTGGTCGCGATTCGTCTGGCCACTCGCCTCACTCCTGCACAGGAAACAGTTTCTGCAACGAGTTCTCCAACACGAAGATGAGAGAAACCCGACCTTCTGTGCTCTCGTCCTGTCGACCTGTGCCGTAACGGTAACCACCCTTCGGCGGAGGAGCTCCCACAAGTACCGAACCGTGACAGTCGAGAAATGCGTCGGCATTATCGATCAAGAGAAAATGCTACAGCAGCCGGCGGCTTACACCCTTGACTGGTGTATCTCGTGCTATAATGTCGCCTCGTCGCTGCACGCACTTGATGGGCTCGCTGAGCTGCGAGTCTACCAAGCCATCAAGGACGCAATGGCAGGCGTACAGTGGCTCCTCTTTTGCGATAGCGCACGGGAAACAAGATCATTGCATGACCAGGAGATGTTGAAGCGACTCTATTGGCTTATGTCCATGTGGCAACTGTAATAGCTCACCTTGAGGCGTTCTCTTTTTCATGGACTTTTAGCACTAACACCTGCCAGGGCTGCTGAACTACGAGGCGAACCACATCTAAGCTACCTCCCATGCCGTTCGTTTACCCAAATATTGGAGACCATGCGTCCTTTGCCGTTATCCGATACAGAGCTTGGAGTACCCGACCCGGAAGTGGATATGTCCCTGCTCTGGCCAGAGGCGGCAGAGACATGGCTGAGAGATGACGAGGAATTTGTTACTGGGCTGAACAGTCTCGTTGACATTATGCTGGTCTGGGAACACGCCAAAGTAGACATGACGTACAAATCACCCACAGATACTTTGAGAGAAGGGATGGCCCGCATCCAGGCAGTACTGGATAATCTGATCCCGGAATTACGGTGGACGGGAGGCTTGGCTAGATTCCCACAACCCTGTCGGGGTCACGAAGCGCAAACCGTCAATATCTTGATCACGAGCTTTTACTTGAGGTCAAATCTCCTACAGAATCTTGGCCAAGTAACCGGCATCACACACCAAAGCATTGTCAGGTTAGCTTAGCCCTCCCCAAGGAGCAGCACACCCACCCGCTAGTTGAATTTTCTTTGGTGTACTAATCCATCATCTAGCGACGTCCTCGAAGTTTTAGAACACATTTCAGAAGAGGTCCACGAGGCCAACGGGTTCAGCCTGGTCAAAAAGGTCCGAGACATTGGCGCGGCCTATCTACAAGAGCTCCGAGTTACGGGCGACGGACCGATGCAGGTAGTAAACGAGTCGGCACAGCGTACAGTCAATACTCTACTCGCGCGACTCGAGAGGCTAGACTCCGGATCAAGAGAACGTGGGCATTAAGTTTGTTGTAAGCAAGTTGAAGATGAATGCCTCCGAAGGCATCCAGATGATCCTACTTCGCGTCGAATGATCACCGATCAGGCCTAGCTCGTGTTAGCGTTTCCATCTAGGGCATAGCTGGATTACCCAATTCCAGGGCAAGACTCCAAACGTGGTCTAGCTTCAGATTACGCATGATGATTCATTCTGAAGCATCGATGATGTGCCAATAGGAAGGCTCCCTCTTGCTTTAATCCCTGACCTGATGTATGCAGCCTACAGTCTCCGTGAGTCATATGCACTTAACCAATTAAAAACGATTGATGATGTCTTGATGCTCTGCTGTGCCTCATTGTCGTTGAATCTTGAAGAAATCGGAATCGAGCTATATAATCATCAGTGGATGCGCATTTGATAGGGGCGCCTCTAGTATCTACATTAACAATTTACATCGATACTCCATCTGCGCTCGCTCTCTGGTTAACGAACGGATTGTAGTAACTTGAGACTCCTCAAACCCTCAACCAACTTACTTGATTTCTCTGAAAATGGTCGGCGGAACAACTACTGGAAGCGGATCCAGCAGCCCGACAAGGCTATTGGACTCAATCGAAACATCAAGAGATGACCCGACCTTCAACAGCGAGCAGTGCTTATTCTGCAACAAGGCATCCGATTCCTTCGATTCCAATGTTGCGCACATGCAAAAATCACACGGCTTGTTCGTTCCGGATAAGAAACGCCTCATTGTGGACCTTGAGACTCTTTTCTCCTATCTTCACCTCATTATCATCGGACACAATGAATGTATTTGCTGCGGGACGCAGCGGGCCAGTACGCGCGCCGTACAACAACGTCAGTCAAACCTGTACATCACCTTGCGCTGGCGACCTACTAAATTTTCACAGATATGCTTGGCAAAGGCCACTGCAGGTTCGATATCTCTGAGGATGGCTCGGAGTTTGCAGACTTCTACAATTTCTCTGGATCAGAGGATGAATGCGAAGAGGACGATGACGCGGATGAAACGTCCCTACCGAGGAGAGAAAGATTCGAGACCCGCACCGTGCAACCAGACGACAACTCGCTGCGACTACCTTCTGGTCGCATCATTTCGCATCGCTCTCAGCCGCAAACAAATCCTCGACGACGGCCACTCAAACCACACTCTCCTAGCCCATCCGAGCTTTTAGAGGGCGAACCTGCCGGTGGCCTTGACACTCACGAGCCGACTACTTCGGCATCGACATCGTTAGTAGCCCGGTCCGGTCAAGGCGCTCTTTCTCAGACAAGAGCCGAGAAGAAAGAATACCAATTCGCCAAGAACCTCGCCTCTCTCAGCGCCAATGATGAGAGGAGCCTTTCTCACCTTCCTTTCCCGCAACAGAGAGCGATACTAGCAACTCAGCAAAAGCAGGTTGACAAAGCCCACCGGATTGAGGAGAGATATCGAGGTCGGCTTGAGGGACTCGGCAACCAGTTTCTGATGACCCACTTTGTCAAAGATGCTGCGGATAAGAGGACTTTGTGGAAATGAGACGAGCAACTGAGCTCACAGTTCTTTGTTTTGTTTGCGCTGCAGTACAAGGAGGCAGGGTAGCCTGGTGATTGCGAGGGGGCTAAGACCAGGTCAACTTTGAAGGCCTTCGAAAGTGCAATGAGAGAGAAGGGGGCGGAGGGAGACAATGATTTAGATAAAGAGTTAGCGATAGGACTTCCTGGTTTGGAATCTGAGGACTATTGCCTTAGCTGTGAAACTGAGCCTGTAGATGTAGGCTAGTCCTCCCCGTTGCCATGAAATGGACGCTGGTTCGATAGAAAGGCCCAACTCAAGTGTTATGTGGCATAACCTCAATTTGTAGCATCAGCAGAAATTACTCATTTCGTTTATTACAGCCTTTTGAAGCTTCTTCACAGGCTTATTCAAACTTCTATCCGCGAGTCCGCTAAGGTTGGCCTCAGCACAGCTTTGCGATGGTGGTCTGGCAATGTTTCTTGGCGGCAAGCGGGACCTCTGGCAGTTCACTTGATAAATGGTTTTGGAACTGCATTCCGGCATGGTTTGGGTTCAACCTTGGTCGAAGGATCAATGTCCCGCCTAAAGCAGAGCGTTTATGATCTCAGAGCGCCCGCCCTGAGGACTTGCGGATTCTGTGGTGAGGATTTGGGCGAATGACCTACCGGTCGTGGGCTCACAAAGTCGTGCAACCAGTGTAGCCAGGTAAGGGGAAATGGCCAATAAGCTCAAACTTGATCGATACTGAGACGCCGATCATACTGATCCCCTGTCAGCTGACTCATTCCAATAGCAAGTTCGCATGAACTGGCGTTCGACCCAATTTAACCTACTGACTCGGGTTCGGACGAGAGCGGGCCGTTGATAACGTCAAAATCATCTCGATGCTCGTCATCATCGGACCTCCCGTGACCAGTAAATAAATTTGATTGACCCCCTCGTCCGCCCCAAGCCACTCTGAAACTATGCAGACCTCTACAGACTTTACATCCATCACCAATTCGGTATGCTACACAGATCGGTATGCTTGGTGCCATTCCTTTAGTAGGTAGCTTGCCAACGTGAAAAGGCGTCAAGACGAGCATCGGCGTCTCAAGTCGCAGCTTCGAGTCCGACATGAATAACATGAATCTACAATAATCTGGCACACCTATTGCGAAGACTCGAAGGGCTCTAGTCTTTACAAACTCGGCCCTCCACTGTACTTGGCCGTATTTGGTACCTTACAAATACATCGCGGCATTTCAAGGTGTATCTACCAAGACATGGTTACCTTTGCATAAGAAATGGCCAGCAAGGTGGCCAGGCCAGGTTTGCATCTTGGCGTACAGAGGGGCCTGAACGTTACGGTACGCGGGTGATGCCTCGCGCGGGAGCTTGGATGGGGTCGTATTCTTCTGTACTCGGCGACCCCTCCCTTGCCCAATCATCCGAATACTAGGTGGTGTGGAGACAGTGTGGCACAACTGTAGATTGTATGGCCTGTCACTGAATCGCCAGATACCAGGGTCACAGTGCTCTGCCCCTACGTACTATACCTAGTTGGTCGAGATTAAAGAGCTAGATTAAGTTCACCCGTGTCGGCTATCCGATCTCAGAGAGCTTGCGCGTACCGATGGCTCTGCCAAGCTACCCCTCCTGTTGCTTCCACGATAGAACGGTTTCAAACCCATGTAGCTGGTGGAAGAGCCGGCAGCACTACATAATCATGACTTGCAGTTCCTTGGCCTCAGTATCATGTAGGCCAAGACGGAAATTTACTCGAGAAGAGGAGTTATAAGTAAAGCTCGGGAAGATACCACCATCACTACTTTCCTTCTTCAAGTCGTCATTCTCTCATCCAGTCACATTCACACTTCCAGTCTTTACCCATATTAACTTCTTTTTTCCCATCCAAGACACTCATTTAACTGCTCTTTTCGTAACTGTGTCGCCGCCCTCCTTGGTCCTCTGCGGCCTCATGGCGACCCCGCTATTCGCTGCCTTCGCTCACGCATCACCTGTCTTATCGGCTCCCCGACAGCTCACGGCCGACTCATCATCGTTGGTTGACATCGATCCAATTGTTGTTGAGCACGGTGTGTTGGATGACGCTGGTATCCAGGATCTATTGAGCTCTCTCAGTGTTGAGGGCCCCTCTCCAACTGAGCCCCCCCAACTCAACGTTCGTCAAGATACACCTCTGGCTCTTACAACGGATACTGTCGGTTCCTTCTTTGCGGTTGATGTCGGCGACGCCCTTGTTGCTTGTAACCCAGAAGAAGTCACCACCGTCACCATCGATGGGCCAATCCAAACCGTCAACTTCTTTACTGGTTCAAGCAATATGAGGTCTATCAGTGTCACGAATATCAACGGTAACACAACCAACATCGACAGCGTGGTAAGGTCAGAAGACTCCAAATTTCTTGATCTTGGTGATCTAACGACAATGGTAGATAGAGAAAGGTGATGATGCCGGCAAATTTGTGTTCAGATTTGACGAGCGCATTACTGAATTCTTCGTTTTTCCGACGACTCGCCAATTCACCGGCTTTAACTTCACTACGAGCGCAGGGCGTACTTATTCGGCCATGACGTTAATCGGCGCCGAGAGCGTGGCGGGAATTAACGTCCCAGTCGGCTCCGGGATTCTGGGACGAATTCGTGGTGTTTCGTGCCCTTCGGGCGTTTTTGGCATGATGGGTTTCGACTTTCTCGATGATATACAGTCTGTTTCAGTCGTCAACATTGACTACTCCGGTTTCACGGACAATGTTCTTCCTTCAGGACCTGGCCAGACGGTCACCATTGGATCCCAGACAATTGACAACAGCAACTCAACAGTCGAGCAAAGCACAAATGTGCAGACCACAGCATCGATCAACAAGCAGCACTCGTTAACCACCAACTTTGGCTGGAACTTCGGCCAGACGGTCACAATCAGCGGTGGTGCGGGCATCCCGTTCTTAACATCGGGTTCTGTCAGCGCAGCCACCACCTGGGGGATTTCAGGCGGCACTGTAGGTTTCTTAACCCATTCCGGCGATTTCCAATCATGCACTGATACGCGGATTGCAGGCTGAACAGGAGCTGGAAGGCGAGACAGTTACCAACGCTGGCACCGTCAACTTAAAGTGCCCTGCAGGAAAATTCTGTGTGGGCACGTCTTTCTTTACCATGTTCAAGCTCGATGTGGACATCGTCGCCACGCTTGAGGCAAAGTCAAAGAACGGAAACAAGTTTAACTGGATCCAAAAGGGACGTTACGAGGGCGCGGACTCCCTAGCTCTGCAGCTCCGCATCGACGAAGTTGATGCTCCTCCTTCTTAGAGCAAAATAACCATCAATCATCGCCATCACCATGTTAAGCTAGAGTGCGCGATTGTGCTGTAGCGTGAGGCAGTTCAACACCTTGCATTACCTGTCCGGTCAGGGCATTGCCAACAGGTTATTCATCCTACTTAGGTGATCCTTCTACGGGGAAACAATGTTGTCGAGTGTCACAATCAATTTTGTACAGATCAAAGGCCTTGGTATGATTTCTTCCGAATGCTAGTTCAATAACACCCATCTATCTTGATTCCCGCTCATAACCGCTACTTGCATAACTCTAGCAAGGGATTAGGCTTCTGCGTATCAATTCAATCACTAATAATACTTTCTACCATGATCTCAAAGTCCACATCGTACAACCAGTCAAGGTCAAAAGCTTCCGTCGTGATCTCCTCGTCGCCTTGCGTCGGCACCCTTCTCTTGTTGATGCTCGCATTGAGCTCCAAAACACGATCGACACGCTCCTGACGCTTCCTCTGCCATTTCTTGAGTGCTGACTGAACACCAGTGCCGTCCCTTGGAGGAATCTTCCCTAGCACCTTCGCGAACACAAAGACGTCTTCAAATGCCTGATTGACACCCTGACCAGCTGTGGGAGGAATGGCATGTGCGGCGTCGCCCAATATAACAACCCGCCCATGCTCTGAAGTCCACGAGGCGAGCTTGGGGATGATGTAAAAGGGCCAAAGGTTGATGGCATCGAGGGGAATGTCCGACACGGCGCGTGCCACAAACGGCGGGTATTCGTCGCTGCCACGGCGGAGGAAATCGATGCACCACTCCTTGTTCTGTGTAATGCGCTCCCAGCCCTCACGGTCGGGCTCCTCAGCAAACTGACACTGTTTGCCGAAGAAAATTTCCGAGCCATCCCGCCGCTGTGGCGCCGCTACAAAGGCACCATGCTTCTTATTCATGACGGTGACGGGAAGAGGATAGTCGTTGTTGTCTTCTAGTCCAAGCTGCGTCGTCGGAACCGCAGCCGAGACTCCAATCATCTTTGTAAAGATGGGGACAGCGTCGGCGTTGATATGGGCTCGGACGCGGGAGTGGATGCCGTCTGCGCCAACGAGTAGCCCGGCAGTGTTGGTCGAACCGTCCGCGAAGCTCCAGGTGACCCCATTTGCGTCCTCACTTGTGACACTGGCAAACTTTTTCCCGTAGTGTGGCTTGATGCCGACTTCAGAGAGCATCTCGAGCAGCACGTTGATGAGCTCGAAGCGATACACACGGATGCCATCATAGCCGTGCTTTTCAGCTGCGCCGAATTCGAAAGTGTCCAGGAGCTTGTCATCGTCGGTGCGAAAGTAGAGGTTTTTGAAGTGGTACGCAAGGGGTGCCAGTCGTTGGTAGACGCCGAGATTATCTAGGATTCGAAGAGCATTGGGTGAGAGCATGATTGCCCCACCAATGTCAAGAGGGGCAGCCCTGGATTCATAAATGTTGCAAGGAATGTGCTGCTGGTGAAGGGCCAGGCCAAGACAGAGTCCAGAGAGGCCCGCGCCGATGATTGCAATGCTTTCGTGAGGAGGGGCCGACATGGTGGCAGTGGGTAAAGATCGCAAAATCGAGAACGAGGTGATGTAATTGATATAGCGCAGAAGAAGGTTTGTTGTTGAAATATCATTAAAGCCATTACGGTCTTGTCTTAAATACTGGGTTGATCCTGTGATGCTATGGTGTGACGAAGTGTAAGCCGGAGCTTTGCAGGAATTGTCCGGGGTCTCAATGTCCGTGGAATTGTCCGTTGCGCGACATTAGCTGGCCTAGCGATGTGGGACCCCTTGGCCAAGCAGGCTAACATGACGTAAGCACCTAGGCGGAGCGGACAATTCTCGCGGACAGTTCTCGCGGACAATTCTCAGGAACGGCACCCACGGCCATTTACACGGCATCAGCCGGAGATTTCAGAGTTGAGCGGACTGTGACAGAAAACCCATGTATATAGGTGAGCATCATGGGCGATGGAAATACTGACTTCAAACTTGGACCCAATCACTTTGACTCCAAACCAGTGTTCAGGCCCTCTTCACCATCAACGCACCATCACCCACACCGAGCCGAAAAGCCACCACACCTTCAACACCTTCGCACCTCTTGCGAGCTAGGCAGCTTTGAACACAGCTTTCCTTCGCTTCTAAATTATATACACAAAGACAAAAGACACCATGAACTTTCTTGTCATTGGAGCTAGCGGCCGATCAGGACAGCTTGTTATTGACGAAGCTCTCAACAAAGGTATGGGTACTCCGGCTCAACGGCATAATGCCCAAACTGACAACTTCTTTTTAGGCCACCAAGTAATCGCACTCGTCCGCAAAACCTCGGCCTTGCCTGAGCGGCAAGGCCTTACCATTGTCAACGGCACACCACTCGAAGAACTATCTATCACCAATGCCTTGGCGGCCTCGGCCTCGAAGGTTGACGCCGTGTTGGTGACAATGAACGCCCGGAGGATTAGCGACAGCCCTTTCGCCGCCCCAGACCACGTCAATTCTCCTCCTCGTCTGATGGCGGACAGCGTCCGCAACGCTATCTCTGCTATGCGCAGCGCCAGCCCGCCAGTGCGCAAGATTGTCGTCATGTCCGCAGTCGGAACGGGTAACTCCATGTTGAACGTGAACATACTAATGCGCTTCACGTTTTCGCACACCAACATGCGTTTCAGTCGGGAAGACCACGATGCGGTGGATCAAGAGCTCAGAGCGGCGCGGGATATTGACTTTGTAGAGGTCCGCCCTTGGGTACTGACGGACGCCGAAGCTGCTGAGGTCAAGGTGTACGGTGACGATGGGAAGGGTGCGGGTTTTATGCCCAAGATTTCTCGTGCAAGTGTGGCAAAATTCATCGTGGAGGCCGCAGAAACTTCAAAGTACGATGGACGGTCGCCGGTAATCACAAACTAGCTGACAGTGGTGTTGAGCCTGTCTTGTCAGGGAAGAGTGCAATCAGAATGTAATCCCAGATAAATAATGCGCATGCCAATGCCTATAGAGCTTGTTGGGTCTACAGAGCCATGAATCCAATGTTGACGTCGCCGAGTGGCATAGCTCCTGGGCCGGCCTGATATGCCCAGTCAAACGCAAAGCCGTCGCTCATGCCTTCCATTAGTAGATCGCCAACCCAGTCGTCCGCTGCCCCAGAGATGCTACTGGGAACGGGGTCCAACGCAGACGTGTTCTCGGCAGCCAGTGCCCCTAATCTCTCGGCTACCTTCGCCAACGCTCCTCGACACCTCTCGCTTGACCGAAGTGCTGCTTCAACAATGGCTTCATCTGGTGTTCTGAACGACTCCGAGCCCTGTGCGATAGCATATGCTATGCACGCAGCGATGAAGCAAGGGGCATGCAGATCTGTCAAGCCAGCTCGAACGCGATCTTCAGCCCACACTTGAGCGGACTCGACGTGTTGAAGAAGTTCATGCTCATCCCAAACAGGGAATGCCCCTAGGAACTCACGCTGCTCCTGTTTGAGCGTTACAAACTCCAGCACAATAGCAAAAACGGCTTGCATGACAATGTAGCGAAAAACCCCAGCGCTGTTAACAAACAGGCGGCTAAGCTCTGGCCTCGGAGAACTAAACGAGCTTCTCGCCAATATTCCACACAACGCGGCCATCCGGATAGCGACGGCGATGGATACCCTCCTAGAGAGGTGGAATGCTGGGTCTCGTATAGACCTCCCAAGCACCGGCAGGTGGATTGCCAGGAAATATCGAGAGAACAAGATCTCTGCGAAAGGCTTCTTGAAGGACGTAGCTAAAAGACTCGAGTCATCCGAGCCAACCCTGGAGCACTCCTTGAGGTCCTGTTGCAGCTTGATGTCGGCCTTACTCAGCTCAGAGTGAAAACTGAGAAGTTCGTCGTAGCGAACATTTGAACCAACCGCGTTGAGTCGACGGGCTATCTCGAGACGCAAGTTAAAGGAGGTGAAAAGAGCTAGCTGAAAGGTCGTCCTAGTGACCCTGCTAGACTCTTCGTCGACGACGAGCCGATTCACGATGTCGGTATTATCGTCGAGCTCCACATCAGAAAGGTTAGCCGGTGGGCCAGTGTCGAATTCCGCTGAAGAAATGAGTGGTGGTCGGCCTGCTTGAAGTGACAGCAGGAGGTTGAGTTCCAGAATTGTCGCCCACAATCGACGATGCATCTCTGCTTGTCGCAGTGGAAGCTTCAAGGCTCTAGGGTCGCGGTGGAGATTCAGAGACATTGCGCGCCTCATCAACTCTCCTGCACCAACCCATGAATCATCCTCTGGTCCGGCATTGTTCGCTTCGGTCAGGCATAAGAGGCATGTGAGTTGAAGTTCTTCAAATGTGAGCCGCTTCTTCTTGGCCTTCGCACGACCGAGCCAGGTCTGCGCCTCGAGTGACCAGTGCGATGCGGCATTCTTCAATGCTAGTGAGTCCTCGTGTATCGTCGCTCCCAGGGCCATGACTACCTGGAGCTGAAGAACAAACAGATCGCGGGCCACCGCTGGCTGCTGCCAGTATCTCTCATACTCGGCTCGGAAGGTAGGGATATGGAGGACCCGAAACACCCCTTCGAATGCCCTGAAGTAATGGGCAACGAGTTCCTCTGAAAGGGCCCTCTCCGGAACCCTCGTGCCAAAGGTTAAAACGGCAAGGGTGGGGTCAGCTGTTAGCCGGTCATTGATTTGGCGACCGAGTCCTTTGCAGGCCCCCATGCTGTGGTGTAACTCGGTTTCTTCAACCTGGGCTTGGCTTAGAGTACGGACAACCTTAGAGTGCTGTTCGAGGTCAGCTATGCATGCGTGAGGGGGCTTGATGGCACTGCAGGCATACGAGGCACGTGTAGTTCATCCAGCTGCTCTGGCTGCTGAACCGCGGCTCTTGCTGAGCATCGCTTCTCGTCGGAACTGCTGATTTCTCAGACTCATCCCGCCTATAGCTGTGTTCATCGCGGGAGACTGTGGATAGAGTTCTCTCCAATTCCGCAACTCGTGCAAGCAGCGCGTCAATATTCGATCCGCCGACGTGCGTTTCTCGCGGAGTTGACCCTTGGCTTACCGCGACCACAGTCGATGACGCGCCAGCTGTCGAGCGCAACGTGGATTCGTTGCGACAAGATTTACGTGATCCAGGTGGCGAGATACCGGTTGCCTCGGCAGTTGTGATGGTAGGGGTATGAGGAGTCAATCGTTGGCGCGGCGGTTCTGGTTGTGGTTTGGCACGGCGTGATGCTGGCGTGTGGGTCGGTGGATATGTGCAGTCATCAATCTTGGATTTTGTGCAGTTGCTGCAGGGAATGTTCTGGTCGCACCGGATCTTACGTCGCCTACATTGCCTACAGGCAAGGGCAGGCCTTCGTCGTCGCTTCGCCGCCGGGGTCTCGGGGTCGGATTCATGGGCTGCAGGTTGAGAGGCCATCATTAGGGAGTGATGCGGAAGCCCGCAAGACGAACGATGGATAGGTAAGGACAGGATGGACGCCAAAATGGATTGGCGATCTCCACTCGTTCGCGAGGCTCCTCTTGGTGCATATCATGTTATGCGTTTACCCGGGTCTCTTAACTGAAAGCAGTTGAGGTTCTATCAAACAGGAAAAACTACCACTAGACCAAAACGGATACCCGTTAAGGGCATATGGCTCAGGGCCCCTTAAGTCTGACAGGTTCCCATCGGCATAGGCCTCGTAAAAGTTAACAGGAAGATAATGATCATTGAATCATTGATTAACATGAGATTAATTGAAAAATTTGGCTCCAGAGTCCCAGGCCAAGATCAAGAACATGAAGGGCGTAAACACTTCTTCTTTTAAGCTTAGTCTTTGGTAGCACTGCACCGTGTCGTCAATCCTCATGAGTGTGTATCAGTCCCACGGGTGGTCGCATGAGTAACCTTCGGTAAGGCAGAAGAAGTCTTGTGAAGGTGTGACAAAGCTTAGTAGAGCTCTCGTTCGGATACCGAAGCTTGGGACTTGAAACAAGAGCCCCCCCCCCCCCTCTTTTTAAACTTGNAAGAGCCCCCCCCCCCCCCTCTTTTTAAACTTGCTCATGTATTCAGGGCTTTGCTTCTGTTGTTCCTACGCTGAATCATCCCCAAGGATTGTCCAGGACCAAGGAACAATTCACAACTTGCTAAATGATTCTGTTAAGCCCGATCTTATGGACATGTCAACATGGCCTATTTAATTGAGTCCTGCTGTGCCACTAAGCGACATGGGAATCATTTCCGCTGTGCCCCCAAGCTGCAGACACCTTGCTGTGTCCTGCCTCGGTAATACAAAAATACAAGTAACCTGTGTCGCAGGCCGAGGTTAAAGCCCTCGAAGCCTTCTTACAACCGAGAATCGAAGAACTGGAGCCTCAGTTAGCACGACGTGAAGAAAGGGTGTCAATTTGAGATCATGGCTTTTAGCAACCAAGGACTTCTGACTACGCCAATCAGGATGTAAGATTCGCTAGAAATTTGCATTTAGCAAGGCACAAGGCCAGTCATGCTGAATCGCGCCCTCAAAATCTCGTGGTGGACTTCACCAGGGAAATCCAGGCTTTGTCATCCGGATGCCAATGGCTCGCTGGGACATCCAGACAGCGGATCTTTCCCGCCGGCCCATTATTTGTTTCCCATGCCTAGGAGAGCTCCTCACGTAGAAATGCAGTGGACAGCGCCCCACGGCTTGACCCTAGCTCGGGGTTGCTCCACAAGTAAAATCACCGTCTTGACATCGAACCAACCCTGGCTAGGACTGCCACGTTGAAAAGCAAGGCGAGGGCAACCCAGCCAGCCATGCGTTCCCCCGTGGGCGTGGAACGAGACCCAGTGTGTCCCAGCCGTCGGGGACGGCACATCCGGCGCCACCGTCTAATACAGGGCGTTCAAGGTCGATTTTGTCCATCAGACCAAGCCGGTCGCTCACTAAGACGATAGTTTGATGAGCTAAAACGATAGACGCCAGTGCATTTCAGCGTCCCGCCCGCTAGTCTTGGCCGCGTGCGGACAGCTCGGCGAGCACGCGGTCGCCACAGCCCATCTCGACCGGCCGAACCCCTGGAATGTGGCAGAGCGTTGGGTCCCTGCCGCCTCTTGGAACGACCTGGACCCCCTGAACGGTCTTAAGCCCGTCCTCTGGTGGCTGAAGGGCTGAGCCCACCATATTTGTCGACCTTCGGACAAGCTTCGCGCCCCTCTCGGGGGACTTCATCCAGCCAATGACTGGTGCTTGTGGCCCTGCACTTGACAAGATGCTACCTGTGCCAACCCTGTCGCGCATCGATCCATTGCTTTTGGGTTGTCTCAATCCGTCCAGATTGGGATCGGTCTGGTCTAGCCCACACGCGAAAGACGCGTTAGCGATGTCCCATTTCGAGACCCTTCATTTCTCGATGCAAGCCATCCAACACCCATCACCTCGTGGCGTAGCTTGAAAGATGGCGCCCTTTGCTGGCAGATCGCCTTTAAACGGCTCGTGCCCGCGGTCGTGGAGTTTACCCAGGTTGTTGAGATCTGCAGTCATCCACAGAGCAACATGAAGTATTCTTCCATTCACCTGCTTTGGCTCACTGGAGCCAGGGCTTTAACACTGCCTCCCGCCGTCACCCTGTCCGACGATTCCCTGCCGAGCGATTACCTGACGTCCTACGCATCGGATGACATAATCCCGACAGACGAGACGGTCAAGGTCAAGATCAACGTTCTGGAGACAGGCACCGCACAAGTGCTGCCGACGCTCTCCGATGTCGAACCTCATACCACTGGCATCATCGTGCCTGACGTCGATACCTCGACCAAAGGGCTTCTCTTGACCAGTCCAATCCCCTCGCCAACATCTCTTCTTCAGCCCGTCGAATCACCTACCAAGGAAAAACGCGAGCCGACCCCAACGGCCCATCAACTCGAGGAGAGGGCCGATGTCGACATCTTCGCTGCGCCAGTTGCCACCATTGCTCCACCGTCCTCCATCATTCGGCGTTCGGATCATCCGGCGCCACGACTCGGAGTCCGCAAGTCGGGTCCCATCCAGACGAACAAGTTTTACGCCAACTTCTTCCTCGACGACCAGACAGGCCCAACATACACCTTCCCGTACTCGATCGCGTGGTCTAAGGGCCTGGGCCCGGCAGCAAGCTGGGGTATCGCCATCTCTCATACCGAGCCGAAGCAGCGTGTATTCGGCCCCGTGCAATACAACAAGGCCAACTCGTACTACATCAACCCAGTCGGAATCCAGTCGATGGTGCTTTCGGCCAAAGAACTGGGCAAGGGTACCATCCTCGCCATCGACCAAATGACGGCTTTCTCGGCTCGCGTTGGGCTCAAAAAGAACTCTGCATCTGCCCCTTCCATCCTATTTCCCCTTGTTCAAGGCATGGCATTTGTTACGGGCCAGTTTTCCGGCGCCACACCGATGATTCAGTCAGCAGTCTACATCCGTAGCATGGTCCGCGTTGCCACGAACCCCAAGAGTAACGTCGTCAAGTACAACTTCCTGCTCGAGGACGGAACAACATGGCGTGTGTACGGATACAACACCCAGGGCGAGCCACTTGATCTTCAAGTCGTCAACAACGGTCTAGCCCAGAGCAGGAAGCCGTTTTACGGTACTGTTCAGATCGCCAAGGACCCAAAGACAACTGGTTCGGAGAAGATCCTCGATGATGGCGCAGGAATCTATGCGACTGGCGTGACTTTGACTGGCTCAACATCGGGTGCCGTAGGAAGCTACACCTTCAAGTTCGCCAAAACAGGTCACCGCGCAGGCAACATTTACACCTATGCGCTGCCTCATCATGTTGCATCGTTCAACGCCGACACAACGAGACGAGTGTCGACGCTCAAGCTGCAGACAACGACCAAGGGTGTAGGCACTGCAGTTCTGGGATCTGTCTGGACCATGACTGAGTCCAACCTGCCCACAGGTATGAGTTTCTCGCCGTGGGATATCACCCGCGGTGGCCGGCTAGCACTGTCGACAGCTGCCAAGAACGCTATCAAGCCGATCGCACTGTCCGAGATCTCTCAGGACATGAACGCGCAATCCAACTTGGATTCGATGTACTTCAGCGGTAAAGCTCTCGCCAAGTTTGCTCAAATTATCTACGTCATCAATGACATGCTTGGCGACAAGGCCCTGGCACAGGCTGGCCTCGCCAAGCTGAAATCCGCCTTTGCTGTCTTTGCCAGCAACAAGCAGAAGTTTCCCCTTGTCTATGAGAGTAAGTTCTTCCGCCGTCATATTCAAAATGAGCCCGAGCTGACAGGAACCATAGGTGCTTGGGGCGGTGTCGTCTCGTCGGCCACGTATACGAACCGTGACCCGCACGCGGACTTTGGAAATACGTACTACAACGACCACCACTTTCACTGGGGCTATCATGTCCTGGCGGCTGCCTACATCGGCTATCTCGACAAAGCCTGGGCTGCCCAGAACAAGGACTACGTTAATACGCTTGTGCGTGACTTTGCCAATCCCAGCTCAAAGGACACGTACTTTCCGCAGCACCGCAGCTTCGATTGGTACCATGGCCACAGCTGGGCGCACGGCCTGTTTGCTTCCCTCGATGGCAAGAATCAGGAGTCGAGCTCGGAGGACATCTCAGCCATGTATGCTGTCAAGATGTGGGGGACTGTCATCGGCGACACGAATATGGTTGCTAGGTGAGTGAAGGATGAGGACGAATGAGGGGGATGCGCTGACAAGTCCGACAGAGCCAATCTGCAGCTGGCCGTCATGACAAGAAGTCTCCAGCAGTACTACTTGTACACCTCGGACAACACGGCGCAGCCTGCCAATTTTATCGGTAACAAGGTCGCCGGTATCCTGTTCGAGAACAAGGTTGACCACACCACTTTCTTCGATTCCAATATCGAGGCCATCCAAGGGATTCACATGATTCCCGTGCATGCGCCAACGGGTCTCTCAAGGTCCAAGACATTCATCAAGCAGGAATGGGACGCTTACTTCAGCAACGGACGCATTGACAAGATCAACAACGCCTGGAAGGGTATTGCATACGCCAATTACGCCATCATCGAGCCGGCCAAAGCGTGGGCTTTTTTCAACTCTTCATCCTTCCAGCCGGCATGGGTGGATGGCGGGGCTTCGAGAACGTGGTACATGGCGTACTCAGCCGGTATGTCAACATGGTTATGCCCTGGGACATCTCACTAACAAACGCCGCAGCACTTGGTGGGCTTTGAGACAGGCTTTTTGAAAGCACTGTACCAAACGAATCTGGAGATGATATACCCAACTAGATCACCAGCGATGTATAGGTGACGCATATGGGGCTTGTGGAGAAGAACGGCTCTTCCAAAAAAAAATTTGGTTGACCGAAAGGAAGGATGTGCGGCGCCCGCAGAGCGGAGCAGAACATACGGTCAGAACACATGGTCGCGACGGATCAGTTTCCTTGAGTTCATGCCATCACTAGCGAAGGAGTTTTGGCTTGGTAATCGTGGCTAGATATTAATTGATTAGAATAGAAACCCGTAATTGCATTCTCGTTGAAATTGCCCCTGAATGTCATGGCCATTATTACTGCTCTGCTCGAAAGCTAGGTAGTCGTTGATGGAATTGGGCCACCCAGGCAAGTACAAACTGATATCCGACAAGGGATTTGCACAAAACAAGGGTTCTGGACGTCAGCCGGTTGGGCAAGCGTCTTGTTTTCGAGAGACTCGCGGCGATCGAGTAGCGAGTGTTCACACCTGAGGGGTGTTGTCCACGTCACTCCAACGGGTCGCGCCCGCCCTGGGCCGCCATGGACGCCGCATAGTCCTCGTCGGATTCGAGATCGGTCTCCATAGGGTGCGTGATAGGCATCATCGGTGTGCCGCTCCCATCAAGCTCCTTCAGACGCGCTGCTGTCGCCGGCCTGGCCCTGTTGATACTGTAGACTTTGATCCTGTGTGCCGACGAAGTTACGTGAAGCCCCCAATTCCTGCATGGCACGTCAGTTCATCCCCGACAGAACGGGGTAGATAACTCACCAAGCGCTCCTCACGAATGTCGGTTGGGTGTTCATGGCATTGTCCCACGTCCGCACGCAGAACTCAAGCCAACCCTCAGCATCTACAGGCAGGTCGATCTCCCAGAGTCGCCAGGCCCAGAAGTACTTTGTGCTCATCTTTTCCCACGGCACCTCGTACCAGATGGATCCCCCATCGCCGCTCACTTCGACCCGCACCGGCCAGTGCCCGCCGCCCGAGTAGGCCCAGCCACGGAGCTTGATCTTGCCGTCGTGGATGATTTGATCCTTGTCTCGCGGCGTCATGATGGCGGAGCTGACCGGCATGTCTTGTATGGAGAAGCCGTTGCTGTACTTGGCGTTTTGTTTCCCGACTTGCGGGGTGTAGTAGAGATACTCTTTCATTTGCACAGGAGCCGGGCTGGGCCCCCGGATCGCGCGCACCTGGTACAGCCACTTGGCACTTCGGGCACCGATGTAGCCGAAGACGACAGCGCGTAGTGGGAAGCCGTGAATCTTGGGAAGCGGCTGTCCGTTCATCTCCCAGGCGAGCAGGACTTCGTGAGCCTTGACTTTACGCCACGGTATGCTAACAATGTAGTTCATTACCTTGCCCTTCTTGAAGTAGGAGTCAGCTCCGTAGAGCTCAATGTCGGTGGCGTCGTCAATGAGCCCGCCGCAGTGCTTGATGACCTTCTTCAGGCTGACGCCGGTCCAGCGGGCAGTGCCAATTGCTCCCTCGCCCCAAGGAGCATTGATGAGCTCGTCGCCATCGCCCGGGTACTCATGGATCTGTTCGATACGACGGGTGCCGGAACACTGTAAGGAAACAATGTTGCTCTGACGCGGGAAGAGCTCTTCATTCTGGAGGTCCGTGAGCGTAAGGGTCTTCGGGTTCTTCACCAGGCCCGCAATGTCAAGTGTAAACTTGTCAGCGTCGATTTCGGGGATGCCGCCGTGGTTGCGAACAAAGTGGTCCTTATTGTCTGTGATTTCCGTCTCGACCAGGCGATCCTGTGTTCTTTAGGGTCAGTCCCGTCACCAACGAAAACGGTGGCCGGATTCATACCCGCACTGGCTCGCCGTTGTATGGGAACTGCAAGACGTGGATCATGTCATTGGACTTCTCCTTCAGCACGTAATCCCAACTGGTCTGAGGAATATATCCCAGGCCACAGGCGTAGTGATACTGCTTGAACCGCTCACCCGTGAGGATAGGGTTGGTGTCCGGCAGTGGGGTCAGTTGGAATTCGGGAGGCTACATTGTGATAAGCAGCTGACTGAGAACCAACAACATGAAACTTACGTCTGGAAAGTCATATTTTGACAGGATTTCCTGCACTTGTTTTTTCTTCTCCGGGTACTTCTCCCACTCTATGTACCCTTTCCATCCCTCCTTCTCTTCCGCGAAATGAGGAACCTCCATCTTCGCTTGAAAGGGACGGGCGTGTGGCTCGGCGGGGGCCATGTTGGGCGATGGTGAGCCGTATGGCGACGAGGGAAGCTCGGATGAGATGTGCATCAAACGGTCAAGGAGGATGGTCAAGAAATGCGGGCAGCTCCCCATCTTATGAGCAAGTCCGGTGCATCCGTCCATGGAGGTTACACTGCCGTTCGGACTACCGAAGCGAGATGCTAGATCGTCATCTCGTCGTCAAGGCGCGGATGGAACCGTCCATTGAGTGGCCTTCAGCGCAGGTCCAATACCATGTCTGGTTGGAGGTTGACGCACGTGGTGATGTCATGGCAATCATTGTGCGACGGAGTCTACGACTTCTGTGGGCTTCACTCGGCGTGGAGGCAGTGGTGCCACTTACATCCCTTGTGCTACATCAAGTCAGCATTGTGTGATGATAGCTGCGAGAAGCGGAGCAGGATGTACTTAGGGAGCTTGGGGCGGGTGCGTGCAGTGGACATCGGCGGCGTGCGGCGCGTAAGACCATGACCAGTGAGATGACGGTCGAGGTTTTTGAGTACCAAGTTTTGGGATGATGCGTGAAGACGAAAAAGAAACCATTAGGACCAGAGACCACCGGCCTGGAAAGGAACCATCTCCTACGGAGGCCAAAGCGGCAGGGTTGGGCTGGGCGGAGATTGGCGCGGGGGTTCTTTCGACAGAGCGAGAGTGATGTCGATCACCGGCTTCAGCCCCGGCGACGATGGGGAATTGATTGTGTTTCTCAACACCACCGTCTCACGTGAGGAGAAGGTAATGCAGGCTGGTGCGCCGCCACGGGACCCTACAGCGTTGGCAACGCCGACGAACTGCTCTTAGTCCAGTGTCGGGATCGTTCTGGAGGGTTGACTAGCATCATCATTCGTTGGTGAGTACGCGCTGGGCGAGGGGAGAGGATCGCGACCATCAGAGGCAGGGGTCGATGTCGCACGCCTGGTTGCACAGTGACTGGTGTGGGACGGGGAACCAAGGATAGCCAAAACTGGAGGGCCTCGGTTGTTCCATTCATGGGGATGGTCGAGGTGGCGGGGAATTATCCCAATCACTGGAAGATCGACGACGTGGGGGCAAGCTGATTGTTTGCCTGCTGGGCTCCGGATGCAAAACTGATGAATCCGTCGACAAGAGGAGGGGGGGGGATCCCAGAGGCCGGGGGACAGGCCACTGCAGTAGGGCAAGCTGGACTCCGGGGCGTGGGGGGGGATCTCCAATTCAGGACGTGTTCGGCGGGCTTGTCTCGTACAGGGTTTGGGGCAAGCAACGCCGTTGCTGTTGTGTTCCGCCGCGTGACTGACTCCGAATCAGTCCGTCGCAAAAAGACCTGGTCCCCGGACAATTCTCAACCTACCATACGTGTAGCTTGGCCACCCCCACGCCGCGGCGCTGACCACATTTGCCAAGGCATCCGAAAGCCGCACACCAGGCTATCATGGGGTTCGATGCGGTTGGAGACCGCCGCCCGGCACACCTCAGCTGGACCACAAAGCTGAGCCCCCTGTGTCTGAGGGGGGGTATATATCTGCTGTTCCTCGGCGTTGGAACGTTCATTGAACTATTCTCCCACACCACCCAACACCTTCTTTACCATTCCAGATCCCCAAGGACCACTTCGAGGTGTCAGAGTCCACTTCTCTTTGAGCGACCAGCAACATCACAGCATCCAACATGCCTTCCACATTGACACCTCCCCCGGCGGAAACGACCTGGGTTGCAGGCCAGCCCAAGGCAGCACACCATCGTCTCCCCGACGGCGTCTACGTCCCGACGCTGTGCTTCTTCACAGAGACCGACGAGGTCGATCTCAACGTGCTCGAGCGCCATCTCGTGCGTCTCATCAACGCTGGCGTTGCGGGCATCGTCGTCCACGGCTCCAACGGCGAGGTGGCCCATCTCACGAGGGAGGAGCGTGCGGCCGTGATCCGCTGCGCCGCCGACACGATCCACCAGGAGGGCCACGACGTCCGCATCCCCCTCATTGCCGGGTGCGGGGCTCAGTCGACGCGCGAGACGCTGCAGCTCTGCCGGGACGCGGCCAAGAGCGGGGCGTCCCACGCGCTGATGCTGCCCCCGAGCTACTACGGTGGCCTCCTCGACGATGACAAGGTGGTGCGCTACTTCCACGACGTGGCCGACCAGAGCCCGCTGCCGCTGCTCATCTACAACTTCCCTGGGGCGGCTGCGGGCCGCGATCTCTCGTCAGACGTCGTGCTGCGCATCGCAGCACACCCGAACGTTGTCGGCGTCAAGCTGACGTGCGGGAACACGGGAAAATTGGCGCGCGTCGCTGCGGACGCGCCCGAAGGTTTCTTCGTGGCAGGCGGCAGCGCCGACTTCATCCTTCAGGGCATGGTCGTCGGCGGGCATGGCACCATCTCCGGGCTGGCCAACGTGGCGCCGCGGGCATGCGTGCGCATCATGGAGCTGTTCAGGACCGGCCGGCTCCTGGAGGCAAGACGCCTGCAGGCCCTGGTGGCCAAGGGCGACTGGGTTGCGATCAAGACGGGGTTCGTCGGCGTCAAGGCGGCGATTGGGCATTTTGAGGGGTACGGCGGAGAGCCTCGCAGACCGTGCATGGCGCCGTCGACACAGGAGCTGAAAGGGATCGTCGAGGGGATGGCGGAGTTGCGGAGGGAGGAGACGGCGTTGGAGGGCGAGGCGTGAAAACACCGAGGTACCAGGCCAGGTTCCGCCGCTGGGCGGATTACGCTGGTAAAGGAGGGGGATTGCCGGAGCATTGCTGGGCGTTTGATGGCACGGTGGATCTGTTTGCTCGGAAAAGCATTCGTACATTAAAGTAATGGAAGTGATTCGTTGCCAAAACCAAGACGTCTTGCCCGCCAAGTCGTTAGAGCTCGCCAGTGGCATGACATGGGCGTACATCACGAACGCCTCCTTCCACAGTGGGAAAGTACTGTGGTCTGGACCCTGTGATGACCCCCACAGAGCGAGGCAAACATACCCCATCGATGCGCAGACGGAGCATCGCTTATGGGGGTCGGGTATGTACGTCCAGACGGGAATAGCGACCGGTGAGGCGACGTTGTGCGGACAGTTGTCCGACAATATGACATGGTACAGTCCCGGCCGCCACTCGTTCTGTTTTTGGTGGTTCGCATGAGGCCTCTCGGCGTTCGTGACCACCCAGCCCACTCGTACAGGGCAGAGCACGCGCCTAGACTCGGGAGCAGCTCAGCACACCACCCTCGGGGCCATCAGAGATCTATCACGTTGGAGAGCCGGCCATAGGGTGCCCATTGGACGCTCGGGGGTGCCAAGAGGGGGCGTCTGCACCCCGCAATCACCAGCATCGGTTAGGGTGATGCCATCGCCAGTAGCCACAGTAGTGGTACTGCTCGGGTTGATTGCTGGATTGCGGGGGGTGCGAGATGAGGAGGTTCGTCTTTCGGAAAAGTCCACCAATGGCCAGCATGAGATTGTCCTTCACTAGACCGGGAAGCGTGCACACTCTCATAGGGCGCGTGATCGACTGAGGGGATGCTTCGAGCAGAGGGAGGCGACGCCATTAGGTAACGGGCCACTAGAGTTGGGTAATGTGAGGGTAATGGGGTGCCTCAGCGCTCGTCGGGGCGGTTCGGGTCGTCAAGACGCCGTTCGAGGCGGCGATGGGAGGATGAGGTAATGCGAGGGTAATCGCGTTACACTGCACTTGATCATCGCCGGCCGGCGATGACCGGAGGGTGATCTCGGCCGGGCAGCGGAGCGAAGGCGGGCGCGCGGGATGGCCCCCCACGCCGGAATACTGAGGAGGGAAGAGGACATTGCTCGGAATATCCTGGCTGGTCTAGAAGACGTTATGTTTTGGTTCCTGGCCAAATAATGGCTGACGAGCCCTGGCAACGGTGGGTCGATGTGGCTGGCATCTGGTTTGCCGGATCGTGGCCAGCACAGAAGACTCCTCCTTCGCTTAGCAGCCTCAATGGTCGATGAGTGATGGCTGCTGCGGCTCGATACGTGTGGTCGACGACGGCGGACCTGAATATGGAATGTGCGTCAGCTCAATTGGCTGCTTGGCGGTGTTTGGCCCGACGTTTCGTTTGGAGCTCGGACGATCCGATGGTTGGCGACGACGGACTGTTTCCAATTGGACCCCGCGGTCTGGTCTTGACAGGGAGCCTGGATGAGACGAGCTCGCATCCTCCTCTAAGGCCAACCAGACGAAAGAGACAATTGCTGGGTGACCGACAAGTCGAGGCTGCTGGAAGCAATGATGCGATTTCCAGGCCGCAAACCCCATGTTGGGACCAAGGCAGCCCCGAGCACAACCAGCAGACGCATCGTCGACGCACGAGGCTAGTACTCAAGAGATCCTGGAGGAACACGGCAGACCGCCAGTCGCGGATGGTCCTTGCTGAACACGCCCGGGTCTCTTGATATCTCAGGCCTCGCCTCAGCTGAATTCCGAGCACCCCCTCGGTCCACATCAGAAAGCACTCATCTCACCTAACTCGACCAGGGCATCGTCAACAAGCCAGCTCGGGCGTTCATGTCTGTGATTCCTCCTGGCTGTTTGAAGTCGGCCGACAATTGCGAGGGAGGCAGGGTAGCTTGGGCCTCCAGTCCTTGTGCTGACATAAAAGGGGCTAGCCCAGGCATCGTCGTGATCCTTCGATTCCTTCAGTCCCCCATCACTCATGCTTTGTTCTATTCTTGTCCCTTCATAGATCCTGTTTTCCATTGCCATTCGTAGGCTGGTCCTTCGCATTATAATCATAGCGTGGTTTTCGTCGTCGTCATCAACTCGACATCTTTCTCTTGTACGGCAACGCCAGACCGCCCAGAGACTGAGGCTCATCACCAACACAACCAGTCACACGGCAGACATATCTGCGCATCTCAGACAACTCGAACGCTTCGCCATGCACGCCTCTCAGATCATGTTTGTTCTTGCAGCTGCCTCGACGGCCGCTGCCGCCGCCGATGTTGCCCAGCGCCAACCGACGCCCACCAAGACGTTGGCGCCGCTCGCCGGCCGCGATATCACCGCGTGCTCCTCTGTCGCCGACGACGTGCTGCCTCTTCTCACCAGCGCGCCCACGCCGAACTCCGAACTAGCTCGCTTCATTCTCACGGAGCCGGCCATCGTTTCCGCCGACGACCAGTGCACCGTGCCATCCGTCACCGGCTCGCTAGCGTCCGAGTTTACCAGCTACGCCAGTGCCCTGCTATCCTGGCAGGAGGGCCATGTCAGCGAGTTCCGCAGCCTTTGGCAGGCTTGCAGCGACGTTCCTGGAATCCGCGATCAAGTCGACCTTCCCACGGGGTCCGGCTCGTGCGCAAGCTTGGCGGCCCAGATTACAGGCACAGCCGAGCCCACGACGACCGACTCCAGTAGTAGTAACGAAGGCGACGACAATAGCGACAGCTCTTCTGCCGAGACGGGCGCTTCCGAGTCTGAGTCCGATAACGCCGCGCCGCGCGAAACCGGCCACGCTCTGGTTGGGCTCGCTGCCGGCTGTCTCGCAGTGGCCGGTCTGCTGTACTAGGTTAGGAGGCGTGGGGGTTCGAGGTGGCCGTGTTGAGAGGACGCTCGTGTCGCACATGTAATACCAGGGAGGCTTGCGTTGGACAGCGTCACTCCTGATAGCCGGAGACCTCGCTCGTGTAGCAACAGAAGTAATACCACAAGATGGAAACACATGGGATACTCTGCCCTGATGTGGTATTGAGGGTTTAACAAATAAACATTAGTGTTGCGTCAGGCATCTATGGTCATCCCATCGTTATTGTAGCAAGGCGAACTCCCAATCAGCCTTGTCCACCCGGCCCTGGCTGCGCAAACTCCTTTTCAGCCAGCAAGCCCCTTCAGCGGGCCCCCACCCGCTACCTGTGCATCCGGGTGTGCCAGCGCAGTTGCGCATGCACTCGGCCATGCTCTCCGTCCACAGGGTACGAATATCAACGGCACCGTCCTGTGATGGGTAATCGACGCCGCATGTCCGCAGGAAGCGGATATCGGAGCCCGGGACGCCGTACAAAGTGTAGTTAGACTCTGGACAGGTGAGTGAGCCAGGGCTCGTGGTCGTGGGAAACGGCGCGTCAGCGGAAGACGATGCTGCAGTGGAAGACTCCGAACCGGTGGCTGTTGGGCTTGCGGTCGGTACACTGGAAGAGGGTTAGCTATGCGTGGAGATCCAACAGTGGGCATCGACGAACCTCTCTGCCGTCAACGTCTCGGTCAATGTCGCCGTCGCCGTCGTCGACGCGGTTGTTGAACTTTGCGGCTCCTCCTCCGAAGCGGCAGCGCTGGCGCCCTTGGACGACATACCGACGCCTACACCGACACCCACTCCGATGCCGATCAAGACAATCAGCACCAGGGCGATGACGCCCCAGAAGACCCAGGCCTTCATCCCGCATGTCCTTTTACTGCGCCTGTCCCTCCCCGCCCGCCCATCAAAACCTCGTTCATCGTCGCCAAGTGCCCCAATGCCAACTCCCGTCCGTCGTTTTTCGTGAGGTTCCGGGGTGGGCTCCCGGTAAAATGTATAGCTGTCGCCCTCGTCGGCGCGACTGTAGCCGGACGGCGTGGCACCCTCGGACCAGTATACTTCAGGCACACCATTGCCCTGTGCCGACGCGGGCGGGTGATAGAGAGAGGTGCGGTTGTTGCGACGTGCAGTGGGACGAGGTGCGGGCGTCTTCGTGACTGGCTCGGGGCGCGCGGCGCTGCCTACGGTGCTGGCGGCCATGTCGGATCGAGGTCCATGGCGGGGAGGGGATGAGGAGGTGGCAGACGATGCGGCGTCTGAGCGCATACGGTTCAATGGATTTGCCTAGTGATGGCGATGCCACGATGCTGAAAATGCTGCGTGATGGTGGACAAGGTCGTCACGATGGACGAAAAGCGCAGCATCCAGGAGGGAGATTAGAGATTGGCTCGATGCAGGCGGGCTGGAGCAGGTTTTTGGCAGCAGCCCCGGAGCACCCTTCAGTGAGGTAGCAGCAGGCCTCGCATGGCAATCTCGGGACCACAGACCCCCCCAGAGAGATCCCTGTCGCCATGGCCTCTTTTGGGTGGCCAGCCGGGGCGACTGGGCGTCATCGGTGGATTCCGCCGGCTTCAGTGACCAAGATGTTGGGCGCGCCGGACATTTTTCCCCATCATCGCGTGTGGAGGCCGACGGGGGGCCAGGAGGTTGGATCGACGTCGGGGGCTGGCATCGTGATGTCAATCAAGTCAAGGAGTTGAACGGTGCAAGTAGGCGAGGAGAGGATCTCTAGTTTTCTCTTAGCAGGTGCTCTAGGTGGGACGGGGACCTGCATTCCTGTGCGTGCTGCACTTGCACGCGAGTGACACGTGCTCTGGCATAATTTGGCACCGGCCGGTGGCTCGGCAAAACCGGTATTGGTGGCTGATGTGCGCTAACCGCGACTGGGGAGACGCGCATCTGTCTGCGCCTGGCCATCTCCTCATCATCTCGCGATGGCATCCTAAGTGTCGGTCGCGACAACTCACCTATCGAGTTTGAAGCATGGTTTGGACTTGCGAAGCATCTCGAGACGCCGATAACAACGACGAAATCTGCAAAGCACTCATCGTGGGCTGTCAAGACCCGCTCGCAAGGCTCACCAGGCTCCCCAGTCGCTGATCCTTCGAACGAAATGGGCTGAATCGAATCCCTTGTGGAGCTGCTGCAGCTTTGCGGGTACGTCAGGACCACGAGCTGAGAAGCGTCCCTGCGCGCGAGGCCAGAACCCCTCCGACAGGTTATGAGTCGAGCCTCGTGTCGCGTAAAGACCTCGCTAACTTGCCGTTGGGATGATCTCTTTCATATCGTCACTTATTCCTGCATACTGACCGTCATGTCAGAGTCAAACGAGCGCCCTCCACCTCTGCCTGCCCGGCCATCAACTAATGGAGAAGGTCTCCCGACACTGCGCCGCGGAGGCGTAGAGCCTCAGCCACCACCAGTTCCTCCGAGGCCGGCCGGATTTGCCGCCCCTCGGCCGCCGACGCATCACTTTGCGTTGCCGTTGCAGCAATCTCGCTATGTCCCATCGCCCTGGCCAAACTACGGACATACTGCGCCGCCTCCGGCGCCTCCGGCGCCAGGTACAATGCTGACTGCCGGGCCGCCTGCGTTACCTGCGAGGCCTTGGGTCAACCCTCCCTCCCTGCCGGCCGCGCTCCCGACAAACGCCGTGTATCCGTTTATATCAGGCCCTCCTCATCCCAGCGCCGTGTCGTACGCAGCACCCGCGAACTCTGGCACCTTGCGTCAGGCACCAGGCTCAAACCTGCCTTTTCAAAACCCAGTACCTATGTCAGCCCGACTCAAGAGCGGCCTCCAGGACGTGGAGCGCATGTTAGAGTCACTGCGGGTGGGACAATCGTCGATGCCCATCCCGATAGCAGCCAAAGCTTCACCATCCTACGCAGCACCATCCGTGCAACATGCTCCTCCTCTCAAGCCAACACACCGATTCCCAACATCAGGAGTCTCAGCCTGCATACAGGATCCTATTGTGTTTCCCACAACATGGTACATCCACGACGACGTGCCAGCGTTTCCAGTCTGTTCGCGCTGCTTCGAGGACCACATTCGCGGGTCTTCCTTCGAGTCGGAATTCAAAGCACGGGTTCTCAACGACGGCCAGCCCCGTTGGTGCAGATTCAGCAAGCCTAGGATCAAGAACCAGCTGTTCAAGCGAGCGATAGTCGATGACTCTCTCGCTCTACTGATTGGTTTCATGAAGCTGCGGTCGACAATCCCCGACTGCAAGGGCGTGGCCGGGGCTTCTGGGACCGAGGGAGTCCAGTGGTTCCGCCTCAAGAATAAGGTCATCCCTGAGTTGATCGTTTGTCAAGCCTGCTACGAAGACGAGGTGCAGGCTCGCCACCTGGTAGGACATTTTGAGCCTTCCGGGGTCCAGCCGCCCAACACCCAATGGGCGTGCGACATGGCGCTCGATCACATCCGACGGGAGTACGCACATCGAGCAGACGTCGATGACTATCCCGGCTTCGTCCGTGAAGCTAGCCGGCGGCTGCGCATGCCAGTCTGTGAGAAGATGAAGCTGGTGGTGCTCCCGCTGCGCACCTGGTACGCTCCAGTGAGCGGCCCACGGGATGCTCTCGTCTGCGAGACATGCTACCACGACAACATCGTGCACACAGATGAAGAGCACAAGTGGCGCAGGGTCGGTAATATGCCTACAGGTTATGATACTCAGGTCTACTGCGCGCTAGGCATGTTCAATGTTCGTATCGCCTTCGGCCGTGGCAAAGACGCGCAAGATTATTCCGTATTCTGGCACGCTTTGCATGAGATCTACCGTCAACCACTGTGCGATCCCCAAGGCATGAAAGGGGCCAACTGGTATGTCTTGACATCGCGCCCGGCTAACTTTGATATCTGCGGCGGGTGCTATGCCGGAATTGCCGAGCCTGCAGGCATTTCGGAGCACTTTGTTCGCAGGACCGACGTTACATCTGAGACAACGCTCATGTGCGACTTCGGCCCTGGCAGTCCGCGCTTCCAGGCGTACATGGCCAAGCTCCTCGAGGCCTACTATGTTCGCGACGTCCAGCCGCTCGAGAGCTATGTTCACAAATTCGCCAATCTTCCGATGTGTCGACGGGACGTGGATTTTGAACACGGCACTTGGTACGGCTGGGACGACTGCACCATCTGCCCGTCCTGCCATTACGAGTTTGTACGCGGTACCACCCTGGCGCCGCAGATGCCGCTGCAGGGCGTGACCCTCGAGGCAACCCGCATGTGCGAGATGTACAGCCCCAGAATGCGCCGCCTCTACACGGAAGCATGTGCGCAGCTACCTCCCAATGTTGCGGGCTTTTTGGCCGCTTCGGCCCGGCGAAGGGCGGTCTATGTCCAGACCATGATGGTCTGTCGGCAGATGTTGATCCAACAACAGATCAAGGCACTCCAGTCGCAGACTCTTGGCATCCAAGGTTCCTTTTACACGAACATGGGCCAGATGGAATCGATCACGATGCCCTCGCCGTATGAGTATAGCATGGCGGGTGTCGGCCACGGCTTCACGACACAGCATGAGCTGACCGGCGCTATTTACAACCAACAGTCGGCAGAAATGGCCAGGGGGGCGACGAGTGCTGCGGCGAATGTCGGACTACTCGAGCAGCAGTGGAGACTAGTCGAGTAACCTGTCCTGTGGGCCAAGGAGTTTACCGGGCAATAGGGCGGTCTGGACTGATGCGCCTGACACGCCAGATGGCCCGTTCCTCTGCACAGACGAGCCTTCACTTGCCCTCATTTGTCTTGATTGCTTCCGCCACGAGCGACCAGCCCCTGGTAGGACTGCACAGCCTTGGCTCGTCCGCTTCGGGAAGGCGCAACTATCAATATCACCACATCTTCGAAAGCACCAGTCAGCATCGACCCGACGGACATCGAATTCTGGCAATCCATAACGACACTACATCAGTTAGGGAGCAGAGATTATTCGATGTGAGGGGCGGTACCTTCAAGTCAGAGTGCGCCGCTACCACGTCGTGGTTTGCATCTGACCCTTTGCTGTGTGTGGGCATGTTGGACCCTTAATCATTGCCAGCCCCAACATTCAGGGTCCGGGGCCTAGACTTTCTACCAATCTTAACTATTTTATCTTCTGTTTACTCGACGGATGTCTCATAATTCCAAGCCCTGGGTTGGTTTGCTTTGGCCTAGGATGCCCTGATCAACCTCTGAGAACAATAGTCAAACGGGGCACCCCTGCTCGACATGAATCGTGAGCACATCGTACTATCCCCAAAATAAGGCTGCCAACGCGCAACAATAGGCACCGAGCGGTAGGATTGGCATAATTTGAGAGGCTTGTATCAAGTTGCGGCAATCAACCCGGCGTGTCTGCACACTAACAACCCAGCACGGCAGGTCCCTAAGGGAGACCACGATCTTGGGTCGTGGAATCATGGAAAACCCCGTTACTAGATAGACCTACCGAATTGAGTCAACACAAGTTGTTGATACTCATTGAGGCAATGGCTTGCGGTTTTCGGGTATAAAATCCAGGCAAGATCCCCCAGTAATGATTTGAGAATACTCGTCGCCCTCCTCTACTCTTTCCCTCCCAACAATCTCGACGACTTGAGGCCACACTCTGCTCGTCTACTCTCCGCTTCGAAATGAAGTACTCCATCATTCTCCTTACCGCCGTCGCCGGCGCGTCGGCTGCCGTGACCACAACTCTTCCCAAGTCGTCCGGCGTCGAAGCTCATCCCACCGCCGTCCCCGTCAAAACATCTTCCGACGGCAGCATGAGACGCTTTGAACGTGAACCCCCAACGTGCGATGATCAAAATGAAAAGGGCGAAAAGGACGCCATTTTCATTATCGAGAACGGCGCCATGCTTTCCAACGTCATCCTGGGCAAATCTCAAGCCGAGGGTGTTCACTGCAAGGGCACATGGTATGTTCGGCCTCGCGTCACAGGCTCCGTCCTATAGCTGATATCCCGGCTAGCACGTTGAACAATGTCTGGTGGGAGGATGTCTGTGAGGATGCTGCCACCTTCAAGCAGGGTTCCGGAACGTCATTTGTCAACGGCGGCGGCGCCTTCAAGGCCAAGGACAAAATCTTCCAGTTCAACGGCCGCGGCACCGTTCAGATCAAGGACTTCTACGCCAAAACGTATGTGGAAGCTGATTCGAAACTGCGGCAACTGCCCTGGTAATGGCGGCCCGCGCAATATTATCATCTCGGGCTCCGTGGGCAAAGGCGGTGGCGAGCTTTGCGATATCAACAGCAACTACGGTGACACATGCCGCATTAACAGCTCGTGCCAGGACAGCAGCAAGAGCTGTGCCATGTATGAGGGCAATGGCCAACGCCTGGAGCCACCGCAGCTCGGCGCCGGTCACGATGGAAAGAACTGCTTCCTCACCAACTTTGCTGAATGCTAGCTTGGACGCCCTGCCATAGGGTTTACATAGATATTCGGATACTCCACGAATATGGTGGAAATACGAAGCTATTTGGTCGCCCTGTTCTCGACGAGCTCACTGTCCCCAAGGGGCTCCTTCAGGTAGGGATCAATCTCGTCCAGCCGGCCCGTGGCCATTTCGTCTCCGAATAGAGCACCAATCTCCTCCAGCGACAGCGCTTTGGTCTCGGGAAGCAGGAAATAAAAGACGGCCATACCCAACACATTAGCAGCAATAAAGACAGCATAGTACCTCCAGCTGATATTTTCCATGGCGATGGGCGTGATCTGCGACATGACTATGGCAGCAACACCATTGCAGAATGTAGCGAGGCCTAGTCCCTTGGACCGCAGGAAGATGGGCAAAAGCTCGGACGAGACGACCCAGGTGGTTGAGTTGAAGAAGATAGCGTAGCAACAGCTGTAAAGAAAGATGAATGCTATCGTAGCGCGCGACGCTGCCATGTTAGAGCCGTCTGCAAACTGAGCGGATAAAGCCATGCAGATGGCAAGGTTGATAGCGAGGACAAGGCAGCCAATCCAAAGAGTAGTGGTCCGGTTCCATTTGTCTGGGTCTATTAGTTTTGAAAGCCATGTGGGGGGGATTCGAAGGGCCCAGACCTGCAATCAGAGTCAAACTGATGATTTGACCAATAACGCCCATGAAGCCATAAATAGCACTGATGAGGAGCGCAGTGTTTCCTGTGAAGCCGACGGCCGCATAGAAGCTGTGACTATTAGCAGCGATCCTTGAAGATATGGAGGCTTAGAAAGCGTGAATAATAATGAAAGAATGTAAGACGGACATGTTCTGGAAGTTTTGTACCACGCCAACTCCTAAAAACTGTGTAATCGACTGGCAAAAACAGCTCAGCGCAACACGCTTGATATACTTGGCTGTAAAAAGCTGAGTAAAGCCCTGAACAAATCCTGTGTTACCATATGTCTTCTCGAGGGCGATTTGCTCGCGGATCTGGATCATTTCGCGGTTGATGTACTCCTGGTCTTCGCGGCCATGCACCTGTTCCAGGACACTTCGTGCCTCCTCGAATCTGTCGCGAGAGACGAGCCAGCGTGGCGAGTAGGGGATAAAGATGGATCCAATCAGCAGGAAGACTGCACAGGGAAATTGCATGGCCAAGGGGATACGCCACTGCAAGTCCCCTTCCGCGTAGATGCCACCGTACCCTATCCAGTTGGCTGCCATGAAGCCGAGCGCGATCCCCATGCCCTGAAATCCAACGACGATGCCCCGGCTATGTGGTTTGGAGAGCTCGGCGATGTAGACGGGGACGACCGGGAGAATCATGCCGGATGATGCGCCAGTCAGGAGGCGACCGGCGATGAACATGCCTATGTTGACAGCGGCGACCTGAAGAATGATACCAACAATGGCGGTCGCGCAGGCGGCGGTCATGGCACGCTTTCGAGAAATCTTGTCCGCCGCCCAGCCGCCGACGAAGGTACCGACACACTGGCCGGCATTGTACACAGAGACAACAGCGCCAGTCAAGACGGTGTCCTCGCCGTCGGGAGGGAACATATAGTTGTTGAACGAGTCGTGACCGATGGTTGTCGCAATTATGCCTGAGGAAGCCGTTTAGCATCCTGCTGCGGCCAATTAGGGGAACACTTGCCCGTATCAATTCCGTACATGGCGCCTCCCACAGAAGCCACCATGGCGGGGATGTACTCGGCGATCTTGCCCATGGCGATGAAGCGTCAGATTGTTGCAGGATGCAAGACGTGCTAAAGGAGACTGGGAATGTTGGTCGTTCTGATCAGCATCGCAGGGAGCAGAAATGGCAGCATTTGTAACCAAATCCTCCTCCTCTTCTCGGGTTCATCAAGGCCGATGTGACCCCGCATGGCGTTGTGACGAGGTGGTTGTAGTTACCCTTATGAGAATCCTGTCCAGGCCCGTTATCCTCGTCAGGATGCACGGCTCGCGATTGGACTGTCCAGGCCCCGGTGACTATACCAAAGATCTAAGATCCAGGGCAGGTAGCCCCTGATAACTCTCTGGGCTTACGGGGCTATGTGAGCGGGGGACCCCACAGGATCCCGCGGGGAAGCAGTGGCTGGCTTGGCGCTGATGATCAGCAGAAGCGGCAAACCAAGCCGCCATGGATTGACCCGTTCGGCAATCTTTGGCGGCCGTGAGAGCGGCAAAGGGAGTGGCTGCAGCATCTTCTTTGGGAATGTCGTCGCACTTCAAAAGACCCACTCGACGTGCGGCACAGTGGTGCCTTCTGTTGGTAGAGACGTGTGGACGAGCAATACGATCAGGATGGGTTACTTTTGACTTCCATCGTAGTCTTGTCCCCAGGTTTCAGGTGAGAAACAAAGATAACATCCAGGCCGCATCATTTGTAGTTGTGTTTGCCGGTCAAGAAGCCAAGGCTGCCAAGAACGACGGAGAAGACACGACACAGCGACAGAGCCAGCAGTCGACGACAACGCAGGCGCGCCGGCACGTCCCCTTGACTTTTTGCGGGCCGCATTGCGGCGATAATGACTTGGCATGCTTGAAATAGGGAACAGCTATGGCCTTGACTCGAGGTGTAAACACCTGGTGGTCCATTCAATGTAGCAGCGAACGAATGGAAACCTAGAACAAAGTCAATCAGCCAGACTGGTTCACAAACAAATGTTCCTCAACCGGCTTGCGAGTATTACCTCACCTTGTGCCGAGCAGAACCGCCGAACAGGAGCCCAGGCACAGACTCTGTGCTATTTGCATTAGATCTACCTGGAATGGGCGAAGCAGGCCCGAGCTTGACCTTCGGCGCCCCTCTTCTTTTTCGATGAATCGCGCTCTGCGAGCTTTGGACGGCAACAACGGCCTCAGGTGGCTCCGAGCTAGGGTGGGTTACGTAATGTAAGACGCAGGCTAACGTACCCCCTATGTTCAAAATTTCAGGACGCCGTACTCGTTCATTCCTCTGCGTATCTACACCAACGGAACACATCAACAGACGACCTCCTCATCTGTTCGGCACATCAGGGCTGAAAGCCAAACGACTTCGAGGACCGCTGCCAACATTTCAGTCATAGCACCTCGACAGCCTGCCAACATGAGTAACGTCGTCTTTGACCCGAGACTGACCAAGGCAGATGCTCTCGTGCTCCAGAGTCTGGTCGCTGGTGGTGCTGCCCAATTACCAGAGACGCAGCATGACCTCAAAGAGAGGGCGAAGTTTAGTTTCGACTCGGATGGAGAAAAACTCCGCGGAAGGTCGCCCTGTAAGCTGTTACTCTCTCGCGCATGACCCATTCGTTGGAATCGTTCCTGATCAGATTCTCCGCAGCTCATGACTTGGATGAGGCCACCATTGGGGCTCTCACTGCCCTCAACGACCCGGCTGATCCTCGTTTTGAGCCCACGGTATTCAACGGAACTGATCTGAATGAACTGAAGCTCCCTCACGTGCTGGATGCGTGGCTTCTGCGCCCGTACATCCGTATGGCTCGATCAATCGTCCGGGTTGACACGGATGTGGTGATGCTCACGCATCTTGTGCTGTACTTCACTACATCGGTACCGAGTGCTGCACTGCTCTTCTGGAGGTTTTCGTGGATACACAGCCTCATCCATTTCGTCATGCAAGTGAGCTACATGGGTGCCTACACTCTCCTGATGCATCAGCACATACATATGCGAGGCGTTCTTGTGAAGCGGTTTTCCGCTTTTGATACACTCTTCCCCTACATTCTGGATCCCCTGATGGGACATACCTGGAACTCATACTACTACCATCACGTCAAGCACCACCACGTCGAGGGCAATGGCCCAGACGATTTGTCTTCGACAATCCGCTACCAGCGAGACAGCATCTCCCACTTCCTGCAATACGTCGGGCGATTCCTTTTTCTTGTATGGCTCGACTTGCCTTTGTACTTCATGCGCAAGGGTCGAACAGCCCTCGCTGCCAAGACGGCCTTTTGGGAGCTGGGGTCTTATGCCGTGCAGTTGATGCTGTACCGCCTCAACCCCAGAGCTACTTTGGTTGTTTTTCTGGTGCCACTCCTGTTACTCCGTCTCGCCTTGATGGTGGGAAACTGGGGCCAGCATGCTTTTGTAGACCATGGCGAACCTGCTTCTGACTATCGGTCCAGCATCACGTTGATCGACGTGCAGGTAAGGCCTCTACGCCTGAGACATGCTCCATTGCCCCGAGGCTTACCTTTTCGTCTAGAGCAACCGCCACAGCTTTAATGACGGCTATCACACCTCACACCACCTTAACCCCTTGAGACACTGGCGGGAACACCCAGTTTCCTTCATGAAAGGCAAGGACCTCTACGCTTCCCAGCATGCTCTTGTCTTCCACAACATCGACTATATCATGATTACGGTGCGGTTGTTGGCCAAGGATTACCTGACTCTCGCCAAATGCATGATCCCCATTGGCACCCAAGTTTCAACAAGCATGGAAGAGCGCGTGGCTCTTCTCCAAAGTCATACCCAACAGTTCACAGAGGAGGAAATCAAAGCCAAATTTGGCAATGTGAACAAGTAGGGCACTGTGTGTACGCCTTTCCTTTCAATCACATGCATAATTAGACATACCGCCTGGAGCGCCTGAATAATAGCACCTTACAATTTGCTTGGGAGTCTTCTTCTCATGACCAGATTGGTCGATTTCAAGCGATTGAGACATCTGAAATTTCCAATTGGACCAAAACTCAAACCCCCCTAGCGACACCAGAATGCTTCCTTGAGAGAGTGTGCCCTGCGGATCTGAGCACCCAGCAGGCGAATTCGGTTGCAAATCATCTGATAAACGCAGACATGCGGGCTGTCCGGCGGATTATTTGCTCTTGAAACTTGTACGGTTGGTTTACCAACAGTCAAGGGCTAAGTTGTGGCTTGGATGGCGCTGCCGAGACAGCCAGCTCATCCTGTAGAGAAGGGAAAGACATAACTCTTATTTCCCTTGAATGTTCTGCTCGTATTATCTGTGTTCGCCATTTGCTCCTTCACTAACGGAAGAACCCCTGTTTTTTCTGTATCGCCAACTCCACGTGGTCGACCTGCCGCAAGAACCCTCGGACGGCCTCTACGTGAAAGCTATCAACACTCCTGAATAAAACCCATCCATCAAGAGCCATTTGACCGTACTTGCGCGCTCTGGTAATATCAAACTGCTCGAGATAGATGCTTGCCAGGATCTCATGGTACTCGGGAAGAAGTGGCGTCAGCCCTTCAGCTTCAGACAGCTTCAGGAGTTCTTCCGCGTAGCCAATTGCGTCGGCGAGCTTTCCCTTTTCATGGGCTGTCTTCATATCGCTGCGGACCTCGACGATTCGCATCCTCCTGGCATCAGATATCGCCCTATCCTCTGGAGAAGCCTGGCAAAGGGAGCAACGACACCGGAAGCCATAATTGTTGAAGAGATACTTCGTGCGCACGTTGTGCGGCATACCAAGGGGAGCATCTAGAATCATCAGCATGTAACCATGACAGGGCGAGGGTTGATCGCACAATTGATGTTGACCTCGTCGCCGACCTGAATTTCCCGATAGGCAATCACCTGCATGGTCAACGTACGTGGAGAAAAACGGAAGAATGCGCTGCACTGTCAGTAACACTCGAGAAAATAATGGGAATATCTCACTTTGGGCTACATGCGTGGTTCATGCGCTGTTGGTCGTTAGCAAGGCACTGCCATTCTAATTCCACCACATACTGAGACTTCAGGAAACAAGCCGATGTGGGCAACGTTGTCCCCAAGAAAGACGCCGCATGTGTTTGTTGTCACAATGTCATCCAAAGGCGTACTAGAACGCTCGGCACTTGAACGCGCCAGGGCTGTCAACCGCCGCTGCGTGTCCTCTGGGAGATGCGACAGTGCTGTCTTGAAGAATGTCTCTCGCATCTCTGGTTGCATCTTGCTCGAGAATTCGCTGGCGACGAGCACCGCTGGATAATCAAGCATCAGGACATCACCTTGGCGAATCGTCCGCCGCGCAATGACGCCTTTGCCCTTTCCGGGGATGCTTCTGACATCGTAAGCTGGACCTTCGTCGTTGGACACGGAGCCTGGCGTGAACATGCGTCGCATCCAGTCCCAAGAGTCTTCCAGGTCCTCCAGCGCACCAGATCCGACAATATCTGCCGCAATCTCTGGCGTAGTAGTGATGCTCAGTCCATGGTTCCCACGAAAGGCGTAGTGACTGAACAGACAAAACGAAGGGTTGGGTGTTGCTGGTGTGGTGCCTGAGCTGGGGCGCGCGTAGACGCAGGTGAGTTCGTGCGTCCAGGGATCAACGCTGCCGCCGGATTTCGAGGGATCCCCTAGGGGGTGTGGACATTCTGTGCGTTCCTGTCGTGCCAAGGGCGACGCAGTGTGCCAGCGACATTGCGTAGAGGTGTTCGACAAGGCTGCTACGTAACCAACGAGGCCTACAAGGCCAATGATAGGGGCGGATTTCATGTGAGCGATTGAATGGCCAGCCGTTGTCGTTGGTTGCGGGCACGTTCATCTGGATGATTCATGGTGGCGGGAGGCATACTGATATGCTGGCATGAAGACAGATGTGCACCATGCTTCAACTCCCTTTTTCGTCACGGCACTTGGTCTTCCATGGTGTCCAAAAACCCGACTGGATGTCCACACGGGAACCAGCAGTGGAACCGGAGGTCAATGCAATGACAGGTCGAACCAAGTTCAAGCGCGACGGTTAAACAAAGCTCGGCATATGCAAGGATACATTGAAAATAGATAATGCCGTGGTACCCAGGTTCTCAAGGAAGAGCCAGCGCGGGTGGATTCGCTGCCGTCAGTGCATTCAAGCTTTTGGCACTGGCGACTTCACCTGCAGGTATCGTCCGCGGTGACGTCATGTAGTCTGCACCAATACCCGTTGACAGCTTCGAGAGCGCATCCCGTCCCACATCTCAGCAACAACATTCAAACTACCGGCTGCAAAAACTACCATGAAGATACGCGAATCCTTGATATCTAAGTCTATCCTCACGGCGATTGCCGGCGATGAGCCCGACTCAGCCCAGACGCGAGCGGCCTTCCACCGCCGAGTCATCAGGCTCATCCTTGCCTTCTTCGCCCTTTTCAGGCTTCTCTTGACTCGTTACCGCCGGACTGATTTCGCTTCTCTGCGTAAGGATGTCTGGCGCCTCGACGAACGCGAATACCTTGACTCTTTTCGCCTGCCGCAGACTCCAGAAGATGACAGCCAGCACCAAGCCGAAGGCAAGGAGCTTCGGCTCAAGCCCGTCGGCGACCTTGGCTACAGCGGCTCAACTTTCTTCACCACGCCAAACTCCAAGTACCTGATCAAGTCCCTGCCGCGTCGCTTCGAGCACACGTTTTTTACGCACGACCTTTTTGAGCCGTACGTTGCTCACATGCGCAACCATCCCCATAGCCTGCTCGTGCGCATCGCCGACATGGTGTACACACCCCACCCTACGCTCGGCGGTATCATCGGCACCGCACCCACCCACCACATCATCATGGAGAATCTTCTGTATGGGAAGCAGTCGAGCGGCGACGACTGGCACGCCATGAAATGGGAAACTTACGATCTGAAGCCCAGCGACTATTTTTTCCCCGAACGCGATATTGCAGATGGCAACTTAGCTCCTCAAAGTGTCAAGGATAAGCTGATCGACGAGTTCCCAGACCGCATCAAGGTCAGCGCCGAGAGCAAGAAAGAGCTCCTCGATATTCTGGCGACAGATACGCAGCTATTGGCCGACAACAACGCCATCGACTACTCCTTGTTTCTCGTTCGGTATCCTGGTCCTAAAACGACAGATCCGCAGCCCAACGTTGCCAACGTCGAGTCAGACGCGGAGCCCTGGCGAACTGGAATGACCGACAGCACCGGCCTGTGGACGTATCGAGTGGTGGTACTCGACTTCTTCTGGGCGAGGCACAAGTTCCACGCGCGGGCCATGACTGGCCTCGTCAAGCTGTTCAACAAGGTTGCCCACAAAGGACCCATGAGCATCACCGCCAACCCCGTGGAGTATCGTCAGCGATTCCTTAAGATGGTTGGAGAAATTGTTGTGGGTGGCTAAGGGCGTGGCCGCTTGTTACCGTTTTCTTTCTCTTTGCCTTAAGCGATGGCGCTGGTCGGTGTGGTGTTTCTTCTGACTACCCTGTTCTCCGTCCTGTCTGAAGATGCTTGGGACTACCTTGATTGAATATGTTTAGTTGCCTCGAATGTTTGTTGAACCTTGTATTAAGGCAGCCTCCTGATGTTTCGGTGTCTTGGCCAGTGATATCTGGATCGTAAGGCTTTACCTATGCTGCTACTTGCCACCGCCAGTGGTCCAAAAGACTTGTTCGCTCGTCTTCGTATTCTCGCGCCTGTCCGAGAGAATCGAAACTCACTTTTAGTGTTCGTTGCATGTTACTTCAAGTCTAGGTTGAGCTTAGCACAGCTGACTTTTATCCCTTCATTTGCTAGACGTTAGGCTGCCCCAATCGCAACGTCAAGTCACCCTAGCCCCTAGCCTACCTTCCTTCTGCAACCTCGGCTTGAGTCACATTCAGAATACCTCATCTCATCAATGAAGTACTGCAGTAAGGTTGGGGCTAAGGAAATCTCCCATCAAAGGACTGGGCTAGGATTTAGCCCACCAGCTTGATTAACAGCCCGTCCGCAACAAGCCACCTGCCTCGGACAACGAACCAATTCGTCAAGATAGGTAGGTAAGTCGACGTGCAGATGGCAACAGCTCCTTATCTCCAGGTCCCAGCATCCTCCGTCCTTCCAAATAGCTTCTCCATTGGACCTAACTGACCGCACAGTCTGCCAAGTAACGCGTTCCCTTCTACTTTGGCTTTTCAGTCCCACAAGCGGGCTGCTTCCTAATTGCCCTCACTTCATACCAGTAGCTTGGACCTTTGGGAGTCTAAATCCGAAGCGAGACCCAGGTCCACGCATCTAAAGCGCCATCCGTCTGTCGATATATCAAGAGCAAAGTTCCAGATTGACTCACACGCGCGGCACACAATGGCTCAAACCCATACTCATGAGACTGACGCTTATCGGTCCTATCGTACGCTCATCGCCAACAAATTCCATGCCGATCGCGTAGCCTCTCGTCGGATTCAAGACCGAGACGTTCAAGACCGCATAGCGGACGGCTGCCAGTCGTCTGCCTGTGGTGCTGCGCGCTGCACCATGGAGATCAAGCATCTTTGCGAAGAGCTCAGATTGCAGCGGTTCTGGGCTGCCGACTTCGTCGCTCGTTTCCCTGAGCATCGCTTGGAGTTCGAAGCTATGGAAATGGTACCGACCGTGCCTGATTGTGGTCGTGCTGCTAAGAGCAATCCTCACACCCCCTATGGAAGCTCCGCATGCGCTGAGAGTTCTACTCCACAGATTCAACCAATATCGACTACTTCTCAAGCTCCCAGTTCAAGGGGATCTCAAGTCCACCCTGTTGACATCGAAGGAAGCCCGGCCTCTTCAGATGTCGCGGAGCTGGCGGCAGCCCCGTCGTCTCACGCCGAGTTAATCCCCGACCTGCTCACCTTCGACAGTATTCACGCTAATGTGGTGCTTTCCCCAGTTACAAGACTGCTCACGAACGAAAGGAGCAACTGCTCCGAGAGTAGCTCCCTGAGCATCACCAACAGTTCCTCAAACCCGGCCTTTCAGAGAAAGGAAGACCGGCTTTTTGGTGTTGATAGCGAAACGAAGCGAGATGTGCATATTGATCTCCCCTTTAGAGCGACTTCCAATGTCCCTCTCATGTTCACTGATCAACATGCAGCGGGAGCTTTTGGTGATCCTTCTCTATCACAGACCGTCATTATCAGCAATCTTCCCAAAGCCACTGAGCTTGGCCAAGTCCTCAAGCAAGTTCGATGTGGACGAGTCGTCAAGGCAATTCTTGTGAGCACCGCCGGTATTGCCAACATGGAGCAGAAAGCGGCCATGATTCGTTTCGACACGCCCAAGGCAGCACAAAGATTCCTAACGCTCACTGCCGATCGAACTTTTGGGTTCATGACAGCCGATGGCCACCAAGCTCAAGCTTTGATCTTATCTTCACGCGTGGCTTCACACCCATGGAGCCCTTACGTTCGCCAGTGTCTGGATAATGGCCATACGAGATGCCTTTTGATCGGCAATGCCAGAGTCGTTCACCTCCAGAAGGCTCTTCAAGCTCTGTGTTCTGGCCGCCCGTTTAACACAATCATCACCGATTGCATGATCGTGGACAGCCAAAACATTTACGTCGCCTTTGCCAGTATCGAGATGGCGAACACTTTCTTTCGACACCTCATCAACATAGAGTCGCGAGAGGGCTCTGTCCACGCTCACGTACGCCATGCGGCTGACCCCTGCACCTCCCTCGGCTTCGACACATCGGAAACACCCTTCATTGACTGCATCCCGATCAAAGATAAGATGGACGAACTCCTGTCGACAATAAACTTATCCAGTCCTCCAGTTGCAGCTTATGGGGGCATTAGCGGGTCGACTCAAGTTGGCGGCACAAACACGCCGGATACTCGAGAGGCAGACCTCCGTGAGATTTTCAAGTCGGCGGGCCTGATCTGGCCGGAAGCGCCTCCCCAAGAAGCTCATGCCAACCGCGAGAATTCCAATCAGTGGCCTAGCTGGGATGGAATCAACCGCGAGGGCAAACATTGTCGGTATGAGCGCGATCCTCTATCTGGGGCTGTTCAGTTCCGTCTCTGGGTGGGAGACAAGCTAAGCGCACCCTCGATGTACACGGATGAGTATTACAAGGAATGGCTCTATTACAATCTGGAAAGTGAGGATATCTTCACACAAGAGAGCCTGGATCTATACTTTGCCGCTTATGGGCTCCCCAATCTTCGCAAGTTAGACCAGTACGTCAAGCAGCGCGACTCAGGCGATGAGAAGTATGCCGCGCTGTAGGGAGAGCCTAACAACCTGTACAGGTCGAGAACTAGGGCATTAACAGGAAAGCTACTTGATGGCGCAGATGAACCCCTCCCCCGTATTGCTCACGCCGCATGCACAGGCTTCTAGGCGAGAATAGAGCTAGGTCATCGATGATAATGAATTTTGCATCGTTCTGGCTATCGATGCTTTTCACGTTGCTGGGTCGTTTATCATTAATCTAGAAGCATCTGCCCAAACCTTAGCCCATCATGCCCCGACCAAGAATGAAACCAACGCTCGATATTCCTGTGACCCACCTCGGGCCTCATCGCAGAGCCCGGAGTATGCATTTCTCGTCGCTCATATATGCACTCTCTCGGTAAAGCCGATAATGTACAGTTCGGAATTGACCGCTGGCAAGCCCTATGTCCCCTCTCCAAACTTCCGTCCCATTAGCATGTCCCAATTCAGCGACGGCTTCTTTGCCGGAGAGGGCTCATCGGTAACCAGAAGCAGCTCGTTGCCGTTGTCACTCCCAGCCCGAAACACTGATTCATCGCCTGTCGGCCTGCACGAGCCGCTATCTCCACGCTCAGGATCGTCATCTTCTCCCGCAAAAGCCTCTGACACACTGGACCACTTTCTTCGCTGCCGCCACGGCGATGGAGCCGAACGGCGTGGGGTATTAGTGACGCCATCCATGCCCAAGGCCGCTCCCTGCTTCATCAGGAACTTGCGGGCCATGTCCCTAGGAATATTGTTTTCGGGCTCCCAGGTGGGATTCTGTCCCTGAGGCCACGAGCCTCTCCACCGTACGAGAAAATATCGCCGTGGGCCTCCATCCGTGTCGAAAATTTTAGTGCCCTCGAGTCGTTTCACTTCATACACCTCCTCTGGTGGATCTTCGTCACCTAGTGAGGGACCTCGGGATTTTGGTACGGGCTTTGTCGAAGCCGGAAGCAACGGCTCGGCGGGTAAGGGGGTTGGGAGAGGCTTCGGCAGCGACTTGGTAGATACTGGCACTTCCATATTTGGCGTTCGACCATTAATTATAAGAGAGGTGGAAAAGCTGGCCCACGGCGAGCTTCGCTGTCCGCCCAGTGGAGTGAAGCCGGTACGCGGTGTTGCTGATTGTGCGCTTGAGATCAGAGGGCGAGCGGCTGCCGCAGCACTCGGTGAAGCAGTCGACAATGTACCAGGTAAAGACCTGATAGGCACAACTTCCGGTAATGTGATTTTGGCCGATTCCAAAGCTGGCGATGGCTCTTTGGCCGGTTTAAGGAGCGGTGTACTTGTGGCGCTGGATGATTGGGGTTGAGCTGACAATCCAGGACTGAATCGAGAGACGGGATTTTGGAGTGAGTCCCCTCGTCGAGCTGCAGAGCTCCCTGCACGACCTGCATCTAGCTCCCTCGGGGGCTTTTGGAGAGACGTCGAAACGACCTTTCGCTTCTTCTGCGGATGCTCGGGGCGGCCTGGCTTGCTGCTTCCTCTTTCTGACCGAGGCGAGCTGTCACGCGATGGGTACGTCAAGCAGTCAGTATCACCGGTTATTGGCTCCTCTTCTAGTTGCCGCCTGATGTCTGCTTCCTCGTCGCAGTTGTTGTCCAGGACTTCGGTTTCCGTATCGCCAGATTCGATTTGTGTCAAAGTAGAGAGCGGATCAGGTTTGGACAAAGACGGAACCCGCTGGTGAGAAGGCTTGCTCCTCTTCTTCCTGCTTTTGATTGGGATATGCGCCGCCGCCTGCTCTCTAATGGTGCCTTGGCCTGGGATGCGGAGAGTGCCGTTGCGGAGCACTATGCCGTTCTCTTTCACCTCTGCCTCCCGTTGGGCCTTTTCCATATCCTCGACGAACTTCACATTCTCAACCTCTTCCTCATTCCTGAGTTCTTCGTCCTGCTCGGCTGTCTTCTTGACGTTCCACTCTTCGTACTCTTGGGCAGAGACGTAGTCACGCACATGCTCCGCGTCGACACTGATCATACCCGCTTTCAAGTCGGTCCAGCCAATGAGATACTCGATATGAGCCCTGCCATCTTTCGAAATGGTCGACGGGACCTTGTATTCGTCGCAAATGTAGGCAGTGGTATCGCGTTTGGGGAGGAGGGTAATTGGAGCAAGCCGTCGTCGTCCAGGGTTATAGGCGCGATAGGTGGAACTGATGCCGACAGCGATCTCCCCCCGTGCCATGGACCTTAATCCTCGGTGTAGATTCGAGGGCGCCTCCGCAGTTGGTGCCCGAGCTGATATTGGCATTGCCGTACATGATCTTGAGGGGAGGGATGGTCGAGGTGTTCGGGAGATTGCCACACGCCTGTCGAGGTGTGACGTGACGCGAGTGTCGCACTCAGATGCCAGATAACAAGGTGACTAGATCATACCGGTCAGCAAGGTAACCATGCAATAAATACTGGTTTTGGGGGTTCTGCGCGTACCAAATAGGAACCCTGGATCACGACGTGACGGAGATGTGGTTGTGACTTGGGGGAGCAGGTGGGTCGCTTGAGGTGGAGAATTATTCGTTATCAGCGATTAGTACCCTCATTACTTAGCATACTAGAAAAATATAACATTTGTAATTAGTACCAAATATTCTAGTAAGAGAAATAACTAGAATTAACTATAAGAATCTAGTAGAAAGTAAAGATAAATACTATAAGCTATAGTACTATAGTGCGGTAATATAGCTATAAAGCCGATATTAGAAGAATAGTAAAAATTATTACCTATAAATTACAAAGCTTCTAAGAGAGCCTTCTAAACTAAGTAGCTTAATGTCTACTTTAAAGAATTTAAAAAGAATAGAAGTAGTAGAGAGGAACTAGGTCTAAAATCTATGTAGAGATTACTAGTATATAGTATGATTCTAGATCTTTATTACATCATGTCGCTGGTTAGTATAGTGGAATGTATCTCATATGTAGTTAGGTGAGATGCACCTAATGCCAACTGCCAATTGACGCGACCAGGTGCCGAGGAGGTCTCCACCTAAGCTTGACCTCATCCCAGCTCCACCTCCAGCTTCTGCACCGACATCCATCAACCGCCACCAACCCAAGCTCGCACAATCTATCAGCCCTGAGCCTGCCGCGACAGCTCGATCAACATGCTTACGCCGACGACGACATTGGCTTTTCGCCTCGCCGGCCATGCAACACCAAGGGCTACTCTCATCACGGCATTCGCACGTGCGTCGCCTGCCTGCCACTACACGACCACCCCGACAACCTCCGTCAAGCCTCATGGTCTGATTGCCAACTCCATCACCCTTGGCTCCTTCCGCCGCGTCTCGTCATCTTCGCCAGCGCCGTTCCTAACCCAGATCATACGCCGCCCCCAATCCACGACTTCGAAAGCCACTCGACCGGCGCCCCCAGCGGCGGGCCAGACTCTCGACTGGAACACATTTTTCAAGCTCCGCAAGACGCGCCGACGATGGCAGCTCCTCTTCAGCGTCACCATGCTCGGCGTCAGCGGCACCGCGGGCGCCATCTTCCTGTCGACCGGTGTCGCGGACCCTGTGCTCTCCCAAATCCCGCTTGATCCTTTTGTCACACTCGGCATCATGGTCCTGGGTTTTGCTGGTCTCGGCTGGCTGGCTGGCCCCAGCCTCGGTTCTACCGTCTTCAACCTCATCAACCGCAAGTGGAAGAAGCAAATTACGACGGTTTGTTAGCATGATCATTGAACATACCAGCCTGTACTGATCATGATCGCCTCAACAGAAAGAAATTGAATTCTTCGGCCGTGTCAAGAAGAACCGGGTGGACCCATCTGCCTCGGGTGCTGGCAACCCAGGTTCGTACTCGCTCCTCATGGGTCTTCTCAGAAGAAATGCTTACAATCATCGCAGTTCCTGACTACTACGGCGAGAACATCTCGAGCGTTGCCGGATACCGCCAGTGGCTCAAAGACCAGCGCGCCTTCAACAAGAAGCGTACGAACTTCGTATAACTGTTCGGTAATGCATGCGGCTGGTTGGCAGCTTATGATTTCTTTCAGTTTGGGAAACCAGGAATTACGGTTTGACGGGCGTTGGCTGCCCTTCCTCTAACTGTAGCAACAGGTGGAATCGGGAATAAGAATGTATGTACAACAGTGTTCTCCGTGTCCCGCCGGAATGTGCTGTCCATCATGTGAAGGGCAAGCTGGAGTCTACCTCGTCTTTCCAGGCCCTCATCCCGCCCATGATATCGCCGATAAAGCGCTGCCCATTGCGATCCAATCCCAAGTCCTTGAGACGCCGGACTGCTAACTGCGAGTCGTTGCCCACGCGACAGACGACGTAAATCGGGCTTTCGTCTGGGAAGCTTGCCGGCAACCACACTGGATGCTTCGGCTGTGTGCCCTCTTCCGAGACAGCATTTTCCTTCAGAAAAGTGGCTATCGGCAGATTTACAGCCCCTTCGATGCTGCAAATATCAAAGTGCTCTCGCTCTCTGACATCCAGCAAAAGGGGAGCCGCTGGGCCCCCATGTAGTTGACTGTAGGCAGTCGCTGACACCCTCTCCTCTGGTCGCAGGATCTGTAGTGGTGCCGTGACACCGCAGAACTGGACGTAATCCAAGGAACCCGAGCTCAACGATGCCAGCGTCAGCGTTGCCTCTGTGGAGCACGCGAAACAGTCCTTCTTCCGGCCCCTCATTCGGACAGATCGAAACGGTACACCTGCGCTGCCCGAGAACAGGAGCAACGACGGTGTCGTCCACTGGACTCCCGATGCTATCAATTTGATGGCCTCCAACGCCTGCAGCACGCCCATGACGCCCACGACAGGACCCAAGATTCCGCCCTCTCCGCAGCTGACGACGCTGTCCGGCGGCGGGGGCTTGGGAAAGACGCAACGGTAACAGGGGCCCCCTTTGTCGGCTGGCGAGCCCTGTGGCGCGGGTGGGTTGTTCAGCACAATGAGCTGTCCGTCAGTCTTGAAAGCAGACGCCGAGACTAGAGGCTTCTGCAGGAGGACGCATATGTCGGAGATGAGGTAGCGAGAGGTCGGGTGATCGGTGCAGTCTAGAACAATGTCATATTGCGAGACGATGGATTCGGCGTTTTGGGGTGTGAGATGCGTGTTATGAGCGTTGTATGTCACCGTGGGGTTGAGGCTGGGCCGTCAGCGGGAGTCAATGCAGTTTGGCAGGTACTCAAACATGGGCACGCACTCTCGAAGGAATGCCACAGCACTCTCCACCTTTGGTTCGCCGACCCGCGATGTTGCGTGGGCTACTTGACGGTGCAGATTAGACGTTTCTACGGTGTCGCCGTCAACAAGTCCAAGGGTGCCAACTCCAGCACCGGCAATATACGCTGCTGCTGGGCATCCGAGGCCGCCGGCGCCGATGATGAGCACGGATGCGGTTCTGAGTCGCAGCTGACCTGTGCAGTTAGTTTTTCGACTCGGCCTCATCGCCGTTGGAAAGCTCACCTTGGATTCCTACTGCCGGGATGATGAGTTGACGCCCATATCGCTCATACTCTCCCGGAGACATGGGCCATCTCCATGTTGACTCTGTGGGCAAGCCCCGCGGTGGGAGGTTCGTCTGGTTTTCCGCTTCGGCAAGCCTCTGCTTCAGGGCTTCGAGCTCTCTCTCAGCCTCCGCGATCTTTTGTCTAAGGATATCGATCTTGTCCATCATCAAACGCGGGGCATGTCTGGAGAGCCTTGACTAGGTATCGAGAGGTAAGCAAGGTGGGTTGGTGCACATGAAATTGTGCAACGGGTGTGCACTGCACTCCGTTGACAGACAGGTAGATGGCGGGGTGGACCGGATCCCTGCATCATCGGCCCCACAGAGGAACGCCCCCACCTTGAATTTTTGTCACTGGCCCAGACGTTTGAGCTTCAAATCCAAACGCCTTTCAACCACACAGCCTCTACCTTCGATAGGACTTCACCACTAACCTTCCTGTCTTGAAAATGGTATTCGATCCAGCTTTCCATATATCTCTCGCCATGCTGACTTGTTCTCCTGCAGGCTCCTACTGCCCCTCCCAAGCTGTCTGCGCGCGCCGCGCGCCTCGCACGCATCTCCGGCGCGATGCATCCCCTCGCGCCCGCCAAAACCCACCGTGCCGAAGCCAACGTCCCTGACGGATTCCTCTCGACTAAGAAGGACAAGCGCGTCATGAAGCACAGTGGCTTTGTTTCCAAGATCAACCATTCCTCGTCCGGCACCAAAGCCCTTAAGCGCCGCCGCCCTAACAAGAAGCTTGTCGCCACGATGGAGTCCCTCGCCGACGCTCTTCCCGAGCTGACCAACGAAGCCGACGGCAACATCGAGCAACTACGTGAGGGTCGCGTCCGCCACAAGAGTTTGAAGAGCCGTCCCGGCGCGCTGAAGAGAAAGGAAAAGGTCGTCCGCGGCGAGATGGCACGGTTCGGCGCCAGCATGGCCGCTCTCGCTGCGACCCCAGAGGCTGTGGCTGCTGCGGCAGCGGCGGAGAATAAAGAAGCCATGGCAGTAGAAGACGCACAGGAAGGCGCCTCGGCCACACCAGCACCTGCGACCGCGAATCGGTGGGCAGCCTTGAGACGGCATATTTCGACAACCATGGAACAGAACCCTGCTTTCACCGCGCAGGGCGCCACCAAGGGCTGAGGGGATGGGCTTGCCACAATACACTTTAAGAACGCCGGGCAACTGCGGTTACTCAAGTCACCCTGATCGGTCAATCGCCGATCAGACGGATACATCACGGCGGGGAGGGCTGGCGCACGATGCGCTAGCCGCCCACCCCCCCTACGGAACGATGTGCGGAGGAGTCTCTTCGGCATCCAGCAGGGACACGCAGTTCAATGCCAAGGCTAGCTTCGAGTCATCAGGGATTTCGAGTCACGTTGGCAATGCATGCAAGAGAGGGAAGAAGTCGGTCCCGTGGCCGATCATAGCATCGCGATCATATCGACCACCAGTATACCCAATGTGAATGATGTCTATTGAGCATCATGTAACGACTAGCTGTCCAGAATTCATGCGCATCGTCGTCTCTCATCCTCAGTTCTCGGTCCACGCCGCGACAGCCTCAGCAAACCCGAACGCCTCGCAAATCCAGTTCGCCATGCTTCCGTCCCCCGTCCCGAGATTGATCAGGCTCAGTCTCGCACAAGCGCATCTAACAATGCCGCACCTCAAGAAATAGTGCACACACCTACCGGCACGATCCACGCAGTTTTGCCAATAAGTGGAAAAGCCGGCCTTGCAGCCCTTTTGCATGTCGGCAAGGACCGCGACTCTGGTCTCCGCCTGAACAGCGTCGCTCACGGGCCGCTCGTCTCAGCAGCGCTCGTAATCTGCCGTAACTCCATCACACAGCGTCGCGCCGTAACTACTTTGCCAGTTGTCTCGGTAGTGCGCGCGCACGAACGCTGGAAGACTTGTCCAAACTTCCTCCCGCTACGTGGCCAGATTGTTCACTATTCAATACGCGGCGGCGTCTTGGACGAATACGGGGATGCGCTTCTCCTACACATGACAGACCGTTTAGCAAATGGGGAGTCTTCCCATCAATCAGCGACAGTCAAGGGGTTCAAACGTACGATCGTCTTCTCTCCCCCTCCTTGCGGAAGCTTTCGATGATCTTGAGCATTTCCTTCCGACCGCCGTGGCTGTCAATCATCTTGTTCCCCATGCTCATGCTGACCTTCTCGCGGGCGTTAGCGCTGAGCAGCCGCTTGACAAGCAGATGACGCATCAGGATGCAGACGAAGACGCCGCAGTCCGAGCCGTTCTCCTGCTGCGGGCAGTCTTCCAGGTTAAGGAATCGCAGCGGGCGACCTAGGATCTCGGACATTTTTCGAGTAGCGAGGCGGGCCTCTTGATAATTTGCGCCACCGAGAGAGTCGTAGTGGAAAGCGACGCCGTCAATGGCGGAGACGAGGAGAAGGGACCAATGCGATCCCCCTTCAGCCTGTGCAACGTTGCGGGCGTCGTTGATCGGAAGAAATACGTGGGTGACCTTGGAGAAGTCGGGTAGGGCAGAACGAATTGCGCGCATGTCGGGCTCTTTCATGAGTAGAAACGTCATGGAGGGACGCAAGAGAATGATGCGGGCTTGCGGATATTTGGGTAGGAGTTCGCGCTCGAGATACCTGCTCATGTTAGAGACGTTGCAGGGGATTGCTAGAAGAGGGGAGTGTGACGGACTCTTCCCAGAAAGCAATGTTCTACGCGCGACAGGTTAGCACCAGGGTTCCGGACACGGGCGATGAGCAGCGCACATTATCCGTCAACCAGTCATTCTTTAGCGCCTTGAGGTCTTCGTATGTAACTAGTGACGGTAGTGAGCCATGGCTGCTCAGGAGACGCGCGCGGATATGCCCGACGGGAGCAACGTACGGGTAATGTCGTGGTCTGTCACGCAAGGAGTCAGTCTTCCGCTCCTGTTGCTGCAGCGGGATGCTGCCAAGACGACTTACACGAGAGAACCGTCGAGTGCGGAGACAGCTACGAGGCGACAAGTTAGTCAACACCATTCATTTTTGTTGATGTGCGCGAGGGTAGCCTGGAGCCACAACACAGCCAGAGTGACTGCTCGGGCGCGCGGCCGCTTCATCAACCACCCCAGGCGCGTCGGACATCGATGTTCTCGGGTCTTGGGGGTCCTCACAGAGTCGCCGAAATGGCGGGCCATCTTGCGGAACGGCATGGCGAGTCGCGACTCGGGCTTCGGCGAACTGGACTGTATGGGCGCTGGGCTTGGAGAGTCACCGCTCGAGGCGCTCGAGTGTCGGCTTCGGCTGTGACTGCTACGCGCGGGACGGAGGGCGAGGTCGGCAAAGTCGCGGAAACGACTGCCGCTGTGATGATGTAACTACTGGTTAGAGAGGGTATCTGTCGAGAGGGGTCGGGATGGTCTCGGAGGGCTCGGGGTATGTTGGAGGGTTTTTCGAGCTGTGGGCGGAATGACGCAGAGGATGCGAAGCCCAGGTATGTTTGTGCAAGCAATAACAGGACGACAGCAAGAAGAGAACAAGCCGCGGGGTTGATGAGGCGACAAGCGGCAAGACAACGGGCCAAAAGTCAATGCAAAAGATATTCCCAGCGGGGTGAAAGAACTGGAGAACCGAACAGCCCCAGCCCGACGTGACTGGGGTCCAAGGCTGGGATCCGACTCAAGTGACAGGCAGTGAAGTGGAGGCAACTGGCGGGGGGGAGGTGGAAGGGGAGGGGCCAATGAGGCTGAGCGCACTGCTGTCGTCGTGGCTTGACCGCGCGGACAGGACAGAGGGGCAGACGGACAGGGGGGTGATAAGCTGATAAGGTACATACCTAGGCGTGTTGACTCGATCTCGGCCTGTGCTTTCAATCATCTCGTATGTGTTCTTGTGGACCGAACTTGTTATTTCAAGGGGATTGCGATTCCAACAGGAAAGAGAAGGGCGAGGGTATAAGATTGGAAAGCCACCAGGCCTTGGTTTCTGCGTCGTGGAGGGCGATCAAATCAGGCAGCCCAGACGCTAGCCTACGTCACAAGCAGCGTCGTGATGCCGATGCTGGCTTCGGTGGCTGATGGACTGCGGCAGTCTGCAGGTGATACACACACGGGCAGCAGCCAATCGCTTGAGGAAAGCTTGGGCCAGGGAAATGGTTCGTGACTCCGCTTCACCTACCTACCCAAGGTACCACATGCCGACTTGGCAAGCTACCTATCTCGGCCGCAACAGCAACAAACCTATTTGCTTCCATCACTTTGCTCAGGATCACACCGATCAACCCTCCTCTCGCGCTGCGACATTTTAGTCAGCATTTTCCTGACCAAAGTCCTTCAACTGTTTTGCAGCATGATCGTGGACTCGTCATTTATTTAAATGACAGCCTCGAATGCCTAGAAACTGATTATCAGTCGTCTCCACTGGAACGTCAAATGCTTGTCCTCTTCTTGGTCGCCGACAGAGCCGCAGTATTTGTTCGAAAGGTATTGATCTATATGAGCGGGCTCTGCATGGCCATACACCACCGATCCGAGCCTCTGTGGCCGGGTCATCTACTGCATTGTCGCCGTGGCCGCGCTGGCAGTGGGATATGTGACAACGGATTCTTGCCCAACGCTCCTCTTCGCCCGAGCAGTGTTGCTTATTCTGTTCAACGTTCTTGGCCTCTAAGATATCTTTGGAAATAGCTTCACGCTTTTGGTTAGGTAGTCAATGTGGCTACCTTGGTCCCTTCAGCCGGGGGAAGAGGGGGGACGCATGGCAATTGCCCGTGGGATACTTTGCCGGATGGAATGTAGTATCCCTCGTAACATTCCATATATCGGACAGGTCTCGTGTGAATCCTGGGCAGATCCAACCCTCCAGCCATCCCTAGTAGTCGGATGACAGTCGGCTAGGAATTCCGTCAGTGGCGCCACCTGCGGCGGAAAGTTCCTCCGCTGAATGGTCGACAGCGTCGACAGTGCCAAACTTTGCGCTCACCGCGCGCCGAAACTCCGCCACCTTGCCCGCTCCGTCCTTACTCAGCTGGCCGAGCCGGCCGAACTCGTTACTTCATGGCCGACATGCTTTCGAGCAACCGGGCCACGATGCTTTTGCCGCATCTCATTTTCAAGTCAACCGACAGACACAGTGTCGCTCCGATCCCTGGTGTAGAACTCTGGCAGCAATGCAGCCGACGGATGAATACTTCGCCGGCGAGCCCTTGACAAACCCAAAACCTTACCTCAATGCGCTTCGATGCATTGACCATAAGTATCATGGTTCAATCACTTCCTGAATTGTCCTGTGTTGACAGTAGACTTCTCGTGACGCATTGACACAAACACACCACGCCTCTTTGACCATGTCCTCATCTGCGCCATCAACCGTCGCCGGCGATCCTCTTGCCAACAGGGGCCATCTTGGCAAAATGTGGTGGTCCGCCAGACACCCACCCGCTCAAATCACCGCCTCCTTCAAGGGCAGAACTGTCCTTATCACTGGCGCCAACACAGGCCTCGGCTTCCAAGCCGCCATCAAATACGCAAAGCTCGGCGTATCTTGCCTCGTTCTCGCCGTCCGGTCAGAGGCCAAGGGCGAGGAAGCCAAAGCCCGAATCCTGAAGGAGAGCGGTCGGGCCGATGACGGCTTCATCATCATCCTCACAGTCGATCTATCCACCTTCGCCTCCGTGCGCACCTTTATTGCCACGCTGAATGCTCGAATTCCGTACATCGACATCGCTCTCCTGAACGCCGGCATTGCGCCGCCTACATTCATCTGTTCTCCCGACGGACACGAGATGGGCGTGCAGGTCAATGTGCTCTCATCTGCACTCGTGGCCGTACTGCTGCTACCTAAGCTCCGGATCTCTGCTGCTGCCGGCCGGGGTCCCGTCCACCTCACCTTCGTCAACAGTCACGCTCACACGGAAGTTGAGCGCGAGTGGCTTCAACACCGCACATTGTATGCCGCCACTACGGACGAGGCATTGTGGGAGATGCAGCGCAACTACTACCTGGTGAAATTACTTGCCATGCCCGCAATACTTCGCATCGCCGCCGCTGTTGAGGGCCAGAACATCATTGTCAATACGTGCTGCCCTTTCTTGTGCAGAACCGATCTGGGACGAGACTTCGGGCTGGGCACCCAAGTCTTCAACGGGGGGTTTCAAACCATCTTCGCACGGTCTGCCGAGGAAGGGTCGCGAACGTTGGTCAGCGCTACCACTTTGGGGCCGGAGAGCGCTGGCAAGCTCTGGATGCATGACATACTATATCCGTAAGTCCTCCTCCATAATTTTCTGTTGACCTTCTAATTCCATGCACCAGGCTGGGGCCCCTGGTGAACGACGCAAAGCTTATGGACGAGGCATGGATAGATATTAGCACCATCTTAGAATCGACAACACCCGGTTTTCGCGAGATCCTCGGCTGTTGATTGCTATACTTAATCCTACATCCCCGTCCTTTACTCCACATACTGCTTTTGAACAAAAAAAGAAACTCGCCAAGCTGCTAGTTCAGCTCGTCGATCCGGGCGTTTGCGTGAACTGGGAATCGAACCCAGGGCTCCCCGATGGCAACGGAGAATTTTACCACTAAACCATTCACGCTGTGGTGATCGAAGACAAGCTCCAATCGTCTGGTGCTGAGTCGGCCATCGTGGAGTGTTTATAATTGACGCAGGCGTGGGGAGAGGCAAGGGGATGGAGCCCTAATCCGACAAACTCGGTGCCTCCACTCCGTTCCATCCGCTGGCGGGGGCCGGACACAGACCTAGACTGTCTATCAGACGCAGTATAGTATTGATTCATGCTTAAAAGCTAGACATCCGTGTCTATAAAACTTGGATTGGCTTCTTCCCGGTATTTGACAGCCTCCAGTATATTGGCACGATTTCGTAGAGCGTCTTTAGCGATTTGGACCCAGTCATAAAGGCTCCGGTTCCAGGTGAAATGCCGTCTGTAGTTCAGCACCAGAAGACGTTCAAAGAGGAGTAAAAATCCATGTTGCCTTGAAGGCCTTGAGTACATCATCTCGGGCTGTTGAGCCATTTGGGGTTCTTGACAAACTACTTGGTAAACTCTGACATGACAAGTCCACCATCCATCTGGGATGTTTTGCGCGGCAGAGCTCGTGACCAGAACCCCTCTGCAATAGATGAAAGTGACTGCAACTCCAAAAAGAAAATTGAGCCCCTAAAAAGCTCCGGAAACATCGCAAAGACTGGTCTTCAGCTGCTCCAAAGCGTCAACCGCTCTCTTCGTCCCCTGGTCTCTGTGCTCGGTCTGCTCAACCGAAGTCTTCTCTACCTCTTGCACGAGGTCATTGATTATGCCGTGCATGTTCTGACATCTCTGAATGTAAGTCAAACGGCGCCTGTCAAATGACGACATCATCCGTTGACGCTCGTCCCAGTGTATCTGCTCCAGCTTGTCGAGTGCCTGGTTCCCATTGTCCCAGTACAGTTCAGCTATTCGCGTGACGCCCGGCTTGGTCGCCTCGAGCTGACCCAAAAGATTCTAAACGAGGGTCAGGATGCATTTGGGGGGAGCAGCCGAAGGAAAAGACCTACTCCTATAATTCCATGCACTGCCGCTGGCATTCTGTCCGATGACATGGAAGTGACGCGAGCCTGGCTGTGATGTAGGTTCGCTGAATCTTTTGTCAAAAGTTCTCCAGGCGGCTTATGGCCGTCCCTGAAAACACTGGCGAGTTCGCTTGGAAGGCCCGATGTTTGAAGCCGGTTGATGAGAACTTGGCTCGCATGGCTCTGATGGTCAAATGATCCTGGCTCTAGGGCTGTGTAAAACCCTCTTGTGAACCCGGACGCTTCATGGGACTGGCTGGCAGTTGGTGCCTGGTCGTTTGTAGATGGCCTGGTGGACAAAAGGCTCTGCTCTGGGGGGTCCACCGTCGAGTACCGTGCCAGCGCAGCCAAGGATGGCGGCTTTTTGGGGTTGCCCATCTCAGCTGGGCTGTTGACAGGTCTTAGATCAGCGGTTCGGCCATGCTGGATGCTTTGGCTCATGGAAGTGGAGAGACTGGTCCTGTCTGTCACCTCAAATGAACTCTTTCCGGTTTGGCTAAACGCCTCCCGTGACCCATTAGGCCCCTGCTGGCCCTTGCCGACACCATTATCCTTCTCTTTCATCGGTAGCTTCCAGACTGGAGGGTCTTTGGGTGGATTTGGAGTCTTCTCCCGGCTGTCATCACGGTGGGTCATCTTACCTACGCTCGGCAGCGGCTCGGGGTTTGGACTGCCACGTTCGTCAACGATCGACTTTTTTCGGGGGAGGACTCGCTGGGGCTCTCGATTCCCTCCTCTCAGGACAGTCCGGGGTTTTTTTTTAACGTTCAAAGACTCGGATTGCGTCTGATGGCTTTTGATTGTCTCGGAGTTGTGGCCTCGATGGGGGACGTGAGCTGGCACCTTTGCGCTACTCGAGGAAGTAGGCATTGTCATAAAGTGAGACCCAGTCTTGTAAGGGCGACTTCTCTGATCAACCGGACCCTCTTGTAAGAGGTCACGGAGACCCTGGTCGCCAGTTGTCTCGAACGTCGACTCAATTCGTTTCATACGCTGCACAACAGCCGCACATGCTGGGGAATCCTCCTTAATGCTGGTTGCGATGCTGGTACTTTCTTCTTCACTGATATTCGTCTCTGAGATTGTCTGATCCATATGCCTATTGGTTTTGGCCCTTTTCTGTTGGTGGCTCGAAGGTGGTGCGGCAGCGACGCGCTTGTTTGGTGATCTCCGCCCCGAGTTCAGAGGACCATTCGCATTGAATGCGATGTTCTGGGTCTTCTTTGATCCTTGAATACCGGCGGGCCGCATCTTTGCTGACGATAGAAGCTGGTCTGGCTGCTTCCTCGGCGTAAGCTTCACCGGAGAGGCGACCGAGACAAGAGAGTCCTGTGCTGGCGGTTGCAATGGAAGACGGGGTGTGGCCTGCGGGGCATCTCCTTCGCTTAACGCAGAACTTTCATCTGATGATATGAAGATTGGCCCGGATTGCGGCGGGTCATCATCAGCTGCGAGCTGTTGAGCGGGTTTGCTGTCCTGCTTTGAGGTGTTCGCGCCCTCGTTGGGTTTGCGCAGCGACCCGAGCTTCACCTCCGACTTCAAAGAGGTCGCAGGGTCTGGTTGCCTCAGCTTCTTCATCCAGGTTGGCACCTCGGTTTTCCGATTTGGGCTGAGTTCAGACAGCTCAATCTTTTTCTTTCCTCTTACTTGTTCTGTCTTCTTGGTGATACCCCTTGTCAGTGACACCTTACCTCTGCCACCCACTCCAGTATCTCCCTGGGCCCGTCGGCTTCCAGGCTCCAACACACTTACGAGTCGCTGGAAGTCGTCATCATTGAAATCACCATCGTTGACTTGGATATTGTTGGCATGCCTATCGTTAGCATTGTCGTCGTTGAAATCGCCCGGCATCGATATGTCGCTCGCGAGGTCACGTTGATCTTCATCATGGGCAGACGCATCGGAGAACATCGGGATGATAGCTGCCGCGTCTGGGTTCTCCAGGTCTAGGACATGGTCGGTCTGATCCGAGCCAAATTGAGACGGCAGATCATGCCTGGAGGACTGTTTTTCCTTTGTTGGTTCCGGTGCAGCAAGGCTCGCCGAGTACCCTGGGCCGACATCGATCTTGGCTGGTGTGTCGCTGTGAATCCCAACACATTGTGTCTCCATTCTGGCTTCACGTTCGCGGCTGTCCAACGACTCTTGCGTTTTGAGTGGACTCCTGTTCCATGTCTGTTGGAAGGGGGTCTTTGCGATTTGCTTCCGTCTCTTGCGCTGCGGCTGGTGGCTGTTGGCATTTCGTGGCTTCTTGGATCTAGGCAGGGGACGACTTGGAGACGAGCCTGATCGACGCGGCTGCTTTTTGAGCGGGGGCTTTAAAACTGCTGCCATATTCTGCACGGATGTGGCGTCACGGTCCGCTTCAGGTGTATCAGCGGTGACGACGGACGCCTTTGAGCTGTTCAACACGGCCTCTTTCTTCGGCGGCTTGGTCATGCTTGTAGATTTTGACTGGCCCACTTTGGCTGCGCGTGCTGGTTGAGTCTTGGTTGCGCCATGTCCCTTGGCTTTTCGATCGGTGCTCTGTGCATTCTCATCTGCTTGCAAGATCGAGGATGGGACGAAGAGATCGTCGAGACCCTCGTCGTCTTGGGGGAAGGAGGCATCATCCGAGTTGGAGATTTCGCTGAAACCGACCGCCATAGTCTGCTGTGACTGCTCAAAGGGCTCCTCGGCTGTATTGGCCGACTTCTTTGGATGTCGCCAGCGCTGGAGCTCCTTGAGCGTGGAGGGAGAGGAGTTCTTGAGGTCGCTCTGATCGGCATGATTTGCTTCGAGGTCCGCGTCCTGGAATAAGTCATCGACATCTTCTGCAAGTTGGTTCCAGTCCTCTCCAAGAGTACTGCATCCTACTGGAAGAGTCATATCGTTCTCGCTGGGGTGCCTGCTTTGTTCTGACGAGGCGTTTGTTGCGGAACCTGCTGTCGCCCAGTCGTCGCCGATTTTCCTGTCAGCGGAGCGATACTGTCCAGCAACGGGCACAACGGGAACGTTCTCCAACGCGAGTGGATCACGCTCATCGACGGAGCCATGAACTACCTGCAGCCGGCTTGTCGGATTGGATGAAGCTTTCCTGCCTTTGGATGTACCAGTGTACTTTCCGGAGGGGCCTCGTTTGCCCATCATGGCGGCGTCAGGTTTCTGGGCAAAGCGCGGCACGGTCTTGTCTGGCAAGGATGAGGGAAGGGCAAAAGACGTGGTGGTCAAAGACAGCCCAAGGTGTTGTTGATGATGAGCTCCCTCGATGATGTCAGACCGAAGAATAAGAAAACATCGCCGCTCGCATGAAAAGGTTTGGAATTGGGACAGACAGATTGGAGGGGAAACGATGGGGAAACTGAAGAGGAGTGAGACTGAAGAGGGGTGAGACTGAAGAAGGAACTACGTGGAGTTTGCCCGAGCTTGCAAAGGTAGTGCTCTCTGGGTCAATTGGCAGGCGTGGCACAACACGCTCTCTGCTCCTGGCAAGGAAGGAAGCACCGATGCATGTGCCTTCCCACAGCACTTGTCCGCCATGGACACCTGTGTGGCACTCAGTCCCAACAGAAACTGCCAGTGTTTCCCAATAATAGGTAATCAAGGTACCTAGGTAGGTAGAAGAGGGGAGTTGACTACACAAGTCGATCAAGATAGCGAAGATGCCAGTCGCATGCAACTGTACTTGCCCGCCGAGAGGGGGTCGCAACGACACGTGGATTTTGATGCGGTGCACAATGATACCAGGGAGATCATCACTGATTATATGGTGGTGCTGAATGATCGTCACTGTCAAGAGAAAGGTGAGTGCGATGCTGGAAAGATGTTTGGTTATGTAGTCTGAAGTTGCTCGGCTTGGTCCATCATCAGCCATCGGGTGGGGTCACGTGTCGGTGAGCCTTCCCTTCCATCGAAGCTGTGTACACCGAAGCTCACCGAATTTCAACACGAACCCGACCGGTCTCCGCGGGCGGCGCGGATTTATCAGCCGTTGACCGATGTCCGCATGTCCTCGTCATCATACTCCAGGCTCCCGTTTCAATACAACGAACGTCTGCCATTCACTCACCTTCATTCACAGGGTCTTTTTCACGACGTCTCTCAGCTTCTGTTAGAGGTACCTTCCACAAACATCGACACCGAGCCAGCAACCAACCGATCGCTGCTATCGCCACCCCACCTTCGGTCCAACCATCTGGGAGCATCGCATCGCATCACCGCGCCCAAAATGGCGTCAGTCCAGGAACCGTGCAGGCTCCTCCGCAAGGTCCGCGATGTGGCAGCCAGGCCGAAGAAAACCTACCCGCCCATCTCTTCAATCCCCCAAACGCCTGAAGCCCGCCTGCACGCCCCACCATCCACCTCGACATCCGTCCTTTATCTGGCGTACGGTTCCAACCTCTGCGCCGAAACCTTCCTCGGCGTCCGGGGTATCCGGCCCCTCTCTCAAATCAACGTCTCGGCCCCAACCCTCGATCTCGTCTTCGACCTTCCTGGAATTCCCTATCTCGAGCCATGCTTCGCCAACAGCGCCCTCCGAAAAGTTCCCAAGCTTCCTGACCCGACGAACCCGCCCAAAGTACCACCCATCCACCCGCCCTGGTACAACGCGGCGGCCGATGACAGCGAATATGGACGAGACGGTGGCAGGGATGGAAGTTCAGACGAAACGCGATGGCGCAAGGGTCTCGTCGGCGTCGTCTACGAAGTGACACCAGAAGATTACACCACTATTGTCGCGACCGAAGGCGGCGGCGCGAGTTACGCCGACATTCTCATCCCCTGCTTTGCGCTCCCGCCCCGCATGTCCGTCCCCGAAAAGCCGCCCATCGATATGCCCAAGCCCTTCTTCGCGCATACACTCTTCGCCTCATCTATCCCCGAGGATGGCAACGACAAAGACGGCGACGGCCCAGAGAAGCCGGGCGACCCGCGGAAGAAGTGGTATTGGCGCTTCATCCGCACCCCCCGCCGCGACGACCCCTCGTACTCGCAGGCCTCGGCGCGGTACCTCAAGCTCATCACTGACGGCGCCCGCGAGCATGAGCTTCCCGAAGACTATCAACGGTACCTCAACAGCCTACAAGCATACACCATCACGACATGGAAGCAAGCCATCGGCAGGTTATTTTTAATAGTGACCATGCTGCCAATCTTTTTGCTCGTTGTTTTCGGTTCTAGATTCTTGGGAGACGAAAAGGGGCGTGTGCCCTTGTGGCTTGCCGGGACAATGGCTGTGGTCCAGAACTCCATCTGGATGGTCTACGACGCCATCATGAAGCCCATCTTTGGAGACGGCGAGAGAACACAGGACAAAAAGGACAAAAGCTGGAAGAAGCGATGGAGGCCGAAAGCCCGGTTCGTTGATGAGGAGAAGACGTGCCTGTTGAGCTGACCGCGGCATGATGCATAGATCGAGGGTTCAGCAACTTGGGTCTGAGATTGAAGCGCGGTAGCGAGCCTGGAAATTCTACATTTCTCTTCTCTAGTGGACTTTGACAATATGTTTGGCTCATGGAGAGCACTGGGTCATCAGGAAGTCGACTGGCCATCGTAGAACGAGATGATCTCAGACACCCGTCGGAGGCAGATATGGCCACTTCTCCCCTTGACTCTTACCTCGAGACCGCTCCATCGACTCTGTGATCTACACGAGGACTGACCTGCAATACAGCTAGGGGCACACCATGTTGTTGTTGTTCAAGCCAATCATCCGTACCAGGCGCTGGGCCCGGACAACGATGTTCTCGCAACTCGGTTTCTAGGACGGCGATGCGATCGTATAGCTGCCCGATCAACTGTCTAGAGTTGGACAGCTTACGTTCGTCAATGACAGGATAAACACAATCGCCGTTAATTCTCATGCAAAGATGACATGGCCGGCCATCGGGCGCTGGGTCACACTGAGCTTGTTTAGTGGGCAGCGCTACAAGGGGGGTGGGGGGTTGCGAAGAGAGCTTCACCTTGACCTTCTTCCTCCTGCATAGAGTACAAGAGAGAGGTTTTGCTGGCACTGAAGATCCAGGAGAGCGCTTCCTCCTCTTCGTAATTTTCTTCGGCCGCCACGGTGTAGATGGGCCAGGCTGTTCAACGGACGACTGATACTTGGACTGATCCTCCATGGTCAGCAGAAATTTGCGAGATACCAGAGCAAAGTCGAGGGCAATTCCCATGGCAAAGTTCACCACTTTCCGTTCACAATTCGGTAGGAGCGTTTCGGTCTTCTGTTCTCGTGGTGTCTTTGAAGCTAGGACAACAATATCAAATGAGAGCAAGGGAGTTCAAAGAAAACATCAGTAATACTTCTAAGATCGAAGCCAAGGCAGGGTCAAGTCAGGCGCCCCTCCCCACTCCCCCCCTGTGCATGAGTTTCTGCACCTACTCCTGCGCCGTCGCCTTCCCCGCACTCGGTTCACGATTTCCAGACCGCCCACGCAGGCTAATGATTCAGCATACGCATGCCTGTATCTCATCAACGATTCTCGTCGATTTTAGCTGTATGTAGTCCACATGGCAAGGCATTTGAGCACGCGGATCAACATCTCCGCTTCTGTTGGAGAATCAAACGATGATTCAGTACTGTGACGCGCGAATGGCTTCGTTCGATTCGGTGCACTTCAGCGGCAAATCCTGAGAATCATCGCAGTTTGATATTGCTGTTAACGCGATCACTCCCTTCCCTCCCATTAATGTTTTCGTCAGAGACTTTCAACCGCCATAATGTCAGCCCAGAAGCTTGTCCGTATCACGACACTCATCCCTCGCAAAAAGGGCATGTCCAAGGAGGCTTTCTACAAGCATTGGACAGAGATCCACGCTCCATTGTGCACTGACTTCATGATGCGCCACGGTGTCGTTGAGTATCGACAAGTATGGCCAAAGCCCTATTCCTGGCGATCGTACCTCTGATTGCGATTTTAGTATCACACCACCGACGAAGCCAAGGCGTTGGGGGAAGCTATGGCCATGGCTACCGGCCGACCCATGCTTGAGTTTGACGGCATGAGCGACGCATACGTGAAAGACTTTAAGACATTCGAGGACGCCTTTCGTGACCCTGAGTATATCGAGAAGATCCGTCCGGACGAGCTGGCTTTTATCGACGTCGAGAACCTGCAGATGACGATCGGGTACGACTGGGCAGTTGTGGAGAATGGCAAGAACGTGATGGTGCTCAAGAAGGCGGCGTGATTTGAGCTTCGCTCTGATCATGAAAACAATATATTGACTCTATGAGATCGTAATTTCTGGTTGATATTGAGAGTCCATTTCTCAATGGCATTTCATACCCATGAGACGGCTAACCTTGGCACATAGGAGTATGTCGCATCACGCCGATTTCAGGCAGCTGTGCATCCTGTCTCTGGAATTGACGCCGAGAAGGTGCAATGCTGCTTAGTCTTCCTCAGATCCCTATGGGGATCTGGGTTCAGCAGCACGCCAGGGCGTCCACGTGGTCAAAGACACAGGGATATCAGACAGCTGGACATGGCGTCGACATCTGTCAGAGAATGCTCCTAACCTCCCACGTGGAGGAAGTCCCTGATGCCATCCAAGGACAAGGAGTTCAGCTCTTTCATAGCACTTGTCGTTGACACAATAAGCCACACTCGTGGCATAATGGTGCCATGGTGGAGACATCGCCCGGTCTCGAAGGCGATGGGCTAGATTTGTGCGCCTGCGGCGCTAATATCATGCCATTCTTACCCGGCTATCTTGTTTGGCACTGCCTTCAGCGGCATGCGTTGTCGAGCATTTTTCCTGGCGCCCATGTGCTCCACGTAACACCCACGTCTGACGAGTTTCTCGCCTCTTGTTGCCTTCGGAATCGCCTACCCCGGCGACTGTGACGACGGGTAGGTTCGAGGACTTGTGTCTTAGTCCAACCACCCTTGACAGATTTCCAAAGCCCAATCGACGCCCCGAAGGCGTTAATACTTGACAGGTTTCTCGGAAATATCCGCCGCAGATGAGCAAGAAGCTTTTGTCGTCGGCAATATGCCAACCCCTTCTCAAGACATCCCCGCCCCTTCACAACCATCAACGGGCCTATTGGGTTCTGAGACAAAACCAACATCGTACATCATGTGATTCTTTGGCGGTACCACATGGCAGGGGGCGCGGAAACTGTCTTGCGCGGTAGAACCCGACCACGTTTTCTTAACCACGACTTGTGCACAATTGTTAATGTGGTGTTTCTCCCGATCGTGCTCCTGACAGCTGACTTTCGAATGAAGTCTGCTAGAAGAACGGTCCAGCGGGTTGGTGTGAGACTGAGAGGTCAACGAAGTCAAGCGCCAGTAGTGTCTCGCGAGCGGTCGCAGAAGGCCGTATGATATGACTAGGGCAGTGAGGTCAGCCCTAAGCCACCTGGTAGAACCAAACATTTCTCTGCTTTTCGCTCAATCGGAGCACTGGATGATGCGGTCAATCTCTGTCGCCGGGAATCGGGAGGGGCCTAATCCTGACCGGGCCACCAACTAAGCATTTTCTGCAAGAATAGGCGTCTTCATTCATCAAGACGAAGGTCTTCCGAGGCTAAAATCAGCCTCTGTAAGACGGGCCCTGTTCTTCACATGCAACAAGCGGATCCGAAAAACAGATTAGGCCAGCTTTTGGATGTATCGTGCTGCCAAATCACATTGTTGCTCCCAAAGACACGGCGCTCAAGCCTAGGACCGAGGCACGAGGTGATCGAAGCTGCTGGAGATTGAGGCGCAGGCAGTCAACGACAGCCACTGTGCTCACCGGTCAAGCCCGCCACCGACTTGTACGACGGGTATGTGTTGGAGGTGATACAGATTGAAAGATGGCGTCCAATACATTGATGATCCGCCGAGGATTAAACCTAGCCCTTGGAAGACCGACGGGTAAGGCTGTTTTTGGGTCTCACGTCGCTCAGACTGCCATGCCCCCGTCCTAAGGATCCTGGAGAAATTCTGAGAAGCATATCGCGTCCAAAAGGATTCAAGGCTGACAGGAAGTGCCTTGTGACGATCTTCTATACAATGCCTGTACCAGAAGTATCGATGACCCCTTGCCTACAGATGTTCTGAGACTGCCCGCGACTGCGAAGGAAAAGATCGCCACATGCTTCTCAAAGGAAATTCGAATGCAGGCCATATCAGGGCACAACCTTTGTGGTCCCCACATCGCTAATCAGTTGTATCGACTTTCAAAAGATCCGAGTACAGACTGATGACAGTGTCTAACATCGCGTCGCACACGACAGGTGCCGAATCCTGAGGGCTGATGGTGACGTCCGAGGCGAATGTGCAGGTCGTATTCTGGAACGTGGCATCAGTAGGGAGGGAAGGCCTTTCGTCGTTCAAGCCTAGGGACTGTGTCTCTTCGTGAAGCATGGGCGTCACCGCTGAGAAGATACCGGATCTACCTAAGACGGCCGTCATCATAGGGGGGACTCTGACGATTTGCACGAGAAGAATATTAAAATATAAAAGCAGAGTAAATTGCCAACCTGCTGGATCTTGAAAGCCCCAGATCATCAGCATCAAACAACAGTTGACGAAACTACTAACGACCATCGGTATATCGGCACGGTTGAACACGTCAAGTCAAAATCACAGATCATTATCGACATTAATATGGCCAAGGCTAGCACCGCCAGTGTCAAGATGTCCAAGTCTAGCAGTAGGCTGATCGCAACGAATGCTGACGTATTCTTCGCTGACCACGCCAGACTCGCCTGCCAAAAAGCCGACGACACACTCCGGCCAGAGGTTGCCGGTGGACCGTCCGTGGCAGCCGGAACAATTGCATAGTCATGGGTACCAGTCGGGCACCCGAGGCAGTGGTGCGTCGGAGCCGCTAAGCCGCTGGCTAGATGAGCCAGCCGGGTTGGGCCCGTACAACAATATTGCTGAGGTGGCCGAGACTGGCGGGTCGTACATCATGTCGCCGGGAGAGTACCAGTCAACCGGAGCCGCGGCAACGTGCAAGACAAAGCATGGGCAGTCAAAAGGGTATAAGAAGCACCACGGAAAGTAATGTGTTGGCCGCCACCAGCTTGGTTCAAACCGAAAGCGAGGCATTGTGGTAAATAAAATGTATCATGTAGGTATGCATCATGCCTTTTTTAGACACGGTGTGAGCAGATGAAGGATTCCAAGCTCAGCACGCAAGAGAAATACCTCCCTCCCTCCACTTGTTCAGTCAGTGTCATTCGTCCCCATTTGCCAGTGAGAACAAAAAGAGGGAGCAAAAACAAAATGTTGGGGCGTCACCGGGGATTGAACCCGGGACCTCTTGCAATTTTGAGATGTCCCAAAGCAAGAATCATACCTCTAGACCATGACGCCGAATCACCTGATGATCAGCGGGCAATTCTGACAGCCTATGACGGGAAGGCCCCACGCCTACGTCTACCGTTTCTCCCACTACCAGTGGCGTAGCGGAACGCATCAGCCTCCACAACACTGCCACAAGCGAGCGCACTGGCGCGCGGGTGCTGTTGTGCTCATGAGACATGGCCTGGGGTGTCAAGCCAATTTCAGGGAGAGTGGGCGGTCATGCCATAATCCACATGCCTTCTCCTCGTGCCAGTGCATCATTGACATGAGTTCTGCTCGATTCTGAATGTTGTGGTCGCCGTCGGCCGAATTAAACAAAGCATTACAGGGAGGCTTACTGCCAAGCAGACCACGATCGAAACCAGACTTGGCTCGATCACAGCTCTAGCCAAGTCGACAGTCGCCAGCGCCAATAGGCAATGCCATGCGGATCAATCACGGAATCGGAGGTGCTCTGCCAATGCCATATTTGGCTCTGGCCGCTGAGGATGCAGAAGGCGGCGGGCCACGCGCCAGAGACAAGACCGGACGGAGTAGTGGCCGCGCCTGGTGGGCGCTCCCACCAGTATCAGACCTTCGGGGCCGTGCGTCGGAAGGCACCTCACTCGTCGGCAGGGAGGCAGTGCTTCTAGACGTGACGTCAAGTTTCCTTGTAGAAGTCTCTTGGCAGACGGTTGTTATGGCGCGTAGAGCAGTTTTACGAAGAAGCAACCGCTATTGCGGATGATCCGCCGATTGTTTGTGAACAGCTTGAGAATTCTTGATTCCGCCTAAAAGTAAAGGATTCCGTGAGATCGCATGGTTGCAAACGAACACGAACCAATATTCCACATGTCGCATGTGGGGCCCTGCCACAATCCAAAGCCAGCTCAGTACCTACGTTCTCACAACCTCCAAGGGCCTCGTCAGCCCAATGGTAGGCGGGCAGGGGAAGGCGGGCAAACCAGGCTTGGCGGAGGCTTGGCGGGTAGTGGAGGCGCGAGCGCTAGCCCTCATGCAGGAATCAGCCAGTGGAGCCGAATACCTGCGGAGAAGTCGCTGACAGGGCCAATCACCAGGAAGCAAATGGCTGGAGCCTGGAGGAAGAGACAGGGCAGGACAGGTGCTCAGGGGTCCCGGTCCAGGCCAAGCCTAGCCAAGGATGGACAGCCAGGATGGCTGGGCTTGCCAGGGCTGGCGGTCATCCGCTCTCATCCGGACAGCCCAGCCAGCCCAGAAGCGGCAGCAGCGACCGGAATGCTGGCGACACACCCGTCATTTGCTGTGCGTGCTGCTGACTCGTCCTCCCCCATCGCCCCCGTTTCCACCTCTTCCATTCGTGTGTCCCAGGTCCTGCATCTCCAGATCCTGTCCCCCTTCCCACCCTTCTCCTCCGCAATCCCGCCCATCGACAAGACGACCACAATCACGATCCAGCTACATCGGCACAATACGCTCGCTTTCGCCGACCTGGAGTAGGATCATTTGAACATAGCTTCCTCGCTGTCCACCCCCCGAAAAACCCGCTTCGCTTCGCTCGCTTCCAGTCATCTGACGTTCCATCGGGGCCTTGAGCGGAAGTCCCCTGGCCACACCTAAATACGGACGCACGGCATACGAGCTGGCAATATCCGAGCCATAACGCAACCAACGCCCAAAGAGAGACTGAATCGGTTCACCTCAACTTCTTCGACGTCGCTACCCTCTTCACCCGAAGCGCCTCGCCTGCTGCTCTCGACTCGCGACTATTGAGAACTCCAGGCACGACCCTCATCGATTCTTCATTCCAGTCTGCTCGCCGACTCCTCCCTCCGACCGTGTCGAACTGTCTCCTCCCGCCGCCTCCGGTCGAATTTTCACCATCACTCCCGCGCCTCTGTCAGCTGGCGTTTGTTCTTAATTACCACTTTACAACGTCGCACGACAGCTTCACCGTGTTCGCCTCCGTATCGGGGCAAAGAGTACTCTCGCCTCGGGGACATTGCGTTACTCCAGCTCGGCCGGCTACCAGCTCCACTCGGTTTGATTTCCGAAACGTCGACGCCACTTCCTCACGATCTACTCGTCGCCCTTCATTTTTCGTAACATAACAACTTCACAATGGGTAAGTGCAAGACGCTTCCGATTCGGACTCAAACCGACGTACTGACGATCCTCAGGCGACACACCACCCCCGCCATCGACGACGATCATTCCCTTCGGGTCCCTTCCCGCCTGCGCGGCAAGCTGCGGTGTTCTTTACGATGCCAACGGAGGCTGCGTGCCTCCGGCGTCCGGTAATGACGTCGACAACAACTGCTTCTGCGGCTTCGACGCTCTTCAACCCTTCCAGCAGGGCTCCGTAAACGGCGTGTGCGACTCGGCCGGCTGCGACCCGACCGACCTGACGAGCATTCAGTCGTGGTTCACCAGCTACTGTGCTGCTGCCGGCATTGGCGGCACCGAACAGACCATTACATCCGGCCAGTCGTCTGCGAGTTCGACACCCACAGGAGGCAGCAGTGCAGGCAATTCGAACCAGAACCAAGGCGGCGGTGGCGGCGACTGGTAAGCATTCCACAACGCCCCTTTCCTCCTGGCTTAGCCTTCTTAACACTCTCGCAGGATCTCCAACCACTGGCGATGGGTCATCGCCATTGTAATTCTCATTGTCGGCATCGCCGGTATCTGGGTCGGCGCCTGCATCTGGCGCCGCCGTTACCTCAAGCGCAAGGACCGCTCCAACCAGTTCGGCAAGCACACCTCCGCTTCGGCCTTCCCGGCCCCTGGGGGCTCCAACGTTCACGTCCCTGGTCCCGGCGGCACCGAGGCCCAGAACGGCCCGGGTATGTTCATGCCCGGCGCCGCCGCGCCGGCGCCTTACGAGGAGAAGCCTAAGAAAGAAAAGAAGAAGTGGATCGTCAACCAGAGGACGTAGGCGGCAGAGAACCGAGATAAGCACGAAGGGGAGTAGACCAAAATCATATTGCACAAAAACAAGGAAAGAACGACCTTATACGGCCGGCTCACGAGATGGCGTTTTCACGGGACGGCAAACGGGGGAAAACGCGACAGGTCGTGCATTAGCCACCGCTCGTGCCAGAGCTGGCTGGAGACAGAGCGGCTCTGTCGTCGACGCAACTGACACGGCTATTTCGTTTGCTTTGTTGGATTTATATGGAAGGTCGGGCTGCTGGTTTTTTTTTTTTTTTTTTGGTTTTTTTTAAGGCTTTTGAAGAACGTGGCTTTTTCTTGGACATGAACGGCTTCCAACGGATTGGGCGAAGCCTCAGTCCTTCGGCATTTGCCTGCATATTCTTGCCCGACTCAAAACTTCATATCATTGTCCTCATCCACTCATCTACCTAACCTTGTGGTCAAGGCCAAGGGTTGTACGAGCTAGACTTAGCGAACTTTTTTACCCGTTTGTTTAAATATATCAGCATTGTATCCCGTTTGGAACTACTACCTCGCAAAATTAGGGTATTGATTATGCGTGCATGCCAGCTTGAATGCTGAATCCTCTACTGAAACCCCCACCTGGACTTGTGTCATTTGCTTAGCGTGGGTTAGCTGAATCCCTGTCTCGCCGGCCACCGTTCCGTCTTCTTCAATGCCAGTCGGACGAGTCCCCATTCCCCGGATGAGTCTCAGAGCCCGAAGCTCTCCCTGCGCGGCGCTATCGTCTCGAACGCGTCTAGAACCTCGGCGATAGCCTCTTGCACCAGTATTTTGCCGTCATGCAGGATGCCGTCCTACTTTGAGCGCGTGGGCAGCGTGAGGTTGCCCGCGACGCCGCCCTGTTCTTCCGCAGCATCCATATACAAGTCGATCAAGCAACCAGCTGACCAGGCCTGCGTGGGCGACTGCCAACAGTTAGTTCCTGCTGATTGTTTACTCATCATTCGCGTCACTTACCGAGTCACCGCAGTACTCTCCGTTCTTTTGCGTCAGTTCCTGTAGACCAGCCCACACGCTCTCCTGAATCATCTTCTTGCAGCCCATCAGTCTCCTCGTGACTTGTTGGTAAGCCTCCGTCTTTCCGGCATCTGTGTCTCGCCTCTTGAGGTCGAACTTGAGCAGCGCACGAAGGAAGAAGCCAGTAGGCCACAGCCATTCAGGGCCCTGGTGGTAGTTGCGACCTTTGGAAGTTGCAAAATCCTCGCTGTCCTCGCTGTTGACGTAGTACGGCCTGTAGTTGAGGTCGGCGGGGTCAAGCGTCGCCATGCCGGTAGGGCCGCGAAGGACGGTGTCAGCGAGATTGAGCGCCTGCATGGCGTGCGAGGGGTCGAAGAGCTGAGGAGCAACGGTCATCGCGATGGGGAAGTTGGGCCGCAGTTGATAGTCCTCGTACTCCTTGCCAGAACGATAGAGGTCCTTGTAGATGCCGCGGCGGTTAATGACCGCAGGGTTGACATCGTACTTGGCGTCCTCGTCCGCGGACAATGGCACAAAGTAGCAGCGCTCAAAGTTGGCCTGTAAGATATCCGCCCAGGACGAGAAGGTGATTTGCGACGAGTCAGCCTTCTTGACCGACGAGTATTGGTACTTGCCCTCGCTGTTAAGTTTCGCGAGCCAGGCCAGCGTGCTGTACAGAAGACCAGTGATCTCGATGGCCGCGCCATCGCGAGGTGTGCCCGGCACTCCCTTGGAACCGGCACGGGCGCTTTCGCCCATTTTGTCCATCCACGTGCCGCAGTTATTTTGGTTGCCACCAAAGACCATGCCGTTGTTCCAGTCAACCTCAATGGCAATATTGAAGCCCTCGTCCTTCATTTGACCGTCAATGCCTGGGCCGGCATTGGCCTCGCGGTACGACATACCCGTGGCGTGTCTCTGCAGAGCCTCTTGGATGATGTCCTCGATTGTGGTCTCTTGCGAGTACGCACGCGAATCCTCTGTGTCAAACCATGCGTCGTCGTAAGGGAGGAATCGACGCTTGACGCTCGTCTTGAGGAAATCGATGCCTTCGGGTGCATACTTGACATAGTCTTGGATGCACTGCAAGAAGAACCAGATGGAGTCACGCGAGTTGTATCGCGGCGCGTTTCCGCTGCTGAGTAGGTTCGGGATCTGGCCATGCTTCAAGACGCTTGCGAAGGCAACAATGTGCTCCTTGGCCTCGTCGAAGCGCCCAGTACCGAGGTACAGACCGCGCAGCGAGATGAAGACGTCGCGACCCCAGCATCGTGCCCACTCGACAGCAAAGTGAGGCAAGCCTGCAGCGAGGGAAGGAACCAACTTCTTAGGGTAGAGCGACCCGGACTTCACTAGGCCTGTTTGCTGCACGCCAACCATGGCAAGGCTCTGGAGGAACCATTGGCCCTGACCAACGTTGTCACTCATCAGCTCAAGTCCACGCTCCCAGGCAGCCAAGTAGGAGGTCCTTAGAAGTAGGCCAAAGTACCTCGGCAGTAGGAAGCTTGGAATTTGCCGCAGAGCATCGAATCTCTCTTTGAACCAATCAGCCGGCATTTTGAGAGACTCCTGCCCTGGCCTGTTGCCCGCACGCTCCAGTCGACCAACAATGTAGTCAAGGGCCCACTGCCCATCGCGGAGGTGCTGGCATAGAGGGTGAGCGAGATTGTTCTCGGGGATGATGTCTTTGAGAAGACTCCACCAGCCCTGGAGGCCTGCGTAGACGAGCTTCCCGTGTCCGGGAATATCGTAGCAGCCATCGGCCCCGTCGCTGCCGTCCCTCTCCTCAGCTTCGCACTTGTACAAGAGGAAATTGAGATCGATGAGGCTGAGCTCGGAGAAAGCCTTCTTGGCGCCAGACGTGACGTAGTTGTCTAGGCCGGCAGAGTGCTCGGCGGCGGGGATCCAAGTTTCGAAGAGCGCGATGCTTCCAGGGGGGAACTTGTCGCGGACTGAAATGACAGTCTCATCGCCCTTGACCTCCATGCGGATGCCGGGCACGTCGATGACGCGGCTTGGAAGACCCCTCAAGTAGTTCTTGTCCTCGAGAGCCTCCTTTGTTGCCTCTTCGCTAGTATCCACCTCGAGCATCCAGCTTCCAAGGTGACGAGCCCTGGTGCCGCCGAGATGGACGGCATTGAACGCCCCGTTGCCGTTGCCATAACCGGGGAAAGCCGTGTGTGCGATGAGGAAGTAGCCCTTCCTTGACTCTGGGTGGACCCTGTGAACTGTGATGTACTGGTCCTCGTGGTGGATGTGAGTCTCGTCGTAGCCATCCTTGCCCATGAGGGTGTGAATCTGGTTGAGAAGCTTCTTGATGCCGCCGATGCCGTTCTTGCCGCCGCCCACCTTGACGCCCTTGCTTGACGATTCAGACGTGTAGAGCCTGGTCTCGTTGACGAGGTCTACGAGCTGAGGGTAGATTTCATCGTAACCCATGACACTTCCGGTGGCACTAGCGCACATGTTGACAAGTGCTGCATTGGGTAGCGTGTCTCGAGCGTCGCGCTTCTGGGCTGGCGTCTCGTTGTCGTGGGTGCAGTCCATGAAGAGGGCATGGACCGGGACGGGTTTGATCTTGCGGACGATCTCCCGAGACGACTGCGAGTTGCCGTTCGTGAACTCACTCGGGGATCTCGTGGGGCTGGTAGGGGACTTGGGGTCGGCCCTCGACAGCTCGTCAACTTCAAAGCTGCCGATGGGGCGTCCGCCGTGTCTGTGCACCAGCCTGCTGAGCTCCCCCGTACTCCACGCCTGCATAGCCTCACGGATCAGCGAGCTCAAACCGAGCCTCTTGACGAAGACGTAGTCCATCTCCTCTGATCCGCTGAACAGCTCGGCAACGACATAAAGGTCCGGTCGCACGCGACGGGCCTCGTCGAGTATGTGCTCCGCCACGTGCAATGGGGTGGAGTGGCAATTGTCGATGCGGAAACCGGCAAAGTACTTGGCGAGCATACGGGCATACTTGGTCATGTAGTCCCAGAGGAAGGGACTGTCTTCAGGGCCGCTACCGTATCGGAGCTTAACACAGTCTCCCCAGACGATGACCTCGCGCCTGAGGTACACCCGGGAATCGGGTCCAGCGTTATCAACGAGGGCATTGCCGGCCCAAACCCAGCCGTTGTTGGCGAGCGACAGTTCTTCCTTCTTATGCTTGGCTGTAGTCGCGTTCTCGGGCAATCGTGTGAAGTACGACTCAATGAGGGGATTCTTGCTGTTGATCACTCCCATCTTGGGGCCGTGTTCGTCCAACCGGCAGTATTTGATGCGGTTAAAGAGCTGATCCAGGATCACGGCAACTTCGTCGTCGTACTCCTTGTAAAACGGTAGATTAACCTCATCAAGGATTGCGAGGATCTTGGTCTTGGCAGCCGCCTGGTCGGGTGTCGGGCCTGAGTCGCCTTCATAGCGACCGTAGATGGCCGAAAGCAGGCCGGCAGAGACCTCAGGGTTGACCCTCCTCCTGAAGCGCTCACCGAGGCGTTCGTTGTTTTGCAAGCCGTTTTTGATGAGGAACTGGGCCTGTTCTTTCTGAGACGCCTCTTTCAGACCTAGCACACCATCGGCACCCACGGCGTTCTGGGGGAAGTCGACCTTGCCTGCGACCCATGCTTCAACAGCCGCATCAACATCGCGCTCTACGTCAATGGCGTAGTATTCCCAGAGACGAATCTCGGCAATGACCTGCTTTTTGATGGCGTCCATGATCTTCACCAGGTCATCGTTGCTCTTGAGCTCAGTGGGAAGGCCAAGCTTCTCGAGATTGGCACTGAGTTCCAGAAGCTTGGTGTCCAGGAGACACGCAGACTCGAGCCAGGGCGCAGTCAGCAGATTGTAGCCCGAATCGGGATGCTCCTGCAGCCACTTGCTGTTGTGCGCAGTGTGATTCAGAACGATGTCGGTCAAGCTGAGCAAGGAGTGATTCCTCTCAAGGCTGTCAACCATGCCCTGCACGTCTTTCTCGCCGCCGGGGAAACAATCAGGGTCCCAGCCTAGCTGATCGTACAGACTGTAGGGCGAGTTGGAGGCACCCCGGACCTGCAGAGGGGTAAAGTGAATCATGTTGTAGCCACGGTCGCTTATGCCACGGAGGTGGCGCTCCCAGTCAGTGGAGTATTTACCCATGAACTTGCTTATGACGGAGAAGATGGAGAGCGCAGGCAGCGGCAATGGCCGGCCATCGAGCGAAAGGCGTGGGGCAACATCGATGTAGTAGAGGGGCGTCTTCTTGTGGACGGTATCCGTGCTGGGCTTAGGGCTCAGTTCGGCGGCGAGATCAGGAAGTTCGGCATAGGTGGTGTAGAAGGCATAAGCGCCGGCTTGGAAAATGGGGATGGAGATTTCGATGGTGCGGTTGAAATCGGGGACGAGTCTGGACGAGATCAGTCGGCGCACGCGCGAAGACGATGCGACAAAGAAGACGGGGAGTGACGCGGAGTAAGAAGGCTGGCTTACTTGAACTCGCGGAACTTGTCTCTGCGAAACTCGGCGCCCTGCTCAGGAATGTTTACCCAGAGACTGCCATGACGACAAATGGAGGATGTGCCTTCGATGGCGAAACGGATGGTGAAAGGGTCGTTTGTTTTGGGCGCCAGGTAGATGTACTCTCCGGAGACTTGGGGCGACCCGTCGTCGTTGAGTGGCAGTAGGTAGACTTCGTTGGAGATCATGGTCTTGGGGATCATGGTCAGCGCATGAGATGGAGGGAGCTGCGTGCCCCACGGACGTCGATCGACAGGGTTTTAGCGGTGACAAGGCATCCAGCTGGTGGAGGGAGCGGCGGCGGCGGCGTGGCGGCGAAGATGGGAGAAGGGGGATCGCAGGAGAAGTTTAGACGGACATGGAGACGAGAGAGCCTTTTGTGTAGGTGACGGGCAGGGTAGGGCAAAGGGCGGTCGAGGGACGGTGTGGCAGCAGGGGCTAGGAAGCAATGTAAGGTGATGATATGATGATGGAGGATTATATTGGAGGAGGGAGGAGGAGCAGGGACGAAGCTGTCTGGGAGCTCACACGTGGCGGGGGTAGGATCCAGGCCGTAACGAGAGGGTGGAAGATGTGATGTACTGATGAGACGTGAACGAAAATTGCCTGGTCCGATGCTCGTAGTGCGAAGAGGAAGGGAGCTTGGGGAGGAGGGGGTAAGCAGGAGCAGTCGCAGAGATCTTTGCTGGCGTCGACGTCCCAACCTGAATGCGGCATGGGGGCGGTCCGGCGTCAAGTGAGGTGAGCTCAGGCTTGCAGAAAGGCGGGAGCTACCCTAGGCTTGCCCGCCCTGGCCTGCCACGCCCAGGATTCCATGGTGATACAATGCCGCAGACGGAAGGTTGCAGGGCGGGCGAGCCAGGACGGGGCTGCATCCAAGGCACTTCCCTACCCACCTACCTTCATGTCGCTTGTAGAGCCGTCGCACTCGCGGTGCGGTAAGGTGAGGCAGGTAAGGCGAGGCAGGTAAGGCGAGGAGAAGCTGGTACGAGTAGCGCCCGGTCCTTCCTGTGCCATGGCCTAGCAATGGTCTAGACCAGACTCTATGCTTGCGTAGACGTGGACGCGCAGGTGAGGGATTACGGCGACCTTGTCGTCCCTGACGGGGCCGAAGGGGGGGGGAGGCTTTGTGCCGCTTTGAGGCGTGGCGGAAGAGAGGATGCTTACCTCCATGTTCATGGTGTTTTGTCGTGGTGAAGTAAGCAAAGGACGCGCTGGTAATGCTGGCAATGCTGGGTTGTCTGATTGATTCGCTCCGTTCGATGAGATCGCTGACTGAGAAGACCGAGGGACGAGGGGAACACGCAGAGGTAGACGCAGGAACTGAAGGCTGAGGTAGGCTAAACAGCAAGCAGCGTTTGCTCCCTGGAAGATTTCGATTCGACCGTCTCGACCTCGATCGCATCTCTGATCGGCCGGATTCTGAGCTCCCCCCCTCGCAGCACCGACGTCATGCTGTTTAGCGGGTCGACATTGGGTTTAGCGCTGGGATATTTCCCGCACAGGCCAGACGGGCCAGACTTGCCAGACGCGACGGACTTGAGAGGGGGCTCCGCTGCTGGTGTTCAAGCTCTTGTCAAGTCTGGCCTAGCGCCCTGCCACGCGCATCATGTTCCTGGCGCCAACGTCCGATCAGCTCCGTCGCCCGTTGCCAGAGACGACTGCTGTCCATCAACACAAGTTGACGATCCTTTGGAGCCTTCTCAAACGTTACGCTTGATGAGTATTGGCTGTAGTGCTTCTAACCAGCATCCAAAATCCTTGTAGTCGGTCCGGAACGGTGTCGGTCGTTGCAGTGTTGGAAAGGTATTGGAAGAATGCTCTCAATTGCCCAGTGCAAAGGTCCTTCTCTCATGTAAGCTTGGAAATAGAAGACCGGATCATTCTTCGCCGGACAGGAAGCCTGCTCCGGGCAAACATTGCCATGTGCGACTGAAGGATGGGGAAGGGAGGGAGCCTTGTGCTCGATACTTCTCCAAGCTTCAGTCCACGCCTTGAAACTTCAAGAACGCAATCGCGCCTCCAGCTGCCACGGTCCAACGGCAACTTTCCTGAAGCCCATGGTATTCAATGCTCGGGTTCCTCATTGAGGTCGCGCGTTGTGGATATGAAGTGGTCTTCAAGCTTGACCTACCTAGAAGCAAGGGAGAAAGAAAGAATGCACCAAAGTCGCCAACGGTCTGCAGCCATTGCATTGCAGTCTTGTATTGACGTACCAAACAGATCCATCGCTCACTCAACAGCGACGAGCCTCGGATTGATTTTTCGCACCTAAACATGGCGTCTAACGGCTGGATCGCCTCCTGTTTCTCCACCAGACTGCCAGGCACAGGCACAGGCCGATCCGACGATCTCTACTAAGAGCCCAAGTCAGACATGTGAAAACCCATATTCTCGAGCACCGCAGCCACTTTTCCAGCCCAGCGGCCCAGCGATGGGGGACCGGAATGAAATTGGAAAGATGCGCGCGGCATTCGCCTGGCCTGGCCTGGCCTCGCCTCGCCTCTTCCCGCGTCAGTCCACTGGGACCTCCGCCGCGGGCGGCACTGCCGATCCTTGACACACATAGGTAGCTCCTCGGTCTGTTTGCTTGCCTGTGAAAGCGCAGGCTACCAGTCATTCTTCTGACCATGAATGGCGGTGGGAAGACCAACGAGCGAACGGCCCGACGGCGCACAGCAACCGTTTATTGGGCAGCTGGCGCATGGGCTACCTCGGCCAGGGCTTACCTGCCTTGCCTTTCGCCCTAGATTGGCCGACCGAGGACCAGCGCTGGCATGACAATCAGCAATGGCCCGCCCTCCCACTAATAATAAGGCAGATTTCAATGGTGCTCAACCCCGGCCCTTTTCGTTGGGTAACCTTACCGCCTACAGCAGGCGGTCAGCTGTTCTGCCGCGGTCCCCGCCTGCGTCATGGGTGCGTCCCGCCGAGCTCAACGCCTGTGACTGCGACTTGAGGGTGGGCGGACCACCTTGGAGGGTCCAGTCTCGTGCTTGCTCTGGTCGCGCCGAGGACGCTGGAGCAAGCCACGACAAGGAGAGACAGGACCCGGCATACATCATTTTCCTCAGCTCGTGGCGACACCTAGACATCTCGAACACACCTCACACCCGATTACCCCCGCCTCTGCCTCCACGCTCAACCCCCTCTCCATCGGCCTTTCCATATAACGGCCGTGACCTCCCTTACCACCCCGCCTACCACCTCCCGGTGCCATATGCTTTTTCGCCTTTCCCCGATACCCAGCCCGCCATCGTACCTCGCGAGAACAGTCAGGTTCCGCCTCAGCCTCTTCCGAACAACCTCCCGTCGAGCCTATACATCCACCGTCAACATGGCGACGCTGGGCCTTGAGAGCACGAAGAAGCACAAGGTGACCGTTATCGGTTCTGGCAACTGGTGCGTACAACCCCTCGGATCCCATCCAAACCCCCCATGCGCCATACTTGAGCGCACCGGACGCTGACACTGCTTTAGGGGCTCCACCATTTCCAAGATCGTGGCCGAAAACACCAAGGCCTTCCCAGACATCTTTGAGGAAGAGGTTCAGATGTGGGTATACGAGGAGGATGTCACCCTGTCCGAGGACTCTCCCTACTTCGACCCGGCCGTCGGCGCCTCGCCCCAGAAGCTCACTCACATCATCAACACCCACCACGAGAACACAAAGTACCTGCCCGGCATCCGCCTGCCTCCCAACCTTATCGCGAACCCTTCTGTTGTCGACGCCGCTCGCGACGCTACCATCCTCATCTTCAACCTCCCCCACCAGTTTATCGGCAAGGTCTGCGATCAACTGCGCGGGAACATCCTCCCCTTTGCCCGTGGCATCTCCTGCATCAAAGGAGTCAACGTCTCCGACGACGGCGTCTCCCTCTTTTCCGAATGGATCGGCGACGGCCTGGGCATTTACGTCGGCGCCCTGTCCGGCGCAAACATCGCCTCCGAGATTGCTGCTGAAAAATGGTCCGAAACCACCATCGCCTACGACCCGCCCCCGATGGACAACTCGCGGGTTCCTACCCCGCGCGCCACCTCACGCACCGCCTCTCCTGGCCCAGCCTCGCCAACTGTCGCCCAGCAAGCCGCCAACGGCGCCAACAAGATCATCGACGGCCTACAGGCCCTGACCCCCGTCGCCTTGCACCACAAGGACGCCCGCGGCCGCGCGTCCAAGACGAAGCTTACCCCATTCCCGGCCACCTACCCGCCCCTTGACCACGAGACCTTCAAGCAACTCTTCCACCGCCCCTACTTCCACGTCCGCCTTGTCTCTGACGTTGCCGGCGTGTCCCTCGGCGGCGCCCTCAAGAACATCGTCGCTCTTGCCGCCGGCTTTGTCGACGGCCGCGGCTGGGGTGACAACGCCAAGGCTGCCATCATGCGCGTTGGTCTTCTCGAAATGGTGGCATTCGGCCAAGCATTCTTCGGCCAGACCGTCCGCCCCGCGACCTTTACCGAGGAGTCTGCTGGCGTCGCTGACCTGATCACCTCGTGCAGCGGCGGCCGTAACTTCCGGTGCGCTCGTAAAGCCGTCCTTGAGGGTTTGTCCGTGCAGGAGGTCGAGGAGCGCGAGCTCAACGGCCAGAAGCTGCAGGGGACCAGCACAGCCGCCGAAGTCAACAGCTTTCTGAAGGCCCGTGGGCTCGAGAAGGAATATCCCCTGTTCACTGCTGTTCACGAGATTCTCGAGGGCCGCAACAGCGTGGATGACATCCCAACCCTGGTGTCGGACAACTAGAGGTCGCTCGGGGGAAAAGGGAGGTGGTCTGCAGGTGACATAGTACGGCAGACGACAAACGTGGGGTTGAGGTGCTGCAGCTACGCATATCAGCGTAAGAGGGACGCGAATGGGTAACCGGGTGGGCGTTCGGCTCAGAGGGGGAATTTGGCCATGGTAGAGGTCTGTTGATATCCAGAATTTAATGTACAATGGTCTTCAGAGGCCGTAACCACTGTCATGTCTTGCTGTATAGTGATCTCTTGTCGCAAAAGATAACTTCGCAGAAATCAGATGCGCCTGTGAAGGTAGAAGATTCTTGTCTGGACCAGTCAACGACCCTTGCTGCTTCACGACTCCGTGTTACCGAAAAGATAAAGCCTAGAGCAACGCTGCATTGTGATTCTTACTACCGAACTCGTTGTACTCCTAGACATCGCTTTTCTTGGCCAACCTTCCAGTTCATGCAAGTCGTCGCTCGTGGTCATTACGCCCAAATAACCCTTGCTCCAAGGGAAAACAGCAGTGCAAGCGCAAATACGTGGGCTGACGGTGGTGAAGTACACTTCTTCTCCGTCTTTGGCCTTCGCCCTGTGTTGTACCACCTGTAGTGTTTCTCGCTTCGAGATGAGCCTCGGATCCGGTTCCCGGATGCAGGCCGGGAAGCCTCCGGCAAGGCCGAGGTTGTGACATTACATCTTCGAATGCCCAGCCGGTCCAACCCCTTTCTACCCAAGTCGGCTTTCTACTCCGAATTATTTAGCGGTCGGGTTGTCTCGGGTCCTTTGGCATGTCAGAGCTGGAATCAGATCCCATGTCGGTGGCTGCGTCATCCCAGCCAGGCGATCGTTTCTTTGCTGATAGAAACACCAGGCGCATGTAATGTTGACCATTCCTCTCCTGGATCGCGTCCCGTGTCAACTGGATAAGCATGTTAATTTGCTCATCGCTTAGTCCGCGGAGGATGAATCTGCTTCGATCCACGTAAGAGATGTAATCGTGGAGGACGTGGCGGAAGAGAGCTCCAGCCATCCGGCTCTTCATCGAACCCTGGATCCATGTCAGCTCTGACCTCTCACACAGCGTCCATTTGAACGATTAACGCGAGCTGGAGAACAGTCCCATCCTCGGAGAAACCTCACTCACCACATCTTGTTGCAGGCCGATAGGCACCGTCTGGGTCATGACCTTGACTTCGGGAAACCCGGCCGCGGAGAGCCCATCGATAAAATCTTCCAAGGGATCCACACGGCTCGGGTTTGGCAACACGTCTCTGCAGAGCAGCCTAATGAAGATGTTGAGAGGGTGGTCAAAGTTCTCTGGCTCATGACGCTTGCGGACTATCGGCTCGAATGCTTGGATTTCGAGAGATCCCCCATTGCTCAGAGCCCTGCGTAAAATGCCACTGTTAGTTTGGGGCATAAAGAATTGCGAAAATCGTGCGTGCAAACTCACGAGTAACATGCATCCAAGAGGTGCTTCTGATCTGTTACGTGGGCAATCGCGTGGCTGATGCGTATCACATCCACTGTCCCGTCCGTCGGAGGGCCGTGGATGATGTCCATGTTGTGGAACTCCAGGTTAGGCGGTAGATAAGATGGTTCGAAGGTGACCATTCGGTCATATGTGTCTCCTGCATGTACCTTGGTACCTAGACGTTCACACTTCGCAGCGACTGGTTCGAGTTAGCATGGCTTGAACAACAGTATCAACAGCGTCAACAAACCGTCAGACGCCCAGATGCCACTGCCTGCACCCAAATCGAGGATTTGCTTTGAGGAAGGATCAATACGAGAGAGACAGGGTTCATTGTGCAACTTCATTTGAAGCGTGTAGCGTGTATTCTCGGTTGAAGCCCTCGCGAAGACATGGCCAAGATTGCTTTCGTCGAGTCGCCCTACAAGGTCACCAGGCAGACCAAGACCGAACTTGGCCAAGCCGATAGATCCCGGCGTCCTGAGCAAGGCCTTGAAGTAGTTGAGGTGCATCCGGTTGAGTACAGTCCCTGAACCTTGCGAGAGCCTGCGGGGGAGTGCGCGTCGTAAGAGTTTGCCCTACAGAACAAAGCCTGTCAGTATTTACCTGGAAACGAGTTTTGCGGGTAGAAGACAGGGGAGGTTACTAAATTACTGGCGGTTACGGTTGTCTCATCCCCAGAGGGGTCGCCAGGCGCGATAGAGGAATCGCATCCACGTTTGGTTGCACTGCTATCAAACGCTGCACACTTGCTCTTTTCAGCACAGGGAATTTTCGGTTCGATGGGGACACGCAGTCCTTCTGAAGGTTTATCTTGGGCGAGTTTGCAGCGCGTGTCTGTTGTCTTTTGTCGCTTGGCTGCGGGCAGATCCATGGTATCACGAGCGTCCATGTTGATTTCGCTGGCGTTCATTTTGATCGCGGCCTCGCTCTCGTGCCTCCGTTGGCGATTGAGCGGCTGATGCTCATGGAATCGAACGCCTGAATGATGAAGAATGAAGCTGAGAAGAGTTTCTGCGTCTCGTATCTGGTGTGTGGACCGTCGTGTTTTCGGGTGCGAAAGAGCACCTGCATCAGAAGGAAAAACACTGCAGGGACGCAATGAAGGAGGACTATTGTGGAAAACTGAGTAAGCGCAAGAGCGTGAATAGTGAAGGGCTGGGCTGTCAAGACTTGGCGGCGTCAGGTATGCTGATCTGACTCACCTTCGTTGGCAAGGTTAAGAGCTCTTTTCCAAGTAGCTTTGTTGAGAAAGGGAGCTTTGCTTGGTTGGTCACCTGTTCAAATGGGCAGGTGCCGAAAGAGGAAGAAGGAGTCAGGCAGCAAGGAGCACCTACTTGGGGAGTGTTATTCACAAGGAACCTCAGTTAATCAAGGAAAGAATGTCACTGGAGAAATTCCACCTGCGAACTTTTTTTTTTTGAATATCCTAGGGGAATTCCGTTTACGATGCCTGATTGACATGGGCAGGCGACTTCCAAGTCAACAGGTGGGTTGCGGTTTGGCGGCCAAGAGACGCTCCTACTTAGGTATCCATGGATAGATCCAATACAGCTCAAAGCACAAACTCAAAGCAATGGAGAATAAAAAGCGGTCACATTGAGGGCTGGGTGCAGGTTTCCCGGTGTTCTTACTTCCCGTCTAGTTTAGAAATTGATGAAGAGGAGAATGAGGGTCGTCTGCTTGGACAAGTACTCAGCTGTGATACACAGCTAAAAAAAATCTCATATTACACCATACTCAGTGACAAACGAGCTATTAAATATTAGAGGAAGGTGAGGTTACTTGATATTCAATCCCTCTACTCTTGTTGTCAGAGTCCGTTCACATCGTCCCAAGTCCGACATGCCGTCATCATAAACCTAAGGTCACGCGACACTGCCAAATCAAGTCTGCATTTTCAACAAAGAAGGTAAGCTAGCAGTGAGTATGGATTGATGACGACAAGAATGAAGATGGGATGATGGATCTGATGTAGATGGTTGACGGCTTGTGATGGTGCGACGTCCGCTTGCTGAGATAAAGTGCCTTACCTAAGGCAGGTACAGCAAGATTGCCAAGCCGGCTACGGGAGCTCTGGCTAGCCGACCCCTGGTCGACCAGGCCCCGGCGCTGGACCATCCATCAACACTGGACCCCCAGGCTGGCCATGCTCGCCAATCGCCGACTCCAATCCATCCACGCGCACGTTTGCCGACTGTCCAAAGCGCGGCGACCCATGCACACTGCAACCCCTTCGTCTCGATCAAGCTTCCTGGTCCCCTCTGGATCGCCGTCGAAGCCTTGAGAACGCATCCAGGAACGGTCTAGATCCCCAAACACCCCGGGGCGCCGGCATGAGTGCCCAAAGCTATTCGACCCCGTGGCCAGCGACGTGCGTCCACCCATGGCGCGGCTGTCTATGATAAAAGGGCTCATGCTCTCCCGCGCAGCAACATGGCCGTTTCTGCCCTGTCACGTTATCCTCCCCGAGCTCGCCTTGCCAGCCAACATGGGTCTGAAGCCACTCACCGTCACCGCGGCCTTCGCTGCCCTGGCCATACACCCCTGGCTGTCATCCGCTGTCGACCTTGAACTGAACGTGACCGCCTACACGTCCGGCCTCGTAGAGTCCGACTCTACCGCTGTATACTACGCCGAGTCACAGCCCTTGCTAATTAGCAACGATGGCGGTGCCTCGACGGGCGGCTTCCACGCCTGGGACCTGAACGGCGACGCACCCCTGGAAGCGCTGAAGGGTGTCAATACCGGCAGGACGAAGCTCGTCACGACCATTCATGATGTCGGCGGCAGGGACGTCCTCGTGTCAATCCCAGCGACGACCTCCATCCTCAGCGTTTACGATCTCCCAGCTCTGACGGAACTAGAAGACGCTCGCTTCGTCGCCCTCGGAGACTGGTCTGCCTTGTGTTCGTGGAAGGCACCAAGCGCGAACAATTACATCTACCTCTTCGGAAAGCACCAAGCCCATCAGTTCCTCGTTCGCCAAGCCGGAGACTCCATTGAGATTGTTGAGGTGCGCCCATGCCAAACCCAGTCACGCAAATAGCAATGTTGACACGATCAGATCCAATCCTTTGAGGTTCCCATGGAATTCGCTGGCTGCGCCGTGTCCAGCAAACACTCCAAGCTAATCTTGACCCCCAATGACGGTGACGAGGTCTATCAGTTCGACCTCGCCGAAGCTACCTCCAACCCTGAGCTCTCCGTCCTTGGCAAGACTGACGAGACTGCTACTGGTGTGGTTGTCTACGCCTCCCAGGGAACCAAATCCGACTATCTCTTCATTTCTCAAGGGAGCATTGTTGTCGTTTATCGTTACCCGTTCGAACTGCTTGGAACACTAACACTGGCTGGCCTTGACGATATCGAGGTCGAGGGTATCAGCGTGTACCAAGCTGCCACCACCAAGTACCCCCTTGGGGCACTAGGCTACGCTGCTGAGGCTGATGACTTCGAAGGTTTTGGACTCAGCTCGCTTGAAAGCGTCTGGGAAGGCCTTGAAGTTGAACCGAACACTGAGTACGACCCGCGGGTCATTTCCGGCTGTCGGAAGCACGATCCCATTTGCGACGCCTGCTCCAATAGTGGCTTTTGCTCGTCTAACTCCACCTGTGAGTGTTTTACTGGCTTCACTGGGGACAGCTGCAGCGAGTTCACATGCCAGGATGACTGCTCCGGTCATGGCACGTGTGTCGGCCCCAACGTGTGCCAGTGCGAGAAGGCATGGGGTGGGCTTCACTGCTCATTCTTGCTCGTCGAACCAGCATACGAGACGGAAGCAAACGGCAACGATGGTGACGACCCGGCCATTTGGATCTCGCCCGAATCCGCTGAGATGTCCCGCATCATCACGACAACCAAATCAGAGGCTGGTGCTGGGTTGGGCGTCTTTGACCTGACCGGCAAACTGCTTCAAATTTTCCCTGCTGGCCAGCCGAACAACGTCGACGTCATTTACAACTTTACTGCTGGAAACAGAACGGTGGATCTTGCATACGCCGCATGCCGCGCTGACGATACTCTATGGTGAGGCTCCAATCTGTTTCGTCGCAAGTGAGCCGAGCTGACTATTGCCCAAGCTTGTTCGAAATCACAGCCGATGGCGTTCTAAAGGACATCCCAGGTAGTAGCCAGCCTGCCAAAGTTGAGGACGGCCTGTACGGCTCGTGCGTGTACCGCTCCCACAATACGGGCAAGCAGTATCTCTTTGTCAACGAGAAAACAGCCCGGTACATGCAATACGAGCTAACTGCCTCGTCGAACGGCACTCTCGAGACGACGCTCGTGCGTGAATTCCAAGGCGGTTCAGGGGGTCAAGTCGAGGGCTGTGTCTCGGACGAAGAGAACGGGTGGGTGTGGATTGGCGAAGAGCCATCCGCTCTCTGGCGGTACGACGCGGAGCCCGACTCTGAAGCGCCTGGCGTCCGTGTGGCCTATGTTGGCGATGGTCTTCTATGGGGCGATGTCGAGGGTGTCACGCTCGTATTTGGCAAGACACCGGAGGAGGGTTATCTCTTCGTCTCTGCGCAAGGTGTCAGCGCATACAACGTCTACCGCCGTGCCAGTCCTCACGAGTTTGTCATGACCTTTACCATTGTGGATTCCGCGGACGGCCAAATCGACCACGTCTCAAACACGGACAGCCTCGCTGCCGTGGGCGTCAACTTGGGTCCGGATTTCCCCCATGGACTGCTTGTTGTGCACGATGACACCAACGAGGTCCCCAGCGGCGGGGCAGACGTCCAAGCCAGCTACAAGCTCGTCGGCTTGGACAAGATTCTGGGCGCAGAACCGTTCAAGGGGCTGAACCTCTTGGACGCCGTCGATGCACACTGGGATCCCCGAGCATGAGCGGGCTTGCCGCCACTCAGACTTTGAATCGAGTGGAGTAGTATAACGACGGTCAATCGCATTTACTTCATCCGTTTCTGGAGTGTCGGCAGGCCTCAATGGCCCAACTGAGTGAATAAGAACTGACCTTACACTGTCTCCCTACGAATCCTGCGAACCCTGCGAACCGGCCCTGATTAGGAAGTTCTGGGTTGGAAAGCTCGCTCTTCGGGGGGGAATAAATTGGCAGTAACGGCATCTCGTCTGAAAATATGAAGCCGAGTTCTGTTGAATGACCGGGCCACCGCCACGCACGACATATCCAGGGACGACGTTGGCGGCTGTGGAATCCCGGGAACAACTTGATCCGAGTCTCGAACCCAAGAGCAGTATGGTCAATTTCAGTATGCACGTGTGCAACCACCTTCAAAACATTCAGCCTGAGCTAGTCCCGGACAAAGCTTTCACCCAGACGCACAGTTGAGGTGGCGTTTAGGTGACGAGAAGATGGCGTCTACCTTGCCCACATAAGGTACCTTAGGTAGTATGGGCGCATCAGAGTTGCTGTTGATGCGCTAACACCGCGGCTCGTCCTTCCAAAGCGGGCACCTGTTACTTCCACGGAAGCTTGAGACATCAGCTGCTCACAGCCATCTTGAACGCTGAATAGAGCGTGTGTTTTCCAAGGCTTGCTTTCCACGAGAACTGTAAAGCAGAGCAAGTGTGGCATTTGGTTGGAAGCCCGACTTAGGCAGGCCACTCAGCAACACCGGTCGAAGAATCCATTTCGCAAGTACGCTTTGCGGACACGTTGTGGAAAGCCACTACGACCTTGACCAAAGCTAAGTTGGGCGGTCGCTAAAGCCATGGCTTCAGTTCGAGGAAGTTCCGTCGGTGTGTCCAAGGACCGCCTCAACGCTCGAGGTATCTCAGGGGTGGTAAGGCACCTGTCATATCAGCGGGTCCAGACGTAGATTTCGCATTCGGGCGAAGAACCAATCACCATTTACCCCCTTTTCCTTTTAAGGGGCTGAATAGACTCGATCGAGTCGTGAATAAGATGGCCTACGACCGTGAGACCCACTTGTCATTGATCGCGCACTTCTAACGACTAGGCAGGCTCCGACCGTCACAAGCCTGAAGTCTAATCAAAGCCAATAAGCTTCGCTGTCTCGACCAGGTCTCTTGAACGCCCGTGCCTCCTTTCCTTGGAACTCACAGATCCATTTCTGACAACCCTCGAGAGAATTCGATGCCGTCTCAAAGGATCAGCGATGGCTTTGTGGCGTCTTTATCCGCCAGCGCAGCCGGGATCGTTTGCTTGGAAGCAGGCTGCCAGCCCCATTTCCTAAAGAAGGTGTCAATAAGCCTCCTCCTATTCAACCAGAATGTAGATGGTGCCTCCAGACAGGCAGGCGCCTTTGGCTTGCAAATCATCCGAGAGAGAGAGATCCTGTGATCCTGGGACGATCACTGGTGACAACGGAATCGATCTTTGACGCAACCTCTAACCTTGAGGGTGTTGAAGGCGTCCTTCGATGCTCAAGTCGAGGTCGAAGGGCTGGCCCCGGCCCAATAGGTTATTGACAATCGTGGCCACAAACTTCGGGCAACCTCTATTGGGCTATTGGGACAACATAGCCCAACCTCCTCAATGCGGCGTGTCCCTGAATTATAAAGATGCTGTTGAGATCGTCGGGCTACGTCGTCCACTTGCCCCTCACTCATCGCAGCTCACAGAGTATCAACCCAGAGGTCAACGGCCTGCCCTGTGGCAATCAATTTTGCGCAAGATCGAGTCAGCGGATACTCAAATCACTACCTTCACTCCTCGGCCAAATTCTACAACATGAGGTTCCTCGTCTACGCTGCCGTTATCGCAGCTGTCGCCAACGCTGCGGCACTTCCTAGGCCCTTCCCTGAGGCCGAGGCCGATCCCTACTGCCCCCGCCCCGGCCAGCCTTGCTGGAAGAACAAGCGCTCCCCTGAACCGATCCCTGAGCCTGAGCCCATCCCCGAGGCCGAGGCCGATCCCTGCTGCCCCCGCCCCGGCCAGCCATGCTGGAAGAACAAGAAGCGCACACCCGAGGCCGAGCCTGAACCCGTCCCTGAGCCTGTGCCCGAGCCCGAGCCTGAGGCAGATCCGGCTTGCCCCCGCCCCGGGCAGCCATGCTGGAAGAACAAGAAGCGCACACCCGAACCCGAGCCCGAGCCCGAGCCTGAGCCCATTCCCGAGCCTGAGCCCATTCCCGAGCCTGAGCCTGTCCCTGAGCCCGAGGCCGATCCCTACTGCCCCCGCCCCGGCCAGCCATGCTGGAAGAACAAGAAGCGCACACCCGAACCCGAGCCCGAGCCTGAGCCCATTCCCGAGCCTGAGCCTGCGCCTGAGCCCGAGGCGGATCCTTATTGCCCCCGTCGCGGCCAACCTTGCTGGAAGAACAAGAAGCGTGCCCCTGAGGCTGTCGCCGAGAACTGTACGTCACTCCTCTGCCGTTGGGTCAGCAGGCGCTCTCCGGAAGTCCCCACAACCCCACCCAAGCTTCAACCTGGGCAGTCGTGCACCAACAGGACTCTGCCACCATGCCACGATGTTCAACCGGGCCAGCCCTGCTGGAGGAGCTGTCCCGTCCGCCCTAATCCTCCGTTTTGAGATTTTCGTTTGGCAGAGGCTGACGATGGCTCGAATAGAAGCTGTAGGCGCCGGTCCAAGCCAGTTTGTGTCCGACCAGATTCCCTCGTTGATGGTTTAGGTAAGCTTCGACATCAGTCTTCCCTTGGCATCAATGGCTGACCAAAAACCAAAGGCCCCAAGAAACTTGTACTTGAAACTCCAAATAATCATTGCACCCGATCATTCAAGATCGAGAAATTGGAAAAAGGAAAAAGAGAAAGCAAGATAAACAGAAACAGGAGGAAACAAACGTTTGACCAACTCTTCACTTCTTCGAGTCGGATGCCGGGATTTCAAAGCAAGGGGGATATCCCCCTCGCCTTGATCCTGACCCTTCACTCCTCGCCTACGCATCTAGGTTTTACTTCGTTATGGCGGGGTTTTCTTGTCAAGTAATCTAACACCGCTCTTTTGAGTATGTAATCTCAATGATATTGACTCCTGTTTCGGGTGGTCGCCCATGTGGTGGGTTGGATAGAACGTGACCAGGTAAATGAACGCGTTGTCTGATGTCAATTTTTTTTTTGGCTCCCCACCAATGTGTTAACGCTATGATTGAGAGTTGTCACAACGTGGAGTGGTCTCAAGCTGCAGGCTGCGGGCATCTTATGACATGTAGTCAGAGGTCTTGGTTCTGATCTTGACAGCGGGCACGACGCAGAACGTGACTTGTCAGGCCTTTGGTTGAGCTTGCAGCTGTGAAAGTTGATCGCCTGCTGATAGGGCAATGCGTAAGCCATGAGTGGGCGGGCATCTTTTCGAGCCGACAACATCATTGCGAAACTAGATCGATTCACTCGAGATGCATCGTGCCCCTCATGCGTTGATGAGGGACTGTGGTTGATGCAAGCGCGTCAAGATGCAAGCATGTACGTTCAATCATTGCGATCCTTCCCATGTGCCATAAGGCAGGTAAGCACCGCACCCAAGATTGTTCGGTTTCCTCTCCATTCTGTATCCCCAGAGTTCAATGGTCGTGGGCTCAGCAGAGCGAACCTCGCATCAAGTGTGTATGGGAATCTGAATGTGATTTTTGCGTTGTTCATATTTGAATGAAGAGAGGAAAGGAAAATCCAGAAAACCCAGGCCGCGACGAGGAAGTTTTGTAGGTCGCGTAGCGGGGTCTTAAGCCTGAGGCAGCCAGTCACAGGCAAAGCCGCCCTGGCGTGGGGTGAGCGCGGCTTATCCTCGGCATTATTTGAAGTGGGTACCTTACCTTGGGATCGGGTGGCCCCTCTGTGCGCGACGACTTGTCCGATGCCATCATCACGACTCTGTGCCCGAATAAAACTATTCTGGCTCAAGACTCCTACGCGACCGACCAGATAAGACCTGCGAAGAAGATGGCTAGCGAAGCGCTTCCAAGATTTCTGCTTCCGAAGCTAAGCTGGAACACGGCTGGGACGGCATCTCGAGCTCTTCGACCAGTTACGATACCGACGGCCCAGCACAGAGGATGGCAGACGCAAGCCAGTTCACTTCACACACCAAGGGGACTCCCACAATGCAGGAGAGCCGGATCATCAACATCTACGATGCTGGGAAGCCCTTCGTTCCAGAGAGCATTCCATGCGACGCCGTCGAATCAACGAGACCACCACTTCGACACCCTTAAATTTGTCCAACGACTCAAGGGCGAGGGCTTCACGGAGGAACAAGCTGCGGCTATGATGAAGGTTCTCAACGATGTCATCGAGGAAAGGTGAGCTATCTCCTAGCTTTTCCCCCACGCAGCTCACTAACAGAACCCGCCCGAAGCATTCAGAACCTCACGCGCACCATGGTCCTCCGCGAGGATGCCGCCAAAGCAACATACACACAAAAGGTCGACTTTGCCAAGCTGCGTTCCGAACTCCTCTCAGCCGACAGCACCGAGTCGAGCACCACACGTGCCGCTCATGAACGCCTGTCCAACGACATCACCAAACTGAGCAGCCGCCTGCGGGACGAGATTGGCCGCACACAAGCGAGCGTCCGTCTCGATCTTAACCTCGAGAAGGGCCGCATCCGTGAAGAGGCCGTCGGCCAGGAGCTAAAAATCAAGGAGACCGAGACCAAGATTGAACAGGAGGTGGCCGCACTTCGGGAAAAGCTGGAGCAGGTCAAGTTCCAGACGCTGCAGTGGCTGATGGGTGTGTGCACCGGTTCTGCGGCACTTCTCCTTGGTGCCTGGAGGTTACTCATGTAGTCGCACGAGTGTGCTGTCGATTGTATATACGTGGGCTGGGGCGCTTTTCTTTGTATGACTATTCGAGAGGACTTCCCACGGCACTGGGGTGTCAAGCCGGTTGATAAGTGACTAGCAAATTCCTTAAACATAAACTACTTGACTGAAAGCTCGCTCGTCATATCAATGGCCCTTAGACAAAGCAAGAGAACTATATATGCTCATGAGCTTGCCTCTTCTGCAATGCCCGAAGAAGCTGTTTCGGTTTTGCGTGTGTGAACGGGGTGGATGACTATTTTGCATATCGCGTTGGCATTGACTTCGAACGACGATGTTACGAAGGGTCCGATACATGGCTGGAGCCTGCGGCTGAGTTGCATTGTTTCCGTGCTTGATGTGGTATCAAGTTGTCTACCAAACATGTCGGCGTTTCGTTATTGATGTCCTGCACCTGTTTGCCTGCCCCATCCACTGGGACACTTGGGAATTCCAAGGATGGAGACTCCCCCTCTGACGTTTCCTACGGGTGAACTATTTGAGCTTTGGCGGTAGTTTGTTCTCAATGCCCTTGTTTGCGGCGGCGGACACGTCGGCTGCCAGCATGACTGAAGCCCCTCTGATCTCGCGATGCTGTCGCGTTTAGGTACCCGAGCTTGTCTCCATCAACAGGGCATCTTCGTCAATCACCCTCACAACCAACTGCCCCTGAGACATCTTCAGCTACACCAGAACCGGTTAGGCCCCAGTCCTGGGTCCAGCCAGAACGCTGGTGGACCCCACGTGACCACCACCACACGACCCACCTCCAGCACCAAAGCAGCAGCAAGCTGACTGGCAGGCACCTGCCCCCTGCTGCCCCCTGCCCGTCGCGAAAGCAAGTGAACAGGTATTTGCACCTTACGTATCCTCACCTAGGCCATCCCGATCTCCTCTCAAACAAAACCCTCCCCCATCAATCGCCCACGACTCTCCACGTTTGCCCTCCAGATTGCCATCTCTGAGAGCTGCATCCTGACGCGAACACGCCTCTTCGTCCTTTTGCTTCCTGCCTTTTGCGTCACCTGTATAATTGCTCGGTTTGCGCACCTGACAGGACAGCTCGCGACGAAGCTCCCCTTTCTCCTATCCGAGTCTCGATCCTAATCTCGCCAACAACCATCCAACTCGACAAGCCCCCCAACCTACCGAAACTTCGAGACAACGCGACCGCCAGCTGTGCGCCCGATCCTACGGAAGCTTGCCCACCACAGTCGCCGTCATGGCGGCCCTTCCGATCAAGTTCGAGGAGCTCGTCCAGCTCAAGAGCGTCGGCGTCGAGGACTCCTCCATCACCTTCAACTCTTGCGTAAGCACTTCCCTCAGTCGGCCCAATGCTGCTGCCTGCATCTCATAACTTCCCCTTCTGACCTTATTCTCTACAGACACTCGAGTCAGATGCCTACGTGTGTATCCGAGAACAGAAGGGTGACGCCTCGCCCGAGGTTGTCATCGTCGACCTCAAAAATGGCAACAACGTCACCCGCCGGCCTATCAAGGCTGACAGCGCCATCATGCACTGGTCACGACAAGTTATCGCACTGAAAGCGCAATCCAGAACTCTCCAGATCTTCGATCTCGAGCAGAAGCAGAAGCTCAAGTCGGCCACCATGAACGAGGATGTTCAGTACTGGAAGTGGGTCACCGAGACCACGCTCGGCCTCGTCACCGAATCGTCCGTGTTCCACTGGGACGTCTACGACCCCAGTCAGGCTGCCCCCGTCAAGATGTTCGAGCGGAATGCCAACCTCAGTGTACGTCGCGCCGTTTCTCTAGCCCTGCCTGCTCTCCCTTGCTCACAGCTGACCGTTAACCTAGGGTTGCCAAATCATCAACTACCGCACGAATGTTGATAACAAGTGGATGGTCGTCGTCGGTATCGCACAGCGCGAGGGACGTATTGTCGGTGCCATGCAGCTCTACTCCAAAGACAGAGGTATCAGCCAGGCTATCGAGGGTCACGCCGCTGCCTTTGGCACCATCCGCTTGGAGGGTGCCCCTGCAGACACGAAGCTCTTCACATTCTCGGTCAGGACGGCAAATGGTGCGAAGTTGCACGTTGTTGAGGTTGACCATGCCGAGTCAAACCCTGTCTTCCAGAAAAAGGCAGTCGACGTCTACTTCCCGCCCGAGGCCACTAACGATTTCCCCGTGGCGATGCAGGTCTCGCAGAAGTACGGCGTGATCTTCATGGTCACCAAGTACGGGTTCATTCACGTCTACGACCTCGAGACCGGTTCCTGCATCTTCATGAACCGCATCTCGAGTGACACCATCTTCACTACCTGTCCCGATAAGGACTCTTCTGGTATCGTCGGTATTAACCGCAAGGGTCAGGTGCTCTTTGTGACGATCGACGACAGCAACATCATCTCGTACCTCCTCCAGAACCCTGCGAACACCGAAATGGCAATCAAAATGGCGTCGCGTGCCGGCCTGCCTGGCGCTGACGACCTCTACAAGCGCCAATTCGAACAGCTTTTCAACAACGGCAGCTACATGGAGGCCGCTAAGGTCGCTGCGAACTCACCCCGTGGCTTCCTCCGATCCGCCGAGACCATCGAGAAGTTCAAGCGCCTGCCCCAGCAGCCCGGATCCATGTCGTTTATTCTGCAATACTTTGGCATGCTTCTCGACAAGGGCGCCCTCAACGAGCACGAGACGATCGAGCTAGCACAGCCGGTGCTTGCACAGAACCGGATGAACTTGTTGGAGAAGTGGATGAAGGAAGGCAAGCTGCACAGCTCCGAGCGTCTTGGTGACCTCATCCGCCCGCACGACATCAACACGGCTCTTTCGGTGTACCTGAAGGCGAACGTTCCCCAGAAGGTCGTTGCCGGCTTCGCCGAGACCGGCCAGTTCGACAAGATCCTCCCATACTCGCAGCAGGCTGGGTACACGCCGGACTACGTGCAGCTTCTGCAACACATCGTCCGCATTAACCCTGAGAAGGGTGCCGAGTTTGCCACCTCTCTCGCCAACCACGAGGGTGGCTCTCTCGTCGACATTGCCCGAGTTGTCGATATCTTCCAGTCCCAGGGCATGATCCAGCAAGCCACGGCTTTCCTGCTGGACGCTCTCAAGGAGAACAGCCCTGAGCAGGGCCAGCTGCAGACTCGCCTCCTCGAGATGAACCTTATGAACGCCCCCCAGGTCGCCGACGCCATTCTCGGCAACGAAATGTTCTCCCATTTCGACAAGCCGCGCATTGCCTCACTCTGCGAACAGGCTGGCTTATCGCAAAAGGCCTTGGAGCTCTACGAAGATCCCGAGGCCATTAAGCGCGTCATCGTTAACATTGCCGGTACCCCCAACTTCAACCAGGATTGGCTGAACGGTTTCTTCGGCAAGCTGTCTGTGGAGCAGTCCCTCGACTGCCTGGATGCTATGATGAAGCACAACATCCGCCAGAACCTCCAGTCTGTTGTGACCATCGCCACCAAGTACAGCGATCTGCTGGGACCTGTGCAGCTGGTCGACCTCTTCGAGAAGTACAAGACCGCCGAAGGCTTGTTCTATTACCTTGGCAGCATTGTCAACCTTTCTGAGGAGCCTGACGTTGTTTTCAAGTACATTGAGTCTGCCACCAAGATGGGCCAGTTCAACGAGGTCGAGCGTATCTGCCGCGACAACAACTTCTATAACGCCGAGAAGGTCAAGAACTTCCTCAAGGAGGCCAAGCTCCAGGAGCAGCTCCCTCTCATCATCGTCTGTGACCGCTTCAACTTCGTTCACGACCTTGTCCTGTACCTGTACCAGAACCAGCAGTTCCAGTCCATCGAGACGTACGTCCAGCGCGTCAACCCGTCCAGGACCCCTGCCGTCATCGGCGGTCTGCTCGATGTCGACTGCGACGAAGGCATCATCAAGAACCTGCTGTCAACAGTCAGCCCGCAGTCGATCCCCATCGACGACCTGGTGCAGGAGGTTGAGTCCCGCAACCGCCTCAAGCTGCTTCTGCCTTTCCTCGAGCAGATGCTCTCCGCCGGCATGGAGCAGCAGGCTGTGTACAACGCACTTGCCAAGATCTACATTGACTCCAACAACAACCCCGAGAAGTTCCTCAAGGAGAACGATAAGTACGACTCCCTGAGCGTCGGCAAGTACTGCGAAAAGCGCGATCCCAATCTGGCCTACATTGCCTACTCCAAGGGCCAGAACGACTTGGAGCTCGTGAACATCACCAACGAGAACTCCATGTACCGCGCCCAGGCCCGTTACCTGCTTGAGCGATCGGACCGTGAGCTGTGGGACTTTGTCCTTAGCGAGAACAATATCCATCGCCGCTCCGTTATCGACCAGGTCACCTCGACTGCTGTCCCCGAATCGACGGATCCCAGCAAGGTCTCAGTCGCCGTCGCCGCTTTCCTCGGCAACGATCTTCCCCTCGAGCTTATTGAGCTCCTGGAGAAGATTGTGCTTGAGCCCTCCCCCTTCAGTGACAACCAGAACCTGCAGAACTTGCTGCTCTTTACCGCCGCCAAGGCCGATAAGGGCAAGGTCATGGACTACATTCACAAGATGGACGGCTACAGCGCGCCCGACATTGCCAATGCCTGTATTGAGGTTGGCCTGCACGAGGAGGCGTTCGAGATCTACAAGAAGACCGGCGACAAGGGATCGGCTGTCAACGTTCTCGTTGACCACGTGGTTAGTATCGACCGGGCTCAGGCTTTCGCCGAGGAGGTCGACCAGCCCGAAGTCTGGTCCAAGGTTGCCAAGGCCCAGCTTGACGGTGTCCGTGTAAGCGACGCCATTGAGTCTTACATCAAGGCCGATGACCCAAGGAACTACGAGGAGGTCATCGAGACCGCCGTGCACGCCGGCAAGGACGAGGATCTCATCAAGTACCTCCGCATGGCGCGCAAGACCCTGCGCGAGTCACCCATCGACACGGCTCTTGCCTTCTGCTACGCCCGCCTCGATCAGCTGGGCGAGCTTGAGGATTTCCTTCGTGGCACTAACGTGGCAAACATCGAGGAGTCTGGAGACAAGGCCTACGAAGAGGGTCTCTACGAGGCTGCCAAGATTTTCTTCACGAGCATCTCAAACTGGGCCAAGCTTGCCACTACCCTGGTCCACCTCGGCGACTACCAGGCTGCTGTTGAATGTGCCCGCAAGGCCAACAACATCAAGGTCTGGAAGCAGGTTCACGAGGCCTGTGTGGAGAAGAAGGAATTCCGTCTCGCCCAGATCTGCGGTCTCAACCTGATCGTTGACGCCGAGCAGCTTTCGACCCTGGTCAAGCAGTACGAGCGTAACGGCTACTTCGATGAGTTGATCAGCTTGTTGGAACAGGGTCTTGGTCTGGAGCGTGCCCACATGGGTATGTTCACAGAGCTCGGCATCGCACTGTCCAGGTACCACCCTGAACGTCTCATGGAGCACCTTAAGCTTTTCTGGAGCCGTGTCAACATGCCCAAGATGATCCGCGCCTGCGAGGAAGCGACTCTTTGGCCTGAGCTGGTTTTCTGCTACTACCACTACGATGAGTACGACAACGCGGCTCTCGCCGTCATAGAGCGACCCGAAAACTCCTGGGAGCACCACCAGTTCAAGGAGATTGTCGTCAAGGTGGCCAACCTGGAGATCTACTACCGCGCCATCAAGTTCTACATCGAGCAGCACCCTTCGCTCCTTACGGATCTTCTCCAGGTTCTCACTCCACGCATCGATGTCAACCGTGTCGTCAAGCTCTTTGAGAAGAACGATGACCTGCCTCTGATCAAGCCTTTCCTCCTGAACGTGCAGACCCAGAACAAGCGCACCGTCAACAACGCCATCAACGATCTGCTGATCGAGGAGGAGGACTACAAGACCCTGCGTGACTCCGTTGAGAACTACGACAACTACGATCCCGTCGAGCTTGCCGCCCGTCTCGAGAAGCACGACTTGATTTTCTTCCGCCAAATTGCCGCCAACATCTACCGCAAGAACAAGCGGTGGGAGAAGTCGATTGCTCTGTCCAAGCAAGACAAGCTTTACAAGGATGCTATCGAGACGGCCGCCATCTCGGGCAAGAACGATATTGTTGAGGATCTGCTGCGATACGTAAGTACTCGTCACATTTGTCTCCCCCGAGCCCCACTAACGTTTAAACCAGTTCGTCGACATTGGCAGCCGCGAATGCTACGTTGGCATGCTGTACTCCTGCTACGACCTGATTCGCCCTGACCTCGTTCTCGAGATGTCATGGCGTCACGGCCTCAACGACTTCACTATGCCGTACATGATCAACATGCTCTGCCAGCAGACCAAGGAACTGGCCACCCTAAAGGCCGACAACGAGGCTCGCAAGGCCAAGGACAAGGAGCAGGAGAAAGATGATACCAACACGCCCATCCTTGGCGGCAACCGCCTGATGATCACGGCTGGTCCCGGTGGCGGCCAGTCGCCTGCTCCTTACGGCCAGACCAACGGCTTCGCCCCCCAGGCGACCGGCTATGGCTTCTAGATGCAGGGTCCAGCCTGGTACTAGGTGCGTGGAAGGACATATCCACATCAGTGGACATCGCCATCCACGACAACGAATGATGCGGGTCAGTTGTATGCTGGTGCAGGGGGCTCAGCTCTCAGGATGCCGCAAGAGTCACTCGTGCGGGCGGGATAGTGCGATGCAGTTGCCTTGCAAGCGCCGCGAACGTCTTCACGCAGGGAACGAGGGTCTACGTCGGTAGACGAGGGCGTCGGTTTCGCTTATGGGGTGCCTGTAATCCTACATCTTGTTTTTGCTCTTCCCAGGTCCGGGGCAGCAGCCAGCTAGCAGGGCGATACAGTTGCCATCTGGAGCGTAGGGAAAGGAGCATGGAGCAAGATTGCGTGTCAGTTGATAATTGCCTGCCACTTGCAGGCATTGTATGATAGTATATTGATGTTGTTTTATGCCATCTTTTGAGTCTTCTCTGAGTGAGGATAATGTGAATTCAAAGCTGTAGACGAAAGGAGCTTAACTAAGCCGTGTTGGCATCTATCGTCTCGGCGATGTATGAATGAATCACTGTATTCCAAAACGCCAATCCCCCGATCCTCAATAATACACTGTCTATTCACTAAGCTACATGTCACAACCAAACCGATGTCTCTAGCCCCCGATTCACGGCTCGATCTTAGGCTTCGCATCGTTGACCTTGAGCCACTCCCCATTAAAGGCATTGATCAGCCAGTTACTAAGCTCTGCACACCAGTCAGCGGCGGCTCCCATAAGAGGGACAACACACAGGAAGACTTACTATCGAAGACGATGCGGTTCGCGTTGTGGAAGTAGATGCTGTGGTCGCTGTCGGGGAAGACGTGGACGTCGTAATTCTCAACGCCGGCGAGGTCAAGTTCGTCCAGCAGCGTCAGGGTATTTTGCATGTGTACGTTGTCGTCGGCCACGCCGTGCATGATGAGGAAGCGATCGTTGGCGCCGAGGGCGGTGGTGTTGCTGATGGCCGTCTCCTGGTAGCCGTCGTTATTGAGGGCTGGCGTGCGCATGTAACGCTCCGTGTAGACGCTGTCGTAGAAACGCCAGTCGGTCACGGGGGCGACGGCCATGCCGTAGCTAAAGGTGCGGCCGGCATCCACCTCGAGCGTCTTGAGCGTTGTGAAACCACCGTAGCTCCAACCCCAGATGGCAAGGCGTTCAGCATCGACGTACTTCTTGGCGGCCCAGTGCTGCGCGGCAGCGATCTGGTCGTGGGCCTCCCATCGGCCGAGTTGGTCGCGAACAATGACGCGAGCTTTGCGTCCGATGAAGCCAGTGCCGCGGCCATCGACGGTGACGACGACGTAGCCTAGGGATGAGGCGACGTAGGACTGGAAGTCGACAGCAAACCTTTTGTTAACTGTCTGCGAGCCCGGACCTGAGTACTGCTGGAAGAGAACGGGGTACTTCTTGGTCTTGTCGAAGTGCGGCGGGCGGCGCTCGACGTAGTTTAGCTCGACATCATCAACCTTGATGGTACCATACTCCAGAATAGGGAGCTCGTGCTTCTTGGCTTGCTCCGACAGCTCCTTGTTCTCCTCTATGATGCGCTCGTAGGACTTGGGATTCGAAGGAGTGCTGACAACCTTTTGCCAGGGCACCTTGGGACCTTGGTAGGAGAGGAGACCAAAGCCGGCGCCGGAGGAGAAGGAGACGTCGTAGTAGCTCTCGAGACTTGTGTCAGTGAAAGGCTTCATGTTCGTGCCGTTGAGATGAACGCTGTAGATGTGGCGCTGGATAGATGACTCCTTGGTGGAGCGGAAGTAGACAAGGTTGTTCTTGAGGTCCACCGCGGTGGCGCTGCCATCGACCTCCCAGCCCGGGCCTTCGGTGATGTAGATGGGATCCGGGTTGTCCATTGGCGTGAAATACGCCAAATGATCCCCATCGTTATGGATGACAGTGTCAACATAACCGTCTTCGGGACGCCCATTCTTAGGATCAGCAGGAATGTACTCGACATCGTGCGAAATCTCGAACCAGCCGCCGTCGATCTTGGCAATATCAACGTGCTTTACCGTCTTGCCAGTGCGGGCAGCGATATCAATGAGATTAACTTGAAGGACATCGCTGACGCGGTTGGTTGTTTTGACGAGAACGTTGCTATCGGCCCACATGACAAAGTTGATTAACTTATCGTTGTCTGGGAAGTCGCCCTCGATGCCCACCGAGAAGACGTCGCCCTTCTCGACGTCGTAGAAGAGGAGATCAACGACGGGATTGGGGCTGCCAACCTTGGGGTACTTGATCTGCCTGACCTCGGGGTAATTCTCTTCTCCAACCTCGGGTTCGGCGCCGCTGGGTCGTGAGACAAAGTACTGGATCGGGTACTCAGGGACTTCGGTCTCGTTCGTCCGCAGGAACGCGATGTGCTTGCCATCGGCGGACCACCAGGTGGCACTGTTGCCGCCAAAGACCTCCTCCTCGTATACCCAGTCTGGGACACCATAGAAGTACTCGGGGCCTCCATCCTTTGTGATGGTTTTCACCTTGTCATCAGCAAGTTTCCTCAAGTACAGGTTGTTGTTCCTTGTGAAGACAATGGCGTCACTCTGCAAGCTCCACGTCGCCAACTGCACGCGCTCCTCGGGGTGCGCAGGGTCGAGAGGCTCAGCGGTCTGTGACTCGACATCGAGGACCCAGTACAGGGCCGTGAATGAGTGGCGCCAGTTGCGCTGCTTCTGCGTCGCCACAAGAACCTTTTTCTGGTTCTTGCTCGGCCAGGTCTGAACGATGCTGTGCTGCTGGTCCCCCCAGTAGAACCACGGCTCCTTAATCAAGGTGCGACTCTTGGCCGCATCCGGGTGTGCTTCGCCGTCAGCCGAGCCCTGGGATCGCACATCCTCAACAACTAGGAAGTCCTTCCCGCGGGCCTCTTGTTCGAGCAGTAAGCCATCCTCGCCGTTGGGCCCGTGGATCCAGCTGAAGGAGTGGGAGGTCGGACGCCAGAAGCCCTGCTGCACCTGGTCCAGTGTCACGCGCTTGCCGGACTTGCGATTCGTCGCCGCAGGGTCGTGGTCGATCTGGCTTCCGTGCTTGTAGGACTTATTGGTCAAGAAGACGACCAGAGAGACGACCCAAGCGGCAACGAAGATGCCACCGACGATGAACAGCACCTTCTTGAGCTTGCGGTCGACGCCTCGGCGTGGCGGGGAGCCTTCAGCCGTGCCTAGGAAGGGTCCTGTCTCGGGATCATTGGTATCTGACTCTTTTATCGCATCGCTGTTGTCGTCGGCATGGTCTGCGTAGGCTTGTCGGGAGGTGGAGGGGGTTCGTCCGGACGAGGTGTACTGGCCCTTCTCGGACTCTTCGGCGAGACGATCAAAGACGAGACTGGTGGTAGAGGCGCTCGAGATGGAGGATTCACGGGACCGGCGCTGCTCGATGGGAGCGTCGGTAGGCTTAGGTTCGGACATTGTCAAGTCGATGTGTCTGCCGAGAGTGGACGAGTGACAGAACACAGGCAGGGGAGACGAAGGAGCCGGAAATACGATCAGGTCTCGGATGCGGCGACGTCGCGCAAATGCATTGCTGTCTCAAGACAGACAAAACCTTCTGTGAGTTTACCGAGGGGGTGCACCACTGAAAGTTGAAAAGGCTCTCTTTGTTGCTTGTTTCCCATTCAAGAACGTCAATAGCTTTGGGTTCTGTTCAAGAGGGTACCACGAGGAGCTTAGGTTGGCGCTCCCAAGTTCAGCTGCCCCAGCTCCAGCTCGATGCATGCGCCCCGCGCCAAGTCCATCAGCTAAGATGCGTCAATCCGATCATAGGGTACATGGCTTTTGATGATATAGTGCTTAAAGCCCATTGCATGACACTAATCCCAAACAGGCAAACGAGATGGCGAAGGCGGCCCCGCCCGAGAGTACCCATGGTTTCCCTAATGGCGCCGAAACAAGGGTCACATTTCCTGGAAACGCGACGATACGAAATACGACACCAAGTCATCAGCCTCATCGGCCGGCAAAGGGCCAATTGTGCTGCATATCTGACTCCGCAGTTTCAGCTGGCGCTCACCCGAGCTGACGATCGTGGCATGTATGATGGAATAATCAAGCCAATGTCCCGGGGGCCTCAGTCCACGAGACGGGCACGGGTTCGTGAGGTTGAAAGCTGAACGGGTATAAATGCGCCCTGCTCCTCGTTGAACATGTATGTAGAACTGCGTGCTGCCTTATACCACACAGCTCTACAAGCTCAGCGATACTTGACACTTGCTGGAAGTCGCAACATTGACTAAATCTGGCTTGAGAAAACAACACTCATCTTGACGATTCACCATCTAAGGCTATCTATCAACTGGTTCCTCACCTCTGCCTCAACAACAAGCAATATGGCTTTCTCTCGCAAATCCGATGCCAAGTCAGAGGATGTCGCCCACGTTCCGCCCACCCTCTCGGACCTACACTGCTTTACCGAGACGGAGGGCGTCATCACCACCACCATGTTCGACATTCCCGGCTACCGCGTCGTCCGCACCCTCGGCGCTGTCTACGGCCTGACCGTGCGTTCCCGCAACTGGGCCGCCGGCCTTGGCATGGTTCTCAAGTCCATCGCCGGCGGCGAGCTGCGCTGGTTCACCACCATGCTGTACAGCTGCCGGAACGATGCCATCTCGCGGGTTGTCACCGAGACCAAGTCGCGGGGCGGAAACGCAGTCATCGCGCTGCGGTTTGACGCTGGCGAGCTTGGGGGGTTCGCTCAGGTTTGCGCGTACGGGACGGCGTGCGTTGTGGAGAAGATTGAAGACCAAAAGGGACTTGCACCACAGTTGGATGCCTAGGACTTTTTAGGCGTGAGGAGAGGTGAAGTTGGAGGATGCCAAGCAGGCAACGTTGTGTCGCAGAAGGGCGTCTAGCGATGATCTGCCGTTGATGAAAGTGTTTTGCTCTCGCGATAGATACCAATCTCTAAAGTCTTTGCTCCCAGTCGATTCTGTTGGACTCGTCTCCAGCTTCGTCATAAGTCGTAAATGTACCCTTGCTCCGGGCGCACCATGTCAGGCCAGCGCAGAACAATCTAGCCATCAAGTGAAGATAATACCACCAACGCCAGCCTTGATAAGGACAGATAAGGTCCGTCCGGGACACTCGAACACCTTCATCCTGATGTCGTGTCGTGTCGTATCATCCTAGATGAACATTTTGGCCATCCCCCCAATGGTGTCACCCCACCCAAAGTCCTTCTCGACCGTCTTCTTCTCCCACTGCATCCCGTCGCCCATGCCACGCTGAATGTTCACCTTGCCGCCCTGGCCGCCGCCAAACGACCCGCTCGCCATGCGCACCGCCTCGCCCATCATGCCGAAGCTGTCGCCGCCCGCGGCCCGCGCACCCATGCCAATCATGCGCTCCACGCTAGGCGGCAGCCGCAGGCCAAACTTGGCCAGGAGCGCCGTCAGGAACCCGCCCGTCAACAGCGGCATCAGCACCAGCATGACCACCTTGCCCGGGTTCTCCTTCAGGAGCCGCATAAGGTCGCGCCAGAGCCGCTTGACTGTCTTCTTGGCCTTGTGGAGGAACCCACCGCGCGGGGAGCGCTTGTAGTACGATGGCTTGCCTGCGCCGTTGTTGTTAGCTTTCGATCGTACAAGGGAAAGGGGAGGGTGGTAAGCGGGGCAATCGACGCACTGAAGCCGAAGAAGGACGAGCGGCTGGCGTTCGGCTGTCCGAAGAAGCTCGACCGCGAGGTGCTGTTCTTCTGGTAATTCTCGCCGCCGAAGAGAGAGGCGGCGAAGCTGTTGCTCTGGTGCTTGCGCGAGCTGGAGCGGCTGCGCGAGCGGTCGCGTCGCTTGGAGGACTTGGGGTGCGACGAGTGGCGGCGCGAGTGTGACGAGCGGCCTGAGATGACGCTGCCACCGTCAAAGTCAAAGAAGCCCATGGTGGTGGCGTGGCCTGGAGTGATGTGGCGTGACTTTCGTTTGTTTGCTTCCAGCACTTGAGGTGGATGTCGCGGGGGAGGTGGTGCTTCGTCGGGTGAGACACTGACTTTGGGATGCGGGAGGTTGGTCAGAGCTCTCGGGAGCTATCGTGGGAAGCTCGGATGCTTCTGAGAGTCAGCTCGGGGCGACCTCTCGAAGGAAGAGCGCTGCTCGAAATTGGCTTTGAGGAGCTCAAACGACGACCCTATCGCGGAGCTTGTCGATGTGCGTGGGGATGCAATGCGAGAAATGCTGCGTCTTGTCCTGTGCTGTCCTTGTCTCCCGTAAAATGCGGACGGGGGGAGAAGAGCAGGAGGGGATTGGGTCGAGCTGTGGCGAGCTGCGTCCGGGTCTCACCGCCGGCCCCCAGAAAGTGGAGAAGTGGCCTGCGAAATGCGTGAGGTTGGGCGGACGTGAACATGCCATGCCCTATTGGGTCTAGCGTGAAGCGATCCTGGGCGGTGAGGTTCAGGGGTCTTCTGGCGAGACTGCCCCGGACCGATCCACGAGAGATCAGACAACGCCAACTAGAACTGGCTTGCTACCCAAGAGGAGGTATAACGTGAGTTAGAGTGCCACTCGATGGGCATTCATGCCTTGAGCTAGCCATCAGACCTAGGCCAAGGCATCTGGCCAGGTCCAAGGGTTACGTCGAAAAGTCTAGGCGCATGAGCGATGGAGAACACAAAACTGGATGCAGAAAACGAAAACGAAAACTTTATGGGGTGATCGAATGTGCTCAGCAGCTAGACTTGGAACCATTACTTCTTTTTCTTCCTCCCACTTGCTACCGGTTTCCTCTTGACGGGAGACGAATTCGACGACTTCTTGCCCCTGGATGCCTCACGGCGCGGATCCGCTGGTTCTTCCTCAACGACAATCTCGCTCCTCCTGCCCCTCCGCAGCGGTGGATCTACGATCTGAACCCCATTGCCGAGGTCATCGCTCGTGTCCGGGTCACTTGTCTCGCTCTGCGCTTCGCTCGTCTCGTCCGGACTGGGTCGCCGCGAGTCTCTGTTACCCCTAGCTGCAGCAGGGAGACCAGACGACCGCCGCGTCTCGGCAGGACTTGCGAGGTGCCTTCGAGAGGTAGCCCCAGCGCCAGTCTGGTACGGCGCGCGCGAGCTCTCCGTTTGGAACATGAACGGATCCAGCGAGTGCCGGCTCCTGGAGATGGAAGACGAAGAGGAAGCTGGGGAGAGCCCAGGCGTCCAGGCGTCGTCCGTAGGCAGTGCGCCCCTGGATGAGCGCGGCCTCGAGCTGACCGTGTCTGAGACGTGACGGTGAGCAGAAGGCGGCGGAGCGTAGGCGGCGGGATTGAAAGGCGAGGACCCGCGACGATCATCCATCGCGCGCGAAGATCGGTGGGATGAGGTGGTCGAGGACCGAGGCCGGCTTCGAGACGCAGATGGCGGCGGGAAGAACCCCATGGGCGGTAATATTTCCCGCTTCGGGGTCTCTGCAGTGCTTGCCGGAGAAGGATGTCGTGGCAGGTTGTCATCGGACACGGTTGGTGATTTCTTGCCCTTCTTGCGAGGCGTCGGCTCCAGCTGTGCGAGCGGTATGGCGTATCGCTTCTCCTTTTCCTTTCGTCGTTTTCGTTCGCTGCCGCTTGCCGATGCATTCGCTCGCCTGGCGGCCACCGCTGCTGCGGCCGCCGCCGCTTCTTCCTCCTGAATGCGTTTCCGACGCCGTTCAAGAGCGGCAAGCTCCTCTTTGTTGAGCTTCACCTCTCTCTTACCGCGATCCTGAGCACGCTGAATGCGTGCCAGTGCTGATTGCACCAGTGCCTCCTCCTCTCTCTCTCTCAGCGCCAACTGCGCTCCCTCGTCGTAGTCGTCGTCGTCGTTGGAAGAAGATAAATCATCCTCCTCTTCGTCTTCCGAACCCTGATAAGGATAGCCTCTCCGTATTGCGCCAGTCCGGTCTCCCAAGTCTACACCCGTAAAATGCAGCGGATCGCTCACGAGCCGCTTATTAGTTGAAGTCAATCCAACGCCTTGTGTGTCAGTGTCGTCGCCCGTATCTACCTCCTCCACAATTCTCTCTCCGTTTTCCCAGTATCCGCCGTGCGCATCTTCGTGTTCTCCCCTCGTCCTCCGCCTGCGCCGTGATGGTCTTCCCCATGAGGGCGCGAATTTGGGAGCTCGCGGCCGACCATTTAGACCGCCTCCCCGGAAAAAGCCTCATCGATAGGCTTGTCCATGAAAGATGCGTGGCCAAGAATGACCACGCCAGATGCGCCGATGAGCCAGAGCAGCGTCGAGAAGGGTGACGCGAGAAGACCTAGGGGGACGGCGATGATGAGGAGACCGGTATAGAGCTGCGAGGTGGTGGCTCGGAAGGTACCGATCTCGAGGTCCCGGCCATCAAGACGACCAATGATATACATGCCGGCGACAACAAAAATGATGTCGAACATGAGGAGCCAGTTGGAGAGCAGCGCGTACAAGCTCAGCATGGCAAAGACAACGGCATAGTTGCTCGAGTAGTGGCTCAGGTTGTAGTTGACGCGAGACTGCGCCTCGCCGAAGTTGGCGGGCTTGTTGAGGCGCTTGAAGTCGAGGAAGTCGGAGATGGGGCGCAGGTTGGAGAAGCGGCTGCCGACGGTGCCAGATGACAGGCTACCGAAGCGCTCCTGGAAGTTGAGGCGCGACGTCAGGGCGTCAAGGGGAATCTGGATGCGGGCCATAGCTGCGGTTGTGTGGCGCTGGGCGATTGTTGTTGTTGGTGTTGTGGTTGTGCGGCGGTACAGGGGGTAGAGGTCGTAGAGTTCACGTGTCGGAAGAACGCGAAAGCGAGGAGAAGAGCTGGCTTCGTTGGGTCCCTTTAAAAGACTGCGTCAGAGAGGAGTTCGGTGGATGCCTGGACGACAAGGAAACAGTGTCTTTCGGCAGCCGACAAAGGTTTGTCGAAACAGACTCTCGGCTGATGCCTGAAGGGTGTCCGTGGGTTCGTCGACCACGAGGACACGTACGTACCAGCGATTTTAAGGGATGGATTGCGTAATTGCTAGGCAGGCAGCAAGTTTGCCGAGTCGCGATGCGATGATTAGGTCGAGGAATGCTACGTCGAAAAGCAACGCGTCGCCAAAGTCAAGACGGAGTTTGTAATGATTTCTGTAGGTGACGGTAAGGGTCGAAGTCGGGAAACTTTTTTTTCGCCTGGATTCTGATTCGGATGCGGTTCGTGTTCAGGGGTGGAAGGAGATGATTTGCGCCAAGACCCGGCAAAAGCAGTGACCAGCACGAGGCGTGGCAGGAACCCCCTGGCTCAGGTCTCCGAGCACCTGAGGCCCGAGTGCCCAATAAGTCGCAAAGCAGAGGGCAGCAGGTGCTGAGGGTGCTGCCCTCCCCAGAACAGGAAGCGACGGCGGACGATGGGCGCTCAGCCCGCCCACTGGAAGGTGGGGAAGCTTACTCTGCGGATAAAAGGTACGTACCCCCGAGGCTTCGTCACTTCTTCCGAGAGTGGAAGAAGTCGAAGCGATGGATGCGAATGCGATGCGGTGCGAGTCTGCAATCTGCTCCTCGTCCCCAAGGAAGGAGGACCGACGAAGGTTGCAGAAATCCAAGTCGGCCGGCAACGCAGGGTGGCAGAGATTTTTGTACGAAGCGGTCACCTCAAACTGGGCCGCTGGCCTCCGAAGCTGCTCTCTGCTGCCAGCGACGGGCCTGACCAACCTGGTTGCTTGATTTGTCCGCTTTGGTTGCTAAATTCCTGGCAGGGCGGCCGTCTGGCAGAGACACTTATGCACGGCACTGGCATCCACAGGCGACTAGAGGGTTGGATGGGCCAAATGGGAACCGGCCAAGTCAGAGAGGGGAGCCCTGAGAAGCCTGAAGAGACGTGGGGCAGGCCAGTTAACGAGCCTCCGTGACATGAATAGAGGAGCCCTGGTGACAAGAAAGCTGATCAATCTGCCACGTACAGAACAGGATGCTGTCCGACTCTGTGTGGCCATCATGACGATGCCGCCCTGACCTTGTGTTTGGATCTGGGGTTTTGACCAGTCTGGAGATGGGCCCGGCGGCCGCCCTACTCTGTGCTTGGATGAGAGGTAGCCCCCAAATCCACCGTTGGCCCACTCATTGGCATGACATGGCGCGAGTCCCTGGGGCGGTATCGATGCCCAAAGCAATGTTCGGGGGGGTATCATCACCTGAAATCTGTCGTCTTGACGCTGGCTGGTTCTACGGTGTGGCCGGTCACGGCAACCAAGCGCAAGCACATGCTTTGGCGTATGGTGGGACGGCTATCCTTGCCCGATACCACTCACCGTGCCTCCGCAAAAGTAACAGCGCGCAAAGCTGAGGAGAGGAGACCAAAGTCTCATCCCTGTCTTGTGAAGGTTGGGTGGGGTCAAGGTTCAGCCCCCGAAGCTCTTGATGGATGGATGAGGTGCTGACCGAAACTTACCGATCATGATGCCTTCACCGAGAGCCCACCTGCTCACCTTGCTCTCACCTTGTTTTCCGTGCCATCCACCCACCCAAAGCAAGCAAACGCCAACTCCCATCACACAGCCTTCTCCCGCCTCCCGCCTCACCGCCCGTCCACAGACGAGACGACACCGACGCCCATGCCCCCGATGACCCAGAAGGGACCAACAAGACCACCTTCGCAACCAAGCAACGAGAGGGGAGGAAAACCCTCCCTCTGTATGCTGTGCCCGCTCGCCGCCTCGCGTGCCGCACATCCTTTCCCGTCTGGATCGTCTGGATCCAGGATCCCTGCCCCCTCTCTGGGGCGCCGTGCCTCCTCCAACTGCCAAGTGGCTTTTTGCGTCTCCGAACCGCTAACGCGGCATCCTTCAGGACGCTCATCTCATCTCATCTGTCATCTGCGCCGCCGCGGCCGCGGTCCGTTCATCGCCCAGGTTCTAATCTGGGAGTATGGTGGTAGGTTCGCAATACACGTACGTACCTGGTCCGCCAACCCGCCCGGCCCAGCAAAGCAAGAAATCAGACCAGGGAGAGAAAGTGTGTGAGTGAGCGAGAGCGAGCAGCATGCTGCCCGCCAGCCCGACCGACCATCAAACTGTCACGGCCTTCCCCGGGATTGGATTGGACAAACATGCACCCCGCCTCTCGTTGAGGCTGCTGTTGTTGCTTCTATTGCTGCTGCTACACCTTGTTCTTTTCTGGGTGCTGTTCTTCTATCTCGTCGCCATCAAAGCGGCAACCGGAAGGATCTTTCCTCGCGTTCTTTCTCCTAGGCGGGAGAGCAAACAGCAGGTGAGCATCTTGTTGCTGCTGCTTCCCCCCTCCCACCCCCCTCTACGAACCAACCCAACGCGTGCCGAACGCCCCCTTTGCCTCCCTCCTGCTCATTGCTCCAGATTCTGCTCCTGCTCCTCCGTTTGTTTCTCATCTGCTGCTCTACTGCTGCTGCTGTTCCTCCACCGACAAAGCTCCCTTCCTTTTCCCTGCTCCTCCGTCCGCCGAGCCATGGACCTTGACCTCTTCCCGCTTCCCTCGACCCATCTACTCCCCGCTCTCGTGACAATCAAGTGAGCCGAGCGCGCGCGCCCGCCCAACCGAATGAATTGATCGATCGCGAATCGATCTCTCGAGTTTCGAATTCCAAATCGAACGAATCCCAAGCTCCAAAGATCCTAGTCCCAAGCTCCAAGCTCCGAGCTCCAAGCAGCCAAGCTCCACGCGACGAGCACCGAGGCTCCCCTATGGCACCCGGCAGAACTGAGGGCGAAGGTTCGTTACTTGTCATCATCTCCAGACCTCTTGCCTCTTTACCTTGCATCCGCACCTAAAATCAAACCTGTATTCAAACCCCCCGACGCCCACGGACCATCGAGGAGTGAGCCAAATGTCGCTGATCGATCCATCTCCGCCTCAAGATCACGGCGCCTTCTTCGCCATGGCACCTCCTCCAATGCACCCGAATAGAGGCCCCCCTCCACAACTTCCTCCTCACGCCCAAGCCCAGGCCCAGGCCCAGGCTCAAGCTCAGGCCCAGGCGCAAGCACAGCTCCAGTCGCAACCTTCAGGCCCAGGTACAGCTCATGCGCCGGGCTCAATGCCCGGTATGCTGCCACAGGGCATGCCGCCTGGGATGGCGCAAGGCCTGAGCCCAGCCCAGCAAGGCTTGGCCGTTCAGCATTGGTTCGCAGAATCTCCTCCCAGCTCCCTGACAAGATCCCAAAGACTGACCTTGGTTGTAATGTCGCAGGGACAAGGTTTCGTTCGCCAACTTTGACTGGTCTCTGTATGACTACCACCCGGCCGACGACGGTGGTTTCTGGCAACTACAGCCCGGCTACCCCCCCTCCGACACTTTACCCGGCATTATACCCCTCGCCGTCACCAACCGATCACCCGTCCAGCAATCGAAAGACATTGAATGGACTTGTCTCAGCGCGGCTTGTCCCTCAAAGCCGTTCAAGCGCAAGGTCGACCTCGACCGCCACTATAAACAAGCACACGTCGACGGCATCTCCACCCCCGTCACCGCGCTCGGCCCCCCTCCTCCATTTGAAGACGTGCCCATGACCGGCACTGGGCCCGTGCCGCCGCCAGTTCTCACGGCGAATTCGACAGCCCCCGTCGCCGCCACTGCCTCCCCGCCGCCGCAGGACAGCAATAGCAACGGTAAGGATGTCAAAGAGAAGGAGACGTTCTACTGTGATTATGCCGCCTGCCCAAGGCGCACTGAAGGGTTCAGTCGCAAGGACCGTTTCCGGCTGCATTTGCAGGATACGCACAAGGAAGACGTCAACAAGAAGGGAGGCAAGATCGAAGACTCGTGGCTAGACGGTCGCAAGATGTCCAACAAGTGGTGGCGCTGCACTAAGTGCCTTGATCGCATCAAGATTGAGGAGCACGGGTGGGAGTGTCCCAAGGACAACATCAAGTGCGAAAAGAGGCGGCGCGAATACCGTGAGAAGATGTAGAGCAGGTTATCTTTTTTTTCCGGGAGAGAGACAGACATGTTGGCATTATTCCATATGGGAAAGGCGCTGGGTCCTTGTGCCCAAGGGGTTATGGCGTTCATTTTCGGAACATTCCCGTCGTTGTCAGGGAGGGATTTGGATCTTCCGACTCATTCGACATGCAATGCGATGTCATGCTGCTGTGGTCTATTTCGGGGGTGGATGTCGTGCGCCTTGTACTAGCTTTGCGTATGGTTATCGTCGTGCGCGACGTTTGACGCTTTTCGGTGTCTACATCCAGACTTGATGCCACCTCACTCTCGCTGTCCGGACCTTAATGCGCTTGAGAACCGCGCATACATAAAGGATCCGATGGTTAGCCTGAATTGCTGGGCGGCTTGATGTGGCCCAATCACCTAGCTCGCGATACGCAGCCTGCTCTCTGGCCTGAGGTAGGGTTGTAGGCATAGCAGGCTCTCAGCCTGAACCCATTTCTTTCCTTTCTGCAGTTATGTTCGTCTGTCTCCATCTCAAATCCTCTTTCTTTATTCATTTATCCACAGGGTCATCATTTCAAAACGCTGTTTCCATAAACCCCCCCCCCCCCCCCCCCCCCCCCCCCCAAGCTCCTTGCATCTGCTCCGGCTCGTCCGCACCATGGCAGAGACCCTCAGCATCGTCACAGGCGGCATCGCCCTCCTCGAGGTCGCTGGCCGTCTCAGCGGCCGCGTTCTGAAGCTCAAACAGCTGTTCGACGAGCTTCAGGAGGTCCCCCACACGATCCGCGACCTGCTGGATCAGATGGATGTTGTCGAACCAATGCTGGATCAAATGGATGACGACCTCATGTCCTCGACCGCGCCCTCGTCTTCCTGGCCCATGGTTCAGAACGACCCGTCGGCAGTCTTGGGCATGCGATACTGCCGCAAGGCCAAGGACGATCTGACGGATCTTATCGAGGAGCTCTCTGTTGACATCGCGGCTAGTAAGTGGTCGAAACGGGGTCTGGCTAGGGCGAAGGTCTACCTGAAGAAGGAGTCGTTGGCTAGGTCTGAGAGACGTCTGCAGAAGGCGTTGATACTCCTACAGACTTCGCAGACTCTTTACGTGGGGTGAGGTATTACCGTGGGCAAGTGGTTGCATCTGACTAACCGTCATAGGGCACAGGTGAAGATGCAGCCTGATATAATCCTGGCGCGCATGAAGTCCCTGCTGCCGAGTACAAGTGGGGTCTCGCGAGGATATGAAGGCAGAGCTGATGATGATGACGACGATGAGAAGACGACTCATGTGCACCATGTTGGCATAGCAAGCGCCGCGCAACAGGTAACAGGAAAGACGCAGAGGACGTACTGGTCACTTGCATGGCCAAGTGCACTATCTGTATTTGGAGACTACGCGGTAGTGAGAAGCAACAAGTCCTCGATGCATGCCTCCACATCAAGTAGGGCAGCTTCCATCGTCGCATTCTTGAAATACACCGCTGACAAGTGAAGCACTCCGCGTCACCATCTCACCACCCACATGGCTTACAGGCAGATGCTGGGACATCAGGTTGTCCAATGCCAGCTATGGTTGGGATTTTACCTCAAGGCAACATCCCGTTGTACCATACTCGTCCGATCTATTTGCATGTCTGCACAACGAAGATGTCGCTGGCATGCAACACCTTTTTGAGAAGCGTCTTGCTTCGCCCTATGCTGTGAGTCCTCGAGGCATGTCGTTGTTACAGGTGCGTTTCTCACGAGAGCAATCCCTTCGGTGTCCACGTCTCGTTTTGACACCTAAAAAATCATAGACAGCGTTGCTGTTTTCCCGCTTGCAAATCTTCGATTTTCTCCTGTCGCATTACACATTCGATATCGAAACTTTGATTCACACAGTTGGTCGCACTGCCATCATGCCACTCCAAGCAGAAGCACTTGCCCAGTGCTGCCTCAAACACGAACTCGTTAAGAAATACATTAATGGGTATGAGACTGTTATGCCCGTACTTGACATACCCTTTGCCGCCCAGTGGTGTGTCATCTCGTTCGACCTGATCTTCGGCGAGTGGCACACCAACTGCCACAACATGTCAAGGCCTGATCGACTGCGGAAGCTCCTACACCGGAATTTCTTCTTTCTTGGTTGTGCGCCCAGCGTCTTTCGCCAGAGCATCCTGCTGGGCAATCCCGTATCGAATGAGGCCGTCGCAGAGCTAGAGCAAGCTGGCTTGACTCCCCTCTCCTTGATCGCAAGACAATTGGGCCGGGTGGTCTGGCGGACTCACAAACGGATTGATACTCGTTTGGGGGTGTCTTCGAGTTCCCGACTATTGAAGGAATGGCAAGGGCTGGCGGAGGAAGTCATCCGCAAAACAGCCAACCTTCACGCGTGCGGATGGCCGGGTCGATGTGAGGGTTGGGCTGAACCGAACGAATTAATATCGGGTTGGACTGCAATGTTGTCTTATGTTTCAGAAGTCTGTCTGCTTCTTTACCTGGCACATGCAGACCGACGGGGATCAGCTGGACTAATGGTGCCTTGGCTGAGCTGTGTGGCAGCTGCGGGAGTTGACCTGGAGGTGTATGGGGCGCAGGAGCAGGAGAATTTGCGTCTGATGCGACGTACTAACAGACAGAGTCTTCTGAGAGGCCAAGGCGGTATGCCCTTCGAATTCTTTTACGGGCCTCGAGTTGAAGACTGGTACATTGTCTTCGACTATGGAGTCGAGGCGTTCGCCGAAGACTTCTGGCAGCTGATAGAGGGGCCTCGAGAGCAGATGCCAGGCACCTGGATTGAGGTTTTTCACGACTGCGAATATTCTGACGGCTGGCATGCCGATCGGAAAACCTATTCGCCACGATAGTTCTGCTTCTGTCGAGCCAACGGATAAAAGAACCAAATTTACGCAAGATCAAGTACCCATTTGCGAGGTCGGCGCACCTGGACCCAGGGGTCTCAGTGACGTGCGCCGACAACAGGAGCTTGCACGTGGTTGAATCCACGCCTGCGGGCTCCGAGATCTTCGGCACCCGTGCTGCGGTCCCAGCCTGAGTAGGGTAGGAGGTCGCCAATCTTGGCAGCACAAACACACCAGATAACGTGACCTATGAGTTCACAGGTAGTGAGGACATCACGGTGTCTGCCAAGACGCGATCTGTCGTCCGCTCATCAGTCTCTTGCGCCGGCACTTGTCAAACGTCAAACACACGACGACAGGAGCCCAACCTCCGTACTGACTCGCCCACGATGAAGCGTGCCTCAACCTCAAACGCTGCCCCTCAATCGCGCGAATCGCAACCGTCTAAATAAGCTCAGCCCCTTCGTCTCATCTAACTCGGATTGGCTCCATCGCTACTCCCGTTACCTTTTACAGCGATGACGACTCAGAGGCCGACCCCATCCGGACTTCGTAGACGCCCCGAACGCCGTCCCACTCACCACACGAGACGACGCGAACTGCACTACGGCATATGCCATAATGCAATCAAGACGTTACAGAATGATCTACACTAGAGAACTTTCGACAATAAGGTTTGCCCCGCGGCCAGGGTCGCCTTGGGCTCAACGTGCATGCAAACCTCCTGGACGAGTTCGGAACTGAGTCGCCGTCTTTGATTAAGGGACCATTCAGCCGGGAAGCTCGGCGATCCCTGGAGGTTGGATCGGTGATATCGTGGCATGCCATGGAACGTTATGGCCCGTGGCATGAGAAACACAAAAGGCCAGTCTTCCCAGGCTCTCTTCCAGTGCAGGAGTTTTCTCATCATTCAGTAGTATTCGCTTTCCGTTCGACCCTTCATTCTTTTTATTACATTCTTTACCCACCGTCACTTTTTCAAAGACCACCGCCAACATGCTTCCCACCGTCCTTACTGTTCTCTCCGCCCTGGCGGCGCCCTCCCTCGCCAAGCCCGTCGTCCGCTGCCGTCAGGTCGCCGTTCAGTGCCCGATCGTCTTCGACGGCCGCGTCCCCCAGACGGCGACCCCGCAGGACTTTGACACGGCCGGCGGCGGAGGCTTCAACCCTTTCAACCCCGATTTTGTCAAGGGCAACAACTTGACATGGTCCGAAATCCTCCTCCTCCCCGAGATCGCCCCGGCCTCGCGTTTCGACCTGGCCAACGCTACTCGGCCCCTCGAGGTCACCATCGGCGACGAGAGCATCTTCATGACCCAAAACGGCTTCCGCCGCGCCGGTCTGCAGTTTGCCGCTGACACCAACAACGGCAGCCCTGCCAACGTCGGCGTCAAGACGCTGCACTTCAGCCTACAGACCGACCCCGCGAGGCCCCTGAACCTGACGCACGAGTACCTCAACGTCTGGCATGAGACAGCCGCCTTTGACGCCAACCAATTCAACTTCCAGACCGGTGCCATCATCGGCCAGCCCGATATCCCCGCCGACCACTGGAAGCTCCTCGACCGCAGCAACGCCCTGCTCTGGTCCACCCCCGTCCTGAACAACGGCACCTGGCAGAATTTTGGCCTGACTCTCGACTTTGATGCCAAGTACGTTGCTGCTCCCTCAGCCCTCTCGTCGAGGCCTCCGTAGCTAACCCGTCGCAGCACCATCCAAGTACTCTACTCGGAGAACAACGCCCCCCTGGCACCGTCCGGCAACAGCACCTTCTCCGTCGACCTCTCTGGCGAGGGCCAGTACCAGATCGGCATTCTCAAGAAGCCCACCGGTACCGACGACGTTGTGAACTCTGGCTTCCAGACGAGCCCCCTAGATGAGGGCCTGATTTACTCCGGCATCTTCATCGAGGACAGCGCCAATGGCTGTGTTTCCAAGTAGGGCGATAATGTCATGTTCAAGTAGCATCATCAAGCGTCAGCATCTATTTTCTTTGCATGTATGTCTAGGTCTATCCAAATCTATCTAGCGTTCCGTCTATGTCGCACAGACTCTATATGAAGATCTAAAACTTGCCTACTTCTGTCACAGGCCTTGCGGTGCCTCCCCGTGAACCGGCGCGACAGCAAAGTCAGCTCTCAGCGGTGTCACACTGATGCTCTCGTTCAGAGAGCACCAAAGATCCTCTCCCTCTCGGCTTACCTGGGCCGAGCGGTGCACATCGGCGAGATCAGGCGCCCACCTGAACCGCAGCGTCCCCTCCGCGGGGTCCTGGCCCTCCCCCGCCGCAAACAGGCTGCCCTTGCTCCACCGGTTCGCCGCCACACTCGTGTACCGCGCCGGACAAGTGCCCACGCCGTCCACCATGGGTACATTGACGCTGTACAGCTCCACGCCGGGCGCCCACGTACGCGCCAGCTCCTCGACTAGGGCGCGCGACCGCGAACAAGCATCCGCAATGCGCTGCCCGGGCTGCACCTCCTTGCTCCCGAAGCTCAGCGCCACAGCGCGACGGCCGCACAGCGCAGCTTCCAGGGCGCCGCCGACGGTGCCGCTGCTCAGGGTGTGCAGGGCTCCCGAGTTCCGGCCGTGGTTCGGGCCGGAGACGACGAGATCGAAGGCGGGGCCGGGACCAGCGTGAAACAAACCAAGCTGGACGCAGCTGGCGGGCGGGCCGTCGACGAGAAGCCAGTGCTTGGCGGGGTCGTAGGGGCCGGTGGCCGGTCGGCGCTCCTCGTCCGGGGAGGCGATGGGCTGGCAGGGCGTCGCAGTCAGGGTCTTCCCCACTGGATGAGCTTTGGCGATCCAGGAGAGAGGTCGGTCGGGAATGACGATGACTGTGGTGTGCCCAGCGGCATGGAGCGCGGCGACGAAGGGTGCAAAGTAGGGCGAAGAGGCTGAGGGAGGCCCGTCATCGTTGACTACCTGTCGTATGTTAGCTTGGCGACATCGGAACAGAAAGGGCAGCTTCGGGCTGAGCTGCGTCGCGTCGAAGCGTGAGTAGATGTCGGGTAGGTATCCGCGCAACAGGGGGTGAGGAGGTGCGGTATTTGAGGCGAGGAGGGCAAAAGCCGGGAGGGAAAACAACAAATGGGCCGCGCACCAGAATATGCATGGCCGCAGGTCGGCGAACTCCTGTCTCTTGAGCGCGAGTCCGTTACCGTATGGCCAGGGAGCTGAACGAAGACACCAAGACGGCTTTTTGCCTCGAGGCGATGCTATGCAGGCGAGGTCTCGTGGTCGCGGGTGCCTAAAGGTGACGGTCCAATAGGAAGGGTGCCGGATGAGGTGCCGTGTAAGCCGGGCGATGAGGAAGGTGCTTCAACCGGAGAATCGGGTTGCCTCCTGCTTGCACATTGGGTGTTTGATTCGACGAGACGAATTGTCGGATCAGCTTTGGAGGTGCGAGGCAGCGAGAAAATGACGAGGGTGACGAGGGAAATAGGCCGAGAGCCTTGTCGAGATGGGTGAGAAGGTGGCTGCCAGCGTGACTCAATTCCCAGGTCCGCCTCACACTTGGACGCACCTTCCCTGGATGGACGGGGGGCTTTCTTCTCAGTGGGGTGGCCGCCTGACGTCCGATGCAGCGTAATGCCCACAGGGGTTGCGGGCTTTTTAACACGGGGGAAGTGGCATTGGGGATCATTTGCCTGCTGCTGCTGGACTGGAGAAGGAGCAACTGAGAGATTCACACCAGCATAGCTCCCGTCACGGTCACCGAAGCCGGGAAGGCCGACTCGGAGCTTGTACTTGCCTAAGCATTCCCAGCACTAGCCGGCCCCCAAGAACATTGGACAGCCAGCGACATTCGCCATGGATGCCGTTTCGCCTCGTCTTCCTTTCGGTCTACGGAATCTGCCTTGGCGAGACCTGACGTAGCTCTTTCACGCCGGCATCCCACAGAGCTCGACGCGGCTCATTGGCGACCATGGCTGACCCGTGCCGTGGTACTTGTACAAGAGGAAGAGACTCCAGCCAGCACTGCCCCCGCCCCAGCATCGAGGTTGCTCTCCTTCCACCAACCCTCCCATTTCCCATTTCCTCCCCCGGCCAGGAAGAGATCCCGCGAGATCATGGGGAGTCTTGTTCAAGTTCCACTTCGCCACTCCAGATTCATCATCGTGGCCATTTCGTCGGTACCCTTCAACCATGGCAGATAGGCTGCCATACGACTCGCCAGAGAACCCACCCTGTAGGGACTGGCGCTCCATTCACTCGAGCGAGGGACGTATGAGAGCCCGGCCATTTGCCCCTGGATATCAGCAGATGAACAGCATACACCGGGGTGGCAAGCCTTCGCCGCCCTACCCACCACATTCGAGGTCGAACTGGGCGGGCTCTGCCACGCACACAGGCTTCGGCCTCGGGCAGCTCGAAGACACCAGGACCCCATCGATATTGATCAAGTAAGCTATCTATTAGTCCTTTGAATCGAGTCGCAGTTGGACAGGACGCTGACTCTCTACAGCGAATTCTTTCACGACGTCGACACCACCTTCGACGACTTACACGACCTAGGCCAGGTTGGGCCACAGTCGCCGCTCAATTCTGCGCCAGGGTCCTTCGACGACATCATTGATGTCCGCGGGCAGCCTGCTTTCCCCGTTCCCGGAGCCTATGATCTCGTTCGCAGCGGAAGCCGTGATAGCCACGCCAGTGGTCACGATGACACCGCTTCTGTCGCCTACAGCAGCGGCTCAGGAAACGACAGCTTCAACTTCGATCCTATCTCGACTAGTTTCGTCACTCCTGGTACCAGTGCCGGCTACTCAAACAAGTTGTACCCTGCCAGTGCTCCTGGGCCCCTCGGAAACATAACGAACTCGTCCAACACGGGGAGCCCCTACCTTGGTGGCCAGTTTACCACTGCCCCCCCCTTGAACCCCGTTGTGCCTCGGTTTGGGCACTCCCGAGACTCGATGCCGGCCCCCTTACCCGGCTCGACCCCGTACAACATCCAGGGACCCTATGGATCTCGGAAAAGTGCATTGACTGCCGAGATTGCTCAGAGTCAGACATCCCCGGTTGAAGACGCTGGGTCCCAGTACTTCCAGGACTGGAGCTCCCAGCTTACAAGCGGTGGCATGCATACCAGTTTCGACACATTTGGCGACACCTACCCCGGAGACTCAAACGACGACTTCCAGGGTATGATCATGCCATTAACGGAATGTATCTCATCTGAGACCTTTGGTGACTTTACGGACTACGATTCTGGCAGCTTTTCCTCCTTAAATGTCCACCCCCTGGATCACCTCCCAGCATCTGCGCCGAACTATCAGCCCTTTGCTCAGTCCCCAAACCTGCGAGTACCGTGGCCCGGCTCGCCTGTGCCTGTCAAGAACAGTCACTCCCACTTGACAGTACCTCCACGAGATGCTACGCCGTCCAGAAGAAGAACCTCTGATCCCCAACGTCTGAGAGCCTCCACCATTGGCACCAAGCCAATAGCGATCCCTGGGAAATCGCCATCTCGGGCTTCAAACGCCAATGACCCTCATCGAAGCCCTTCCCAGCATAGGTTCTCGTTGGCTGCCGAGATATCTGAGGCGCAAAGCTTCCCTTCGACAAACCCGACCTCTCTTCACAAGGCGGCCGTGGCTGGAGTCCGGGGGAGGCGCAATGGACCCATGAAGGAGCGAGCACGGGAGTCTGCTAAGAAGACACGGATCGACAGGTCCATCTGCATCGCTTGCAAACAAAAAAAGCAGGGAGTACGTTCTCCAATCCCAATCGGCCGAATGAAGCAAACTGGAGACTCGACTGACTAGCTTTTAGTGCCTTAGAACGATGCAATCCCCCAACGCACCGTGCTTGAACTGCGAAAGGCACGCCTCCAAGCGACCAGGACCTTGTGTTAAGGCATTCTTTGATGATTTCGTGATTTCTGGTCCCTTGGACTACATATGTAGGTACCATAAGGCCAACCCTAGGTCTCAACGATGCCCTATATCCGTTCTCGTTTGCTGACCCGTTACTAGCTCAGCGTGCTATCTACCATATCACCAAAGACGGTAGCCGGCGTGTTCGCAAGGCGCTTCCAGAGGAGTTCCCTCTAAACGAAGTCCTTCACACGCTCACAAGCGCCGCAGGTCGCTTCAACATCCGTGTCAGCCAAGGCGGGCAATCGGCATATATTCTTAGGTTGGATCAGTGCCGCACATATCTGTCCAAGTTACGTGACCAGTATGCGCAGAAAGGGTACGAGCCAAGAATGAGCGCCTTCATCGATAAGGAGCTGTTCCAGATCGACCAAAGATCTGACAACTGGACTTCCATGATCGCCGACTGTCCAGCCAGCACCAAGGAAGAAAAGCTCGCCCTTCTCCTGGTGCTTGGCAACATGCCCAGTCGGGCCACTTACTCCTACGTCTCGCCGGCCCAACGACGCATGAGTGGAATCCCTCTTCCAGAGCGTTCCATTGACCCGGAAGCTGCCGCCGAAGAAAAGTATCTCCTGTGCGCTGCTCATCTTGCCCGCATCGTCGCACGCAAGGTGGAAGCAGAGGCTTATACACACCTTCAGAGTATTTGCCACAACGCACATAAGCTGACGGAACCGGCGATTGTTCGTCTTCTGCAAAAGATTGGACTTCTCATCGTGTCTCTGCGGTGGCACCACGCCTGGTGGGGAATGTTAGGTGACGGTAGTCTCGAGCCTGAACCAGAGCGGGTTCAGTACGAGGTTCGTGTGCGAGAGTTATGTGGAGGGTTGTATTTCTGGTTTTGTTGTCTGAGGAGACGCTTACAATCGCGGGCAGATGGTCTGGAAACGCTGTCCGGTGTTCAGTCTCGATATGCAGACACTGAGCAGAGTGTTTGGGATGGGTTTCCCGAACCTGACCAGGAAAGTCCCGACGGATTTGAGAGGTGGATGGCGCATGGGCAGGAACTGGTCGTACAGGCCGGGGCTGCCACGACAGTCATTGCGGGATCGAGAGTCTCGTTTTTGTAAGTGCTACTCCTTTTGCGTTTCGTTCGAGAATAGCGAGGTGGTCTTTTGGGTTCATACCTCGATGACGGGGATTGGTGAGCAACATTACGGTTGGGATAGAGGCGTTTCAACCATGCGAACCAGGCTCATGGACATCATATTACAGCCATTGTTTGTCATTCATCAGGTTAGTGCGAGTCATAACTGTTTTCAATGCACGAGATTGGGCTCTCAACGCATCTTGGTGAGGCTATCTACTGGTGTCGTGCTCGTCGTCTTCGATACTGCCTTCGACCCTAATCTCTGCGTGTAACTTTTGAAAACCGAACCTGTGTAGGACTGCGGCACTCCTTACCTGATCCTTCTCCAATGAAGTAAATATCTGTACCCCAACTGGCCCTTAATGGCCATGTACTGCTCGTCAAGCGCGTTGACCCATCCGGTGTAGTCCAGCTTGCCAACAGGGTTGACTAGATAACCAGATTTGGGGTCGCCCTTGACTAGGTCGATCAGTTTTGCAGCCGTCTTGCGATCCCCGTCAAAGAACATCGCAACCCCTAGTGAATACACACAGACCGCTACCTGATAATGACCTGCGAGCTCCACGTCACCGGCATCAAGACTCGCCTCTGACACGCCCTCCATCTTGAGTGCCGCTCGCCACGCCGTTACGGCAGCAGTCCATTGGCGCTGCACGTGAAGAACTCTCGCCTCCATTATTCTCGCTTTGAAAAGCTGACTTTGCGATCTCGGATTGCCCACTTGTAGAGGATGCCCCAGGTCTGTCACCAAAGCTGCGAGCTCCTCCTGCACAAGCTCGTGCTTTCCCATCTGAAGCCGAGCCTCACATAAAAGCAACCGGAAGTCAGATGTGATAAACTCGTACCTTGCCTGCAGCGCCAAAAGCTCTTCGACGCGCGGTTCCAGCAACTTGACCAGCTTGCCTGGCGCTGCGCGGGCAGTCAAATCGGTGCCGCGTCCGCGGAGGCAGTACAGCTGCCCCAGCAGAACAGTCGCCCAGTTCAAGTCCGACTTCTTCAGCGTAATGTCGGTCGGTAGCGGCTTTGTACCCTCAACGAGACGCTCGAGTGTCGCGGTGGCGCCGTCCAGCGAGCCTTCGGCGATCTGCCGTTTCGCGAGGGCCGTGTTGACATAGAGCGCCGTCCGCCGCTCCATCTGCGAGTCAGACTGATCTGGCATACGTTTCCAGCTGCGGAGAATACGGCTTCCCTCGTCGAATGCCTCTGTCTCAAACAGAAATTGCGCGCGGTGCATAATGAGATCTCCCAATGCTGCGTTGGCGCGGGCATCCTGCGGTCGGCCGCGCACGGCAGCAGCATGCTCTTCGGCTAGCTGACATCGCTTGAGGACGACCTCAGCTTCAGACTTCTCGTTGTCATACCAGAGACGGTAAGCGCGCCACTTGGCAGCCAGACATCTGTGGTATCCATCGTTCGTCTGACGAACGAGGGCATCAGCTGGGTCGAGAAGCCACTCCTCGTTTCCTGAGCGACCCAGTGCAGCCAATGACATGATTGTCAGATGCGGCGTAACTGCCCCCAGTTCATCACCGTACGTCTGGAAGTACTCGAGGCATCGGAAGACGTGCTTATTGAACTTGGCGCGCAGGGCATCGAACATGTGTTCCAGGGTCGGGTCCTCAGGGAAGGCGTGGCTGACAACACGAATGGTCATCATGATGGAATCGAGCCTCTCCTCGCGTGACATCGTGCGGAATACGTATTGCTGAATAGTCTGCGGGAGCTCAATGGTCTGGCCCTCTTGTTCCCTTCGTATGAATGACTTGTCGATAAGAGGCTGGATCGCCTTGCTGAGAGCCAAGGGGTTGCGGAAGAGTGCTATCAGATGGGGGTGCACGCCTGAATCCTCCGGAGTCCTCTCGACGACTTTGCCATCCACATCCCATCGGAACCTGGGCTTACTCGCTCGGTCGAAACTGGAAAAAACGTACGGTTAGCAGGCCAAAGAGCGAGAGAGGTACCTTCAACTTACAGCTCCGGAGAAATGCTTGCCCCATCAAGCAGGGAGAACAACCTCAATAACAGCTTCGTTGTCTCTTTGGAGTCCAAGGCTTTCAGAGACAAATTCCAACTGGCATATGCATCACCCAGGAGGCCCCTTTGGCTACCGAGTCGCATGTTCTGCTTCTCGTTCTCGAGTTCATTGGCGTACCCAGCAAGCGAGGTCTGCGTGTTGTGGATGTATCGCGCCGCCACCTCGATGAATGAAGGACTGTAGTCCAGGCTCTTGGCTAGTCTCTTTGCTGTTTCGAGCATCTCTGGAGTTGGATGTTCAAATACCGGGCCACTCCGCCGCAGCAACATCTCTTGCGCATCGTCTTCTTGCATGGGCCCCAGCTCGATCTCTTTGGCGGCATACTTAGGGTCGAAGATGTTTGGACTCCTACTAACGAGGATTCGATGGGCCGACGTGTTGGACGGGAGATAAGCCTCGAGCTTCCAGAATCTCCGAGAAACTGATTCTTCGTCGCCTTCAAGTCGCGGTTCCTTGGCCGGGGCATCCAAATCGACGTTGTCAAAAATAGTCAACCAGTTCTTCTCCTCTTCGAACCACCGAATAACTGCCTTGACCCTATCTTTGCAGTTGTTACCGGCGTTTTGGAGGAGATGCTCGTCATTTCGTTCAATGAGATAGTCGAAAAATTCTTCGTAGCTCGCCTTGAGATCCTTTTCGGATCTCGTATCGAAGCACACCACGGTTCGGTAGCGGTCACGGTGCGTCTCGGCGTACTTTAGGAATAGCTCCGTCTTGCCCATACCGCCGCGCCCCCAGAGAGCCACCGTGGGGCTATGGACTGAAGAGTTAAGGAGAGAATGAAGCTGCTGAAGCTCATTTGCACGGCCTACAAACTGATTCGTCTTTTCAGGGAGTTTCCAATACTGGACTCTCGAGGGAAGCTGGACAGAGGTGCGGCCGTAATTAATCCATCGCTCCAACTGGCGCCAAATGAGGTCGAAGACTTCGTCGTTCGGATCACTGAAGCGGGCAATCGTCTGATGATCCTTGTCACACATGGTGAAGTTCTCATCTGGAAGGCCGGTCTTGGCACTATGCTCGGGGACGACAGTCTTCGCCACCAAGCCCGGCCCCGTCTTGCGCATCTCGCCAAATGATCGGACAGATAAGGGTAACTTGGACTCCCGGCGCGCTATTTCTATTAGTGCTCGGGTTTTGCAGCGGATAGAAGGCATGCAACTTACAATGGTAGTAGGTTGAAAACCCATTGTTAAGTGCCGTCAGGGAGGGTGAGCCGATCTGAAGGATGTTGAGCAATCTTTTAGGCGAGTCTAACAAAGGGCCGAAGAAGAGGGGCCAGAAAGCTAGGTCAGATCCCGCATGTGGTGTGCTCAGGAACAAAACATTTGTTGTGCTGTTCTGCACTCTGGTGTTGTCTGGACTCTGGCCCTGCAAGATGAGTGCCTGCGCCTGTCAGTGTCCCTTTGGCTTGAACGAAAACTCGGACTGCGTTTTACCTGCTTGACGAGGAGGCCACCGAGACTATGGCAGACAAAAATCAACTTTCGGTCGCGTTCCTTGCATTTGGAATTAATAACGAAGTTCAGTCGAACGAGCATCAGGCTGCCCACCTCGTCAGTGTCACGTTTGGCTGCCACCTGGGCAAGTAGACTTCCCGCCACGGAATCCAGTCCAACATCAGACCGGTATGAGACGAGCCTCGCATTGTACTTGAAGGTAAATATACGGCAAGGTGGAATCTTAGAGGGGAGGAAGCCTTCGTCTCTAAGCCAGCACACCTTCTTCCGTCCTGATATTTCGGAGTACCACGTCCTGGCAGGGTCACCATTCAGACCATGAACGCAAACGATACTAGGGAGGAGTTAGATATGAACAAGGGATAAAAAATTGTAAGGCGAACTCAGCATGGATCCTTCCATTGAGGTGTTCGGTTGCAAACGGGTACAGAAGCTCGAGGCCGGAATGGTCGGTTATTGGAGCCATTCCGAGAGCACTATGATGGCGTCGTTCCCGACCCCAGGCTTGAGGGATGAACACTGAGAGGTCACTGGCCAAACTTTTGGGGTCGAAGCATTGGGGCAATCATCAGTGAGGTTAATACCTCCCAGCTTATCCCAGTACCGCCGCCGGTGGAAGTTATCCCACCGTACATGAGCTGACCTTATGTACTTAAGTTGGCTTTGAGCTGGCATAAGCCGTTCACTCAATCGAGTCTAACGTCGCGGCGCGGGGCGGGCACGTAAGTGACGATTTTCATTTCGGTCATCGCGATCGGAAACCGGGCGCGCGAACCATTTCCATCCGGCCAGTCAAGGGGGGCGAGTTCAGCCCGTCTTAAGCCATGCATCTCAGCTTCCACCAGCTCACTGACTGCCCGATCATGGGCCAATCAAGTGCCTACATGGCCACGGTTGGCCTTCAAGAAGAGTAAGAATTGTCATAAGGTCAGAGGCCCCCACGCCAATATCAAGCCACTGATATGATGAAAGTGAGGCTAGTCAGCCTGCGAAGCCCAATGGCATCAGGTGGTCTGTCATTTTGCCTGCCCCTATTCGCAGATAGCGTGATTGGTGTGTGACAGTTCCAAGTCCTCTGGAGGGTGTTCTCGTATCGACACATGAATGATGATAAGTATGGGGCTGCGACGCAGGCTCCTGTGTGCTCCCTCCAGCCGTGTTGCGCCCCAGCACAAGCCCCAAAGCTTTCGTCGACTATTGACTTTCTCATGGTCGGTATTACAGGTGTTTCTCAGGAGGCTGTGGAATCGGGAATCGACGCGGAAGCATCACCATGGACCCTGGCAGCCGTTCCTTTTGTTCGGCAAAGCCCCCTCTGCCTTGTGATACAGGCAAACGTGGTGGACTGGAACATTGTCAATATCCTGGCATTTCTACAGGGCGACAGCGAGGTCTGGCTCCGAAGGCTTGAGAACTTGGCCAGCCAAGTGTTGGACACCTGTCGAAAGCACTATGGCCATTCCTTACCAGGATTTGGCACAACTATCCATGTTCACCTGACTAGCCGCGAGACTCACACCGTGGAGCGACTTGAAGATGACTTGTTGACATCACTGAACGAAGGTCAAGCGATGATCAGTCCCGTCGTGAAGCAACTCGAGCGAGTCTCCCGGACCTCACTGAAGCCTGTTCTGCGCAAAGGATACTTTTTTTCGGCAAATACCCGCCTAGTACAGCATCGCAACGGTCTTTTCGTTGCTAAGGGCCCCATATACGCGTCGAGGGTGAAGGACGATTTTCTGGAGATCCAGAACCTTCTTGCGTTGCCGAACAGACACCCACACATCATCCCACCACCAGTCAGTGTCATTACGATTTCAGATACCGATCGTCGCATTTGCGGGTTTCTCGAGTCATTTCACGAGAAGGGAAACCTTGATGTCTACGCTCAGGGGCTCCGGCGATTGGGATGCTTGACGGAAAGACTCTTGGTGACATGGTTCCGGCAGCTGGTGGACGCTGTTGCGTTCTTAGACCGGCATGGAACCTGGCATGGAGACATCAAGCCCGACAATATCCTTGTCGGCGATGATGATGGCATTGTTCTAATCGACTTCACGCGCAGGTTCGCGACCTTTGTGACAGCGAGTCCCGAGGTGCGGCGATACTGTCGTTTGGCGGGTAGAAGCAACGAGTCGAGGGAGTTGCCGTCTTCGTTAGTCGAAGGTAATGGCGAGGCGAGGGCCGAGCGGTCGACATCTGAACTCGCTCGAGGTGTACCAACTTTCTGGCCTTTGAGCTGCAAAACACAATCCGAGGTCTACTCTGTCGGGAGGACCATGTTTCTGGTGTGCGAAGGCATTTCGATGATGGATGTCTACAAGCAGCACGGATGGGTTGATGACGGTACTGAGTTCGCCACGTCATTTTCCGCAGCAAGTCTGACTCCGAAGACTCTGCGCCCCATAATCGAACAGTGCTGTCGATCAGAGCCTCTGGACAGGCCGAGCTTAGTCTTGGTGGCGGGTATGTTGGATGTGTTGCTGAACGTAGTGTGAGTCGTCTGCGAACTCCAAAAATAAGAGCTGACCTCGCAGCCATAGGACTTAGGAAGACAGCACCGGGGAGAGAGATTCGTTGATGAAAGACACACAAAGCCCTGTCTGATCATTATTCCATAATCACAGAGCCTTAGTCTCTTGAACAGCCCATCGCAGTCATGACAAGCTGAACCAAGGCCATGAAAAACACTTGATCAACATAGCGAGAACCCTCTTACTATATCATACGCCCTGTCCATGTACCTGAGAGTCTATAGCTCTATCAAAGAACATATATGGTACCTGCGTTCAGCTGGTGAGACTACTCGCTGTGACATCGTAATTCATTGATCATAACCAATGTCATGAGCCCCGGCTAGGCACATGCCGAAGCCCATTCGCTATCAAGGTAACTTGCAGGCTACTTGACCTATCCCATGAATAGAAAAGATGCCAGGTAATTATTTTCAATAAACTTATTGTTGCCCATCGGCTTTGTCTTCTTTGTTAAAGCTCACTATGCTCCTCTTTGTCTCTCGCAGATCATCGCGGGTGTTGCTTTCCAAACCGAGGACATTGCTTTTGTTCCATTAACTGGGCCTCGCCTCGCCCAGTCTCAGAAAGCAATAAGAGTATGCGCAGAGACTACAATTTGAATTATCTGACAACAGATATCGATCAGCAAAAAGAATTCGTACAAGTGCCCAACGCAATCCATCATGTGCATCAGGCTTTATCGGAGGTATATCTGTCCCGCGACGGAAACGGGCGCTCTTGGACCTGACCCAGAGGAGCTCGGAAGCCCCAAACGCCGGTTCAAGGGATCAAAGGTCGTGCGTTATGGCAACGAGGCCGTCATTGAACCATGCGAGCTCGGCCACTACGTCGACTTCAGCTCCGAGAGACCCTTGGAACAAGACCAGGAGATCCATGTCGTTGAAAAACTTGTCGAGTGCGGTGAGCCCCAATACAGCTGCAGGGACCTCCACTCTATGGAGCAAAGGTACGAGGACATTCCGAAGCACCACTGCCCGTACTGCCTCAACATCCCAGACTTTCCGTGGCCCCACGAAGGCACTGGCATCCGCAGATTCCCTCTCACGCAGATTACTGACAACTTCGATCGCAACCAGGCTCTGCGCTCCATAGAACAGTACCTCGATGGCGTGCTGCACCTCACCAAGATTTCGATCAGCTGCCTGTTTGATGGCGATGCGGATTGGGACGACTATGTCACGCCAACGCAGGCGAACGAACTTGCTGGACTCTTCTTGTCGGGATGCTGCCGAGAGGACGATAGCCACTATGGTAGAGAATGGTGGAATTGCAAATGCCTGTCCAAGGACCAGAACTTTCCCGAGACATGTAACCTTGGTCGCATGCTCCGGCTGTCGGAAGTGAACGAAATCAGTACGCGGTACATGAGCATCCTGCAAGAAAGTCGCCTGATGACTGATGACGGCAGCGAACCGTCGCGAGAGATGAAGAAGTGGTGCGAGTCCATCAACGACCGCTGGAGGCGAATGTGCCTGACACCCGAGGAGCGTGCCGCATACTGGTCCCATCCTCAGGAGGACACGCGCTTCGCAGAATGTGTGGCACAGCTCGAGCATGAAGTCACCAGGGTGCTGAGCGATGGCCCGGGAGTCATAGATCATGTCCCATACAACGAAGTCGTAGGCGCCGAGCGCGTCAGGGACTGGGATAATGGGAAGTATACCTTGTTCGTGCGCGGCATGGGCAACGTCATCGTCCCAGCCCTGGCATGGATCTGTTACGACTCGGGTCTCTCTGACGACCAGGTTGTGCTTCTTGCCCGGGTCCTCTTCACCCTGCTAGATCATCATCGCAGCGGCCCAAGGCCGCCGATCCCGGGATTCGCAGAAGGAGAACCGCCAACGCTCTCCGAGAACTTTGACGACGTATGGTCCATCATGTATATCGTTTGCGACATCTCGCTCCGAGCGCCGTACCAGTTCCGCATTCATGAGAGACTCGCCGCTCGTACACAGAAAGTTCATGAAGACATAAGTCAATACCGCCAAAGGCGCTCCACAGTCGTCGCCGACTGCACCCTCCGCCTTGACTACGCCTGGGAATTTCTCAAGGAGAGGAGCTTGACCATTCAAGACGTCCTCAAGCTCAGCGAAAGTGAGAACCAGTCCGGAAACGTCTCCAATATCGAAGATCAATCATCCGGGTCTCCCACCCCGCCTCCAGCCCCCAGCTGCTCCATTTGCGCCGAGGACTACAGCGACGCGGACAAACTGCACCGCCCCATGCGTATGTGCGAGGAACCGAAGCATCACATATGCTCCAGGTGCTGTCTGAGGATCGTCTTCGAGGCGGAGGTCCTCTCGCCCGATGTCCGCTGCGTTATGTGTCGAAAACAGTGCAATGAGTGGACCATGCTCAGCGACAGGACTGATAGAGTCCTCGACGACGATGAGACATTGGCCGAGGAGCTGATCGAATTGATCAACAATGGCCCGGAATATTGAAGCCGAAAGGACATCTCGAAATAGGTAGAAATGATACGGGCGGCCACTGGTGTAGTGAGGTGATTAGGTCTTGCCTGTGCCTACTATAGATACCCTACTTAGCTTGCGATGTCGTGTCTGGATTTGTGGCAGGTGATCTTTGAAGAAAGTAGAGCGCAAATTAGCCGAAAGGAATAGACAGAGTGTTAAATTTCCCCATGATTAAGTGAAGTTGATGATTGTTCCTGCTTTGAAAGTAGATGACAAACTTACATTGAGAGATGTATTCAAGGGCACCATGGAAGCCCCAGATGCCCGATCCCCCCAACCTTGGACTGCACGACTTTCCTGCGATCTACTCCAGTCACGAAGATAAACACAGAGCAACATCAGATCATCTGGCTAGACAAAATTTTCAAAGTGATTGGTACTGATCTCTGACAAGGCACCTCCCTCAGCTTGACCAAGCACCGGCTGTTCTGACAAAACCGTTCGTTCACCACGCACACAGTCGTCAGTTCAAGAGAAGTTCCTCGAAAATCCTCCAGCTAGCAACCTTCTCTCGTGAAATCCCTGCCTAGAACCAAACCAGACAGACCCCAAGCCAGTGCAACTGGAACCCTGCAGGTATCAAGACCTGTGCGAGTAACGACCAAACGCCCTTCAATTAACTAAACGCCCTTCCAAATCACCTGACCGCCAGGTGTATGCTGTCATGGCCATGCTTCATGTCATTTGATCGACGGGTTGCCGACCGGGTTTCTTCTCTGTGCGCCCGCGGACGACTCAGTGGGCGTAAGGACATCATGCAAGGTATCGATACGTCGGCACGTCAGTGTCCTCCACACGCTCCAGGTACTCCCTGACGATCAAGTCTTCAATCCGCTTCTTGACGACGCTGACCTCAGGATTGAAACGGCCAACAAGTTGAGACACAACCTCAGAGATGAGTTGAGAATGACCAAGCTCCTTGCGTTGCCTGGATTCATGTTAGCGGTGGTATGGCACAGGCGAGCGTGAACATACTTCATTGTGCGCACGATCGCAGCGTCGATGATGTGAGCGCGAGATTGCGCATTCTTCTCCTCCGTCTGCTTACGCTCACTGTCGTCTTCGACCTTGGAGACGGCATTAATGATGGGTGCCTTGATGCGAACCGTCTTGCTGACAAAGGATGCGTTGAACTTGAAGGTATCTGTCATGTCGATTCGTCGAGTACTGGGTTCCTTGAGCAGGACCCGAGCCTTGGGCGCGATGGAGAGTGAGGTGAGGGTTCTTAGTAGATCAGGGGTGGGGATGTTCGTCTGTGCTTGGATCTCCTGGGCCGTCAGCGACCGATCGCCGAGGTCGTTGAACAGAATCACGATCACCATGCCAAAGGTGGACACATTCAGCTCGTACTTGCGCTCACGCGCCAACGGTCCCTTGCCACCAACAATGGCTGGGAAGACGCATCGAATATCTGCGTTTCCGGCCGTGCCGACCCAGCTGAGCTTGCGACCGCTGCGGTTGGTGAGGTAGTACTTGGTCAGGCTTTCCTGCAGCTTCGTGATCTCCTCGGGATATATGCACTCGGTACCTCCGGCAAGCGGTGCACTGCGACCCATGACCTCGGGCGGCCAGCTGTTGCTCGTGAGAATGTTGATTCCAAGTTCGGCCTGCGGACGTTCCACGTCACCCAGAGAGCGGATGTGATCTCGATACCCAGCCGTTGTTTCCTTCGAAGTGTCCATGTCGCGAAGCATACCCTCAAACTTGGACGTGAACTGGTTGCCGAGTTTGCTCTTCATGCGAGAGATCATCTCCTTCTCAGCCTCATGGCTTTCCGATTTGCTGTGCAGCAGACGCTTGGCCAGATGCTTCTGATAATACCGCTCAAACATATCGCGGTCCTGGAGGTAGTGGATGAGTATGATGGCCTTGTCCATGATGACGTGGATCTCCTCGTCTGTCTTGCCCCGGATGCCCCGGCGCAGGTTATCGTCGATGAAGAGTGATACGTATTCCGACGCTCGGGCGAACAGGTTGATAAACTCCGAAAAGCTCTTGGTCAGCACCGTCTGGAGGACAAGATCCTCGCTAAAGGCCTGCCGCCAGATGCTGTCGAACTTATCCTTGAGTCGTAGCACGTCGTTGACCCACTTGATCGCGGCGGCCGTCTGCTGCGCGGAGATCGAAGGGGCAGCTTGGACTTTGGCCTTCTCCGCCCCGTCGGCAGCATCATCACCGTCGCCTGCTGGGGCTGGAGCGGCAAAATCAGTGTTCTTGACGTTCTGCTCGATTTCCAGTCCAAGCTCCACGATCCGTTTTGATAAGATAGCTTTCATGGATGCTTTCGTCTCGTCAACTCGATGGACCAATCCAAAGAGAATGGTCAATTCCTGGATCCTGTCATGGTCGAGCATAGCTTTGAGTCCACTAGCCTCGAGTGCCAAGAATTCGTCGAGGTGGCGCGAGATCAACTCCTGCTCCACGATATTGATGCACTTTTCCTTGGTGTCTCTGTGAATGGTAGTCTCGCAGCGATCCACTTCCTCGGACAAACGGCGCTCTGTTTGTGGGAGCCATACGCTTGCGTCCCCCTCGTCGAGAAGCCTCTTGCACTCGTCGGCGTAGTATGCAGCCGTGGACTGGAGGAAGGCGGGCTCGAAGGTTGTCGCATAGAGCTTCTGGTTTCTGGTTTCGTTGTCATCCTCGTAGAGAGAGTCAAGCATCTTGACGCTGCTCTTGATCATGTAACGATCAATGACCTCTCCGTCCCGCTCCATGTTGACAAGGTCGAGGATAACCGAGTTGAGGATATCAAAGATGGTGTAGTTTGCGTTATCATTGAGAACGGAGCGTAGAATACGGTCACGGTACAGGCCGATGCAGCTGGTGTAAATCGAGGGTCGTCGCGAGTCCTGGCTGTAGCCGCGGTCAAGGTACATCAGGATGTCCGCGACCATGTTCATGGAGGTGTTGTGATCCTCCCAAGAGGTCCTCAGATTGCGCAAGAAGTGCTCGCTCATCTGGCGTCGCTCATTGACGGATGAGTTGGACTTGCCTATGGCAATGCTGATGAGGTTGGCCGTGACGAGCTTCTCGATTTCGGGGATGACATGTTCCGCAAAGTATGCCGTTTCGAACTCACGAACCCTGTCGTAGAGTAGGTCTCCCTTCTTGTTGAGGACTATCTTGTAGGAGGCGCGGTATAGCTGCTCGAAAGCAAGCGTGCTGCAGTTCTTGTTGTGAATGTCGAGCATGGCCTCCTTCAGAGTCTGCCAGGGAGCTTCGATATCGCTAGGGTCGCCTCCACGTCCGACCATGGGCTGCCAGGATTGGAGAAGCTCGTTAGCGGATATCTTCGACATGTCTGGAGTCTGACGGCAGAGGCAAAGAGGCAGAAATGGAGATGATGTACGAGAGAAGGAGGAGGGGCAGGCCAATGCCAAGAGCGCCTTCTGGATTGACGTAGGGCAGGGGGGAGAGCGCGGGGGATGGTATCAGAAGAAGCGGAGGACCCGGTAGTGAAGCGGGAGAAGTGAAAGGCGGCGCCCGGGGTGAAGCCCAGTGTCATGGTGACCAGCCACTTCATGCCAAAGAGGGGGGAAGGAGCAAACGAGCAATCATTTTGTAGGAAGGTACGGAATCTCGAACCGAAACCTCGTGCGAACGACGGTACGAGAACGACGTACCTTGACCATACGGCGAGGAGGTCGGATTCGGCCAGGCTTGGGAGCCGTGGCTCCTCCCCCACGTCCAGAAATCATGTTGTCGACGACTTCAGGCCGAGGTGGCTGCGAAGCAAAGGGAGGTCGACTCGTGGTATGTGCTGCGGAAGCGTGCGTGCCGTGTAGAATCGCTGGGGGTTTCCAGTCGAACAAACAAGGCGGACCGGGATGGAAGGCTTGTTTAGGAAGTCCTCGGGCTGAAAGCGATGGAGCAAGCTATTCGGGGGGAGGAGGTCGCGGAGGAGTGATTGCTGGCGGGGTACTCGATTGCAGGTGGCGGGATCGGAGGTGGTGACGATGGCAAAGGTGCCTGGGTGACCGGGGTTGGAGGGATGTTCTTTGCTCTCGAAAGAGAGTAGGAACAAATAAAAGAATTCCGATTGTAATGATATGCCAGAATGAGGCAGAAACACTCGGATGCAAGGCGCGAGGCCAGACGAGGAGAGCGATTGTACGTCGATTGTAAGGCTGAACTGCTGTTGCCACGAGGTTGAGGGTCGACCTCTCGATGGAGCTGGTCAGCCAATCAGAGAATGGAAAAATCACATGCCGCCCACATGAGCCAGTCATTGTAGATGTCAACCGACGCGACGCGTTAATTGGTGGTCGGAGTTTGTGACACCGACTCTCCGACCCTTAAAAAAATCCATTCCAACCTCGGGGCAGCTGTGACGACATTTTTGAGGTCCCTGAACATCACCACAGACGACGACGCCTTATCGCAAAGCACTGCACCACATCGCACCACATCGCACCACACCGCATTCCGCACACTGTATAATACATCATCCTTATTTCAGACTCAAGCAACGCATATCGAGATGGCATCCCGATCAATGACCGCGCTCTTCTCCAGCTTGCTCCAATCCTCCAGGCCAACAGCCAGGACAACAGCAACAACCATTTCCAGAGCCATCTCGCGATCCCAACAACCTCGCATCGCATCACTTCTCTCCCAACGCTTTTCCCACAGCATCCCGAAGCCGCCTCCGGTAACGCCCAGCCCGGTGGCCTCAACTCCTGAACCATCCTCCTCCTCCTCATCAGCTTCGACCCCCGAAAAACCACCCAAATCCCGCGTCGAGTCGCAACCACACTACCGTCTCTCTTTCACCTGCACTCCCTGCAGTACTCAGTCCGTCCACAATATCTCTAAGCAGGGCTATCACCACGGCTCTGTCCTTGTCACCTGCCCCGGCTGCCGCAACCGTCACGTCATTAGCGATCACCTGAAGATCTTTGGCGACCGCAACATCACCGTTGAAGACTTGCTACGCGAAAAGGGCCAGCTCGTCAAGAAGGGCACCCTCGGCGAGGACGGCGACATCGAATTCTGGGAGGATGACGCGCAGGAGAACAAGGGCGATTTCAAGCTAGCTGACAAGGCAGCAGAGTCGTCTTAGATTGCTATGGGACGAGGCGGGGATACGAATAAAGGAAGCCGAGAGGTGTCTGGCACCTCCTTGTACAAACATGTAACAAAAATACCTGCCTTAAAGGCTTTATGGCAAGCTTCGAGGGAGGATCGAATATCCATCATCACTGGACATTAAGCGAATCATGCAAAACAAACAGTATTGCCTTAAACGGCACAGGCTATGTACCATAGAACATCTAGAAAAGAGCACATGCATTTTCCCCTCCAACGCCAGCCCATGCAACCAACAAGAACGACGACGGTGGCGACAAGTTACCACGACTTGTAAGCCTGCCGATAGGCCTTGAACTCCTGGCCCTTGGCCTTGTTCCGCAACTTCTTCTTCTCCGTCTTCTTTCTCTTGTCCCGGCTGTACTTCTCCGGGTGCGCCACCGCCTCGATTTTCCGTTTGCTCGACCGCGCCTGTCGTCGCGCCTTGACCTCCTCCCGAATCGCCAGCAGCTGCTTCGTGTACTCGGCTGTGCCGAACTTCTTCTGTAGCGCGTCCATCAGGATCTGCGCGCGCGTCTTGACCGCGTCGTGCTTGGTCTTGAAACCCTCGTCCAGCGAGAAGGGTGTCGACACGTGCGGGTCCGTCATGCTCTGCAGCGGGAACAGGATCGTTTTGAGTGACGGCGCCAGGTTCTCGTCCGGTACCCGGCGGCAGATGGTCTCGAGAACTTCCATCGCCACCACCTTGGGCACCATGCCCATAGACGTCGGCTTGACATCTTGCCGTAGGATCGACGATAGCTTCCAGAACAGGTACTGAAGATCCTTGCCGCGCTTGTCGAGCCTCGACTCTTCTTCCTCCGCTTCTTCGCCTTCCGCCAAGGCCTCGGCTGCAGGACCTTCGTCGCGGGTCCTGACTTGCAGGCGAGGGCCGAGGAAGATCAGAATTTGCGTCACCTCGTTGGCAAACGCCTCCTCGATCTCGGGGGCTCGCAAAGTGCCCAGTGCCAAGCGAACGAGGTCCTCGACATCTTCACTTTCGAGCTCCAGGCCGTAAGAGCCCTTAAGCGCCTCACCTGCCTCCACGGCCTTCCCGGCAAAGTCCATGAGGAATGAGCTCAAGAGTTTGACGGCGCTCAACTTGACCGATGATTCAGGGTGCGCCATGCAACCGCGGAGATCAGCCCACAGCTCCGCAGAATCTGGAGACAGGATCTCCGCGGGGTAGGTCTGGGACAACACCTGCGCAACGTGAAGCGCATTGTTGACCAGATCCTCAGGCGCCACCCTGATGTCTCCGTTGCCGACAATTTCGGCAATCTTCTCGACGATGAGCTTGAGTTCCTTCTTGTCCTTTTCTGAAGGCTCCCGAGCCTCGAAGAAGAAGCCGAAAGCTTGCACACCCAAAGTGAAGACAGCCGGGTTATCATCCTGCTCAAGCCAAGAGCGCAGAAGCGTCAGGAAATTACGCATCCGCTCCTTATCAGCCCGGCGGAAGATCTCCTTGACGAGCTCACCTGCCGCCAGACGACACTTCTCCGAGTCATCGTTGGCTACGACGAAGATGAGAGGCAGGAAGCAGGTGGCGACAATCTCTTGAACGAAATCATCCGATGACTTCTTCAGCAGGAGATGGATAATTTCCATGACAGACAGTCGGCCACCATCTCTGTCGTACTTGAGGTTGGCGACCACAAAGTTGAGTTGCTTTGCCCACCTGGCTTTCTTTTGAGGATACTCCCTCAAGAACTGGAAGAAGGCACCCCTTGCGAGGTCTCGGGTGTCTTTGTCGTCGTTGGTAATCATGATCGTGCCAACATGGTCAAGAGTGTCGTAAACGTTCGCGGTCTCGACCTTACGATCAAGGACTGATCGAAGGAAGTTGAACGTAATGTGTCGATACAGGGGTTCAGTAAGATCCTCCTTAACCTTGCCAAGAAGCATGTCGATGGCGGCGTCCTTGACCACAACATCGCGTCGGTCGCGTAGGACAACCGACAGAAGCTTCAGCGATGACTGGGAAAGTTCAGAGGTTGTTGTTGGCGACATGGAGATACTCTTCGTGGCCTCCTTCGTCGCTACCTTGTAGAGACCAGTGGCCTCATCTGTGCTAAATGGCACCTTGGATAGCGCGGTAAGAAGCTTGAAGGCGGCAATTTTGACATCATCCTCACCCACGACGACCGCGTCACCAAGAATCGGCACAAAGCCGCTGATGTTTTCCTCGTTGCGTAGACCGTCGTACTTCTTCCAGATGGAGCGGAGAATATCGAGAGCAAACTTGACAAGCTTGTAGGTGTGCTTGCTATTGGCATCCCGATCACTCTTTCTGACACCCTTCTGATACAGATATCTCTTGAGCCTCGGGTCAATCTTGGCCTCGGCTTCCGGCTTTTGGCTCTTGTAGACTTCTTGAACGACCTCGTAACAGAAAATAAGGGTGTCTCTGCTTTCGGCGGCCGGGTTTTGTAGTAGACCGGTGGTGACTCGCGTCAGGAGACCGTCAATCTTGCGGACCATCTTGAGGTTTACTTTCTGCAACAGGAGCGACCGCAGAGGATGGATGAGGTCTGTGAGACGGCTCACGGACGCCGTCTTGGCAATGAGCTCCATTGAATCTTGGCTTTTGCTGGCCTTGACTTCCTTGAGCTGGCTAATGTAGCCTTCTGCATCCTTTTCTTGGCCAGTAACACCGAAGATGTCGTCGATAATGACAGTTACGATCGAGGGGAGGCAGTAGTCAATGTCGCCCTGCTCGAACTCGGGAATAACTTGCAGAAGCATCGAGTGCATGGTGTAAGACAGCACGTGCAGCTGGTAGCCTCTCTTGAGAGCGCCGCGCAATTCCTTGAGGATGAAACCAAAATAAGGGGCGCCAAGGATACTCGCGATCTCGACTAAAGTGTCTCGAGCCAAATCTCGCGATTCCCAGTTCTTGCTTCGCAGGATGTGACAGATATCAGTGAGGACACCGGCCAGTTTCTGGCTCATCTGCTCCTGAGGCAGAAGCTTCAATAGCTTGACGATAATGATGCCGACCGGTACACGATAACTGACTTCGGAGTCATCCTTCTGGTGCAGATACTTGATCAGAGATGGCAGAAAGTTGTTTGTGAGATCTCTGGCCAAATTCTCGCGAGGCATGGTGAGAGCAAGCCGCTTTTGGGTTGCTAGGCTCTCTGCACCGTCAACTTGCATGACCTCGGCGTCTCTGGTCGCTGATGCGAGTACCAAGGCATCGGCGACCTTTGCTAGCAGACGGATGATGTGCTTCTGCTGCTCGGGCTTCGATTCGACAAAACCGATGTATCGCTGCAGAACCACGCGGTAGTGCTTCCAGTCCAGGGATGAAACGAGATTGCCAATCGTCAACGATGCTTGCGCTCCGAGGCCGTGATCGTCGCTCCCTTCAGCTCGACCAAAGATAAAATGCTCAAGAATCGGGATGAAGAAGTGGTAAAGGTTCTGGCTACTAAACTCAGAGGTTTCGTTGGCTGCCTGCAGAATCTCGAGGGCCTCCATCTGTCGTGAGGTTGCAGGGCTCAGAATGTTGAAAAAGAAAGCTGGCTCGGATGCCTCCTCGTCGGCTTCACTCAGGAGACCCTTCAAGTCGGCAACAGACTCCCAAGTGGGCATCTGGGAGAGGAGGAAGCCAAAGACTCTGAGAGTCTCTCGCCTAACAGTTGAAGAAGTCTCGCGTGCGCCAGTGAACAATGCTGGCAACACAATCTTGGACAGGTGAGAGTGGAATGCTTCTTTGATCGTGGCGTCTTCGGTTGCCGCCACCTCCTGGATGAAAGTGCGCAGGCCGTCTGCAGAGTTGGAGGTCAAGATGCCGAATTCTTCGTCTTCTCGGATGAAGAAGACCATATTGTGAAGAAGAGGCAGCCATTGCCTGGCGTTGAATGCGGTGACCTTTCCAGAAACCTGGTTATAACCCAGTAGTCGCTTGTCGTAGTCAGGCTCTTCGATTCGCTCCGGCACAAACGCGTTGATAGCGCTGCAGATGCTGGCAACCTGGTCGAGGTTGGTATCTTGCTTCGAAAGGATGACAAGAAGTCGACAAAGCGATTCCCTGTTGTCTTTGTCCTTGAAATAGCTGAAAAGAGCAGACACAGTCTCGAAGATGGTGGTGAACAGGTCGCTCGCAGGTCCAAGATCGACCCCATTTGCTTCGTGTAGTGTCACAAATTGCTCGAGAATGAGCAAAATTTGACCCTTGGCCCGAGGGTTAACCTTCCGAGCGGGTTGGTTGAGAAGGAAGATTGAAATCTGCAGAACTTCATGTACGTTCTCCGATGTCTCTACCAAGGGTGAGATCTCGACGACGGTTTCCAAGCATGCGTCGAGGAGGGCACCTCCGGTGGTCTCGGACTTCAGGGCCACGGTGATGTGCTTCAGCAAGAAGTCGACATTGGGTCCGAGCAGCTCTGCGTAGATGAGCTCGTTGAACTCCGACTCGATGGGTGGAGCTTTAGATAGCTTGATCAGGTTGCGGACAATGCCCAGACAGAATACCTTGACTTCATCCTTGCTTTTCGCAACCGACACGCACTCAATGATCTTCGGCAAGACATCCTTGTTGATTGCGAGGAAAAGGGCTGACTTGGGAAGCTGAGACCAGATGGACAAGAGCTGCAAGAGTCCAGAAACGCCTTGAGTGTTTTCGAGCGGAAGATTAGCGACCCTAGGCGTGATGATCTCGGCAACAATGGGTTCTGAGTAGCGAGACCAGGCGTACTCGGGCGCATTGCGGAATAGTGCAATCAAGCACTTCAAGCCAGTGGTCCGGACAACCTTGAGGAGTGATTCATGCGTGGCCTCCTTCTCTTCCTCGTCCGACTCGGCTTCCACTTCGGCGGCCAGGTCTCTAAGCTTACGGCAAGCAAAGATTAGACAGTAAAGAACAGCATTGAGAATAGTTTCAATGTACGGCTCCACATCCGTGCCGAGTTCGTTGATAAGAGGAAGCATCATGTTCAGGAAACCCACTTGCTTCCTTGGCGGCATGATCTCTCCGTCAAGAATATTGTCGCGAAGACCATTATCGGAAACGACGGCAACGCCTTTGAGCTTCCCGACGGCGATGTTCAGGAAACTACCCAGATCTTCGGGGGACAGGTTTCTCAGTACTGCAAGACGTGTGGCTTGTAGGCCGTGGCGTCCGCTGGCAGCGCCCTTTTTGGATATTGTCCTGCCGTAAAGCAGCCTGAGGAGGACTGGCATCAACTCAGCCCGATGCTCAGGCAGGATCGACTGCTCGCCTTGCATCAAGACCGTCAACTCGTTCTTGAACCTTGCTTCGTCCAGCAAGTATTCGAGGTTCTCTTGGTAGGCCCTGACTCCTGTTTGTTTCCAGGCCAAAATAGCTTTCAAGGCTGATTTCTGCACCTCGATATCACCATTCTCCATCAAGTGGAGTAGCGCGTGGTACACCTTCTCGCTCTCATATAGTGATCGGGGATTGATGAACTGGTCGAAAACGCCGAGCATTCCTTTGCGATCGTAGAAAGACCAACTTTCAGCACCAGAGGCATGGTTCTCTTCCTCTTCAGCGTCTTGGTTCTCGATAAGATTCTCTGGCTCGGCAGCCCAGGACAAAAAGTACGGCACCAGCTTGCGAGAGCGTTTTTCAGCCAGAGCGGGCATGGCCGCAAGAACCTTCAACGCCTGAGACCGGGCGTTTGCTGGACGCGTGTCAACAGTTTCCTGTTGTTTGTCGAACGATTCCAACATGATATCGAGGGCCTTCTCCGCAGTTCGGTGCACCTCATCAGCCTGGCTCACTAAGTGCTGGAGGTTGGTGCAGTCAAAGTCGGTAAGAGCAGCGCGGCGGTGTGCTGCAGCAGGCCCACCAGGCCCAGAGCCCCTGGTAGAGGGTACGTCAAGCCAGTCTAGAGCCAGGGCAAGGAGCGCCTCTTCACCCTCCTTGGTTTCTCCAATCTGCTTCATGGCGGATGTAGCATCGTTCCACAGAGGGGTGAGCTTCAGGGTCATCATGCCGAACATAAATGAAGGGACGGCTTGACGGAGCCATGCGCCCTCGGTGAGTGAGGCGTACGTCTGACCAAGCTTGCGAATATGCATGGCAAGGACTCGGAGGGTTGCAAGCTCAAGGGGAGAGCTCTCGATGTCGGTCATGAGTTCCAAGCAAGAGAGCTCATCGGGGGTCGAATCAAGTTGTCCAAGAATTCTCAAGGTTGCTAGTCGTAGATCGTGAGACGGCGATGACAAATTGTCGATCAAGGCCTTGACGACAGGGCTCCCTTCCGGTCCTGATCCCTCGCTACTGCTGCTGCTGTCCCGGCGTTCGGTTGATGGTTGATCCTTAGTGGCCTGTTGGTAGGCGAGGTAGGCTTCGAGAAAGCCAACCGATTTGCTGAATCTTGGCAGAGCGGCCCGGAGCAAGGGGTTCAGACCAGAATCCACGGGCCCAGCCACCTTACACATACGGAGGTACGCGAGGAAGCCCTGACTAACGCTGAAGTGGACTTCATCGGATGCCAGTGTTGATGTAGGCCTCAGCGCCAGCTTGAGCTTCCGCAGCAGCAGGTCAGCCAGCTTTGCCGTGGCAAAAGGGCGCACAGTTGTGTTGTCCAGGAGATCCAAAAGTATCGAGTATTTTGGGAGACACCTGTCTCTCCAAGTTTGGGGGTCTTTATCGTACGTTCCTCGCTCGGGAAACGGAGAGGCCTCCAGTCGTTCGAACTTCTCTACAATCTGGCCTTCCCAGGTTTGGGGAAGCATGAGGGTCTCCTTGTCTCCGGGTCCTGGTAGACTGTGGGCTTTGACCATCTTGGGCAGGAAGATGCAGAGCTCGTCGTCATTGTGGCCATCAGACCAGTGGCTATTGATGAACCTGAATCAAGTTAGCTTTCTGAGGATTGGCATGTAGGTGGGTTGACGCACTTCTTGAACGGATCCCGGAACAGGCTGCGGAAACGCTGAGCATCCAGCTCAGAGAAGTAGGCGCAGAATGGGATAAACCACCGCATCAAGGGGTCCCTCTGCATCGCGCTCGTGAAGTCGCTGATCTGAGAAAAGAGTGAGTCGATCGGCGCCGCATTCCAAACGACAGCAGCATTGGCGACGACGTGCTTCCACACCAGACCACTGTCTTCGTTTGAGACCTCGGGGCCAAGCTTGGCGGTCAAGTCCAGCATTTTGACAAGAGTCCGGACTAGAGATGACCAATCGCTGACTCGCTCTCCACTGCGTACTCCGGCAGCCGTTGCGATAATCCTGATCAGAGGTACAAACTTCCATGGCAGGTCTTGTGCCTTTTGCTCCAAAGCGTGCTGTGCTTCCTCCTGAATGGCCTCGAGCATGGGTGGGAACGTGTCAGGATTTGTGTGGTGAATGACGCTTGTAAGAACCCCACAAAGAACATCTGTCCAGGGAGAGTTCTGTGGCAGCTTGAGCTCATATTCAGGAACAGCTCGTAGCAAGGCCTTGAAGATGATAGGGCCCGTAGAGTGCATCGTCTGACCAGTGCCTTTGATGGCCTCCGCAAACATGGTCATGATGCCATCCTGGTATAACTGAAACTGTCGGTCGCCAGATAGGCTAAGAAGATCATCTCGCGCATGTTCAACGATGGCGACCAATGCGGTCTCTCGATTCGCAGGCGCCGCGGCCTTCTTGATGAGGAAACTTGTGGCCTCGGCGGCGAACCGGGCAATGTACGGCGGGTGTCGAGTCTTGCCGAACAGGGGCGCAAGAACGTCGTATGTGGGCCGAATGTCGGGAACAATTAACCTCGAGAGGTACTTGAAGAGAAAGGCGAGGGCAGCGAAGGTGAACTCGACCACGTCAACCGGCTGTGGCTTGCCGGCAATCGCCACGATCAGATCCAGTGACCGGGCATAGTATTTCTCGAATCGTGTGCCGAGGTCGTGGGCAAACGCTGTCAGAAGATCAAGCAGAGGCTCCAGCGATTCCTTCTCTTGGTTTGAAATGTAATGTGACAGAGATGCAAAGATCTTCTCTTCGTGGTGCAGAATCGACGGTAGAGTCTCGGTCAGAGCCAGGGTCTCACGCTTGAACGAGATGAAGTCCTTGGCGATGTTGAGTTCGTTCCATCGCTCGATTCCGGTGCGGAAATAGGAGGTGGTGCTCTCGAGATCTTCGGTTTCGAGGTCGTGTCGTCGCACTTTTCGTAGGGGATCAAGACTGTGCAGCTTGCCAATCTTGGTGCTGAAGGACTCCCATCGATGATTCTTCTGATGGGGGGTCAGGTTCTTGCCCTTTCGGGCTTTCGTTATCCGTCCTGAAGATACCGCAGGCATTGTGGCGGTATTGGAAGCAGGTCGATGTCGAGGCTGGCTTCCAGGACGTGGCGTGCTCAAGTCGCCTGTGATCGCGAACTTGAAAGTCCCCGCCGTCTCAATCGTCTTGTCTAAAAAATTTGGGTTGATCTCTGCCGATAAGCGATAAGAGAGCTGCGATAAGGCGGAGCCTCGATAAAGCTGAATTTCGGGGTCGCTGCAAACTACAGCCAATCAACGCGCCGTCGCATTTCCTGTCTCTAGGTGTTCCCCGTCCTGTCGACGTCTATTGCTTCTGCCTTTTGCAACCCGCAAGTACAAGTGCCACAACCAAAGGCGACACTTCAACCAAGGCAACATGGCTGCCCCCAAGGTGTCAGTTCTCCCCTGCTCGCTAACCTCTTTTTCTCGAAGATGCTATCAGCATGACTGACATTTCTCAGACTCGTGTTCGGCTCCCTCAATGGCGCGCTCAAGCCTGCATTCACCAAGGCCGCGAACCTACACTCCAAAAACAAGTTCGACTTCGCCATCATCGCCGGCAACCTCTTCGCCGAATCCGACGACGATACTGCAGCTTCCCTCTTGAACGGTGACATCAGCGTCCCTCTTCCGACCTATTTTTCAGTGGGCACAACTGCCCTTCCTGCCGCCGTCATCACCAAGATCGAGGCCAACGAGGAAATCTGCGAGAACCTTCATTTTCTTGGCAAGCGCAGTGTGACCAAGACCACAGACGGCGTCAGGATTGTTTCCCTCGGCGGAAACCTGGATCCGGAGATTATGGGGGGCACGTCTAAGGAGCAGCACCTCCCTTTCCACACGGGTCACGACGCGAAGACGCTGAAGGGTGCGGGCAAGGCGGACATTCTGCTCACTACTGTCTGGCCTGCGGGTGTCTGGGGAGGATCAAACATCGCGCTTTCTCCCGAGAACCAAGCTCTTATTACCAGTACACAGGAAGTCGCCGAACTGTGCGATGCGCTGAAACCTCGTTACCACTTCACAACATCACCTACCGAATTCTTCTACGAGCGCGAGCCCTTCTTTCACCAACCCAAGGAGGGTTCCGACGAAATCCCTGTCACGCGGTTCATCTCCATGGCGCCCTATGGCAACACCGCCAAAGCAAAAGCCATGTACGCATTCACCCTCTCTCTGGGTGCCGCCGCACTCGATCAGCCCATTGGCACCACTGCCTCCCCGTTTACCGCCAGAGCACCCAAGCGGAAGCCCCTCGACGACGCCCCCTACAGCCGTTTCGCCGACAGCCATGATGGCAAACGACACCGGGGAAAGCGCGGACGCAACCGATCCCCACCTCCCGGCCCGGAGCGCTGTTTCTTCTGCCTGTCCAATCCCAATCTCTCCCTCCACATGATCGCCACCATTGGCGATGACAGCTACCTGGCAACTGCCAAGGGTCCTCTAGCCATGCCCACGACATTCGCCGAGCACGGCATCAACTTCCCAGGCCACGTTATCATCACCCCGATGGCCCACACCCCGACCATCGCCGATGCCAGCGCCGAGAGCTACACCGCGAAGGACGCCCAGAAGACGTTCACCGAGATGACCCGCTTCCGCGAGTCCCTCCAGGCCATGGTAGCCGCCAAATCCTCCCACAAGCTCGGCGCCATCACGTGGGAGATTAGCCGCGCCCGCAACATCCACAGCCACTGGCAGTTCCACCCCATCCCCGCCGACCTCGTCCAGAAGGGTCTCGTCGAGGCCGGCTTCCGCGTCGAGGCAGAGAACAGCAAGTACCCCGCCCTCGAGGCCCGGGACCTGCCCACCCTCGAGAGCCAGCAGGCCGCGGGCGACTTTTTCCGCCTCTGGATCTGGGCCGACAACGGTGACGACCGCATTAAGGGCGTCAGTCTCGTCATGCCGCTGCCCGATGGCCCGGACGCCCCGCGCTTCGACCTCCAGTACCCGCGCCGAGTCGTCGCCAAGCTGCTCGGTCTCGAGGACCGCTTCGTCTGGCAGGACTGCGCGCAAACCGAGGACGAGGAAAAGGCCGACGTGGCCGCTTTCCGCGATGCGTTTCAGGAATGGGACTTTACACAGGCGCCGGCGGCGACGGTGACTGAGGCAGAGAAGACGGACTAGAATATCAGATCAAGCGTCGTGAAAGGGGCGGAGTACCCATGGCATGTCACTCGGCGTTTGGGAACAGGACGGCAAAAGCATCATCCAAGGCGTTAAGGAAAGAAGGGTTGGCCCCCCCCTAGCTCGATTTCATTGCACATTTGCACATCAGCACATGCCCAGATCAAGATTCCAGTCCAAGTTCGGTGATTAAACAGACGTAACAAAGCACGGTGGCCATCCACGACAGTAATGGTAGGCAACTCGAGACTTGGAGTAGGCTTTGAACCGACTGGCAAATACTGTGCTTCTTACGTGATCTTCAACTCGTGAGACGTTGAACATATGATGGTCAACTGTAGGACGGCGAATGTGTACCTCGATCAATCATGCGTGGCTGGAATGTAGACATGGAGATGGGTTCTCCCTCTCATCTGTAACTGGTTGGCGTCAAAAGCGCCCCTTGGCTACTGCGGGTGGCCTTCCGCATCCGGCGAGAAGGAAGGCCCATGGGCAAATGTGATCAATGGATCATCACCATGATGCTGCCTTGGCGAGTCTCTAAATTACCTGTACAGGCAAGATTGCCGCTGTAATATCAGTGCCTGGTATGATGGGCTACGGTGTGCGAATCTTTAACGCAGTCTGCACACAGCACCTCGCGCCGAGACGGTAGGCTCGGACACTGGGGATCAGCCGGTCAAGAGCTGTCTTGTTACGCCCGAGGCAGGTCATCGCGTCACATCACTGCGTGCAGCATCAAATTATATGATGTTGTTCCCTCAATTCAGTACAGAGTTAGAGCCAGCCCAGAGAATGATCCGCAGACCACCATTCAGTGACACCATTTGCCACACGAATATTGTACAGAAAGCAAGGGCGTCTCTGCCCATGCCAAACAGAGCAAACGAGTGCTGCTGGTTGCCAGTGGTATTATCCACCTGGGTCGGCCACCAATAAGGGGGCCAAAAGCCAGAGCAGCACCACATTTCTCCATGTGTCCCTCACTGGGGTTGGTTGGCTCTGCACCAGTCTTCCTTGTACCAGAGCGCCGAATGTTCTTCGCGCGCCAGAGAGGTCGGAACTGACTTGAGGGAGTGTTTGTCGTTATTGTCAGTGTTGTTGTTTGTTTATTGTGAGATGTCGTTAAGGAATAGGCGTCGTGTGACGTGCGCATCCGGCAGATGGATGCGAATTGCGTGTGGTATCATGGGTCGACGAGGTTAAGGTTGGAGCTGCTCAGGGCAGTCCAAGGAAGGGGCTGCTTCAGGCTTCGGATCGAGGCCAATGGTGCTTCACGGACCGTGTACGCGACCGTCGCGGGCTGAAAGCCGCGAGCGGATCAAGCGTCGATGCCGCCCCCTCCCCCCCTCAATCGCGTCGGTATCGGTAATAGTGACAAAGAAGAAGAAGAAAAGCAGATGTGTGAACCACAACAAGGAGCCAATCACAGATTTGGATCCAAATATGGACTCCTTTGCAAGCAAGGATGCGATGCAGATGCCAATGACAGTATGCCAATGCGTCTAATGCCGGTGAGTTGCTCTTGAAGAGCCTGATTAGCGTAGAGTCGTCATCTCGGCCGCAAAGAGGCGTTGCTTTTTGGTATCCGTAGTCGATGACGGTCAAACGCGAGCGAGCAGAACGAGTAAGACCAGTATGTGCAGGTAGAAGAGGCGGAATGAACAGGGTTCAGGCTGCTGTTGATATGCCCTATTAAGGGTTCGCTCGGAGACGGCTCTTCAAACCGTTCCGAGCGACGTCGAAAGCTCGACGACAGAAAAGTCGCAATCCGTTCAGGAGAGGTAGTCCATAGTTAGGACACGACTTGTCCAGCGCCTCCGTTCGTTCTGCAGACGAAGGAGGGCGAGTTGTGGCTTAATACGAAGCCATGCGCCTTGAATGGGCGTACGAGCGTTCCCCAAGAATCGGAGAATTTCCAATCATGGCGATGGGGTCCTGGCGGATAGTGAGACTAGGCCTCGAGACAGGAGGAGCAGTGGGGGACTGATCAACGCATGATTCACGCTGCCCAAAGGCAAATGTTTGCGCACGACCCAGGCCCTTGCGGCCGTTCTTGAGACGACCAAGCTCGCGCTCACAGGTGCGCTGGTGGTTCTCGTCGGACATCTCGACATAGTTCGGGGGGTAGCACCGGGCGCGATGCGAGTCGAAGAAACCACTGTATCCGCCCTCCAGGATGTAAACATCGGGATAGGTGAGCCTGGGATAGTGCTCCACGTTCGCGAGCCGGTCTTCGGAGCGAACGTGGCGAGCCATCAGCGGCGCACGATGAGCCGAGTACTCACAGTGGAAGATCAAGATGGACCGTCCTTGCATGGGTGTCTTGAAAAGGTGAGAAGCCAGCAGGTCTTTGCTGTTGTAGTTGACGGCACCATCAATGTGACCGCCATCGTACTCGTACTCGAACCGACAGTCAATGATCATCTTCTGACTGTAATGCTCGCTGTACTTTCCATCGAGGACGTCTACCATCGTCTGCTTCGAGATTCGTGGAATCGTGTCGGAGGGGTCATCCGCAGCGTAGTGGGGCAAGACGGGCTCGGGAACGTCCTCGACATCCGAGACTGATTGAAGCTCAGTGCTGGCAGTAGTGGTGTTCTCCTCCGTCTTGGGCTTCATGATGTCGCCCGGGTGCTCGAACATACTCAGCGAGCGACGGAACTGCTTGCGGGGACGCATGAACGGGTTGGAGGGACGGCGGCTGTGGCCACTGCCGCAACCTCCATTACGGCCACTCATTCCTGACATGCCGGTGAATTGCGCTCGAGATCGGAGGGCACCGGGGGCGGCCGCGGTGGGACTGTTGGCTGTCTGAGGGCGTCTTTCCTGGGGAGGAGAGGCGGACTCGAAGCACTCCCCGAGAGAGAGCGCAGAGCTCATGTGGTTGAGTCGGCTTTCACCGGCGCCAAAGCGGAAAGTGGGAAGCTGATTGTCCGTCATGGTGTTGGCACGGCCAGTAGCGCCACAAGTCGAGAACCCCTTCATACGTGTGAGCGACGGGCGGCGAGGGGCAGCTTTCCTGCGTCTGAGCATACGAATTAGCGGGGTGTTGCACGACGTGCACCAGACGACTCACTCTTGTCCGAGGCCCATACCCATGCTAATAGGCTTGGGGGGCTCCAATAGAGGTTGGCGTGTGATGGGTGCTGGTGAGTCCAACATCATCTCATCGTCCGTGTCGTTTCCCGTGGGCGTGGAGAGCGGGGTGGGTGACGTGACTTCAATCTGAGAGCAGAAAGGAGCCTTATGAGGCAGCGGGGAGATGTCCATCAGCTCGTTCAGCTGGCCAGGGGAGGACGACGGCAGAGGCGGGGTCGTCACGTAGTCTGTCACTAGATTAGCCAAATTGCCCCAGGATGTCGACAAGGGCCGAAAGCACATACGCCGCGAGTCATCTGCTGCTCCAAACATGGCCATGTTGGAGGTGAACAGAGCACGACGAGGCGTCGGGAAGGGTGGGCTAGTTTGGTTAGCGTGTCAACCGCGATGAACAACAACAAGGAGGACGAACCTAACATCCGCGTCCAGACGAAAGTTTTGTGACAGGTCGGCAGCCAGGCTTGCGGCAGGCGAGGATCCCCGAACATCCTTGACGTTGAAGTAGTCTGGGTTGGGCTTGTGCAGACGTTCACGGAGGCTCAGGCTGCTGGCACCGCTTGTCATGGCTGACAGGTGGGAGTGGGCGTGAGAGCGGAACAAGTCGTTCGAACGAAACATGTCGTTGGAACGGAACAGGTCGTTGGAGCCCCAAGAGGGCGGCACTGGGCGGTGCATAGTCGCGAGCGGCGAGGAGTCCTCCATGTTGGCTGTGGTAGGCGGCAACGAGAGGCAGGGCTAGCAGTCGACGAGCTGAGAAGAAGACGATATAACGGGCAAGGACGTATGGTACTGGTCGGGACGCCAGATCCAAGACGATACTCGATATGTCGTGACGTGAAAGAGTGCAAAGCGTTAAGATAAGAGGTCACAGTAAGCGAATGCTGCAACGTCTCTTCCTAAGATGCTGAGGCCCTCCTTGCTCGTGTTACGATCATCAATTGGGACGGTCGGTCGGTCGGGTCTGGGGTCGGGGCCGGTTGGGGGGGGGGTTCGAGAGCCGATCTGTCCAAGGATAGACTGATCAACAGCGGGAGAGGTCCAAAGTCGATTTTGCTTTCGAGCTCGTGCAGCGTATCGTCGAGATCGCTCGCATTGAAGAACGGAAACTCAAGGGGATGAGGACTGGTCGAAGGCGGGGGTCGAGGTTGGAGGTACGGTCGAAGTCGACGGAATGTCGAAGGCCCGAGATATCTGGCTCTTTCCACGGCACGGGTAGGAGTCGAAGGGACAGACGAACTATTCCACCGAAGGAGACGTCTGCCTTCTCGATGCGGGTCGAGGGGGAGGCGAAGGTTGGCTGTAGGAGAGGCGGCCACGGGGTGGGGGACGGGGTCAGGTCCGGGTGGTGATGGACGAGATTGGCGAGTGAGAAGTCCTTCCTTGTCGGCGGTGGGGAGGTGGACGAGGAGGAGGAGGACGGGAGAGAGTGAAGCTCACGGGGAGGTGAGGAAGGAAGTCAGGGCAAGTGGAGGGGGGAAGCTGAGGTTTTTGTGAGACGGCCCATGGAGCGAGGAGACCAGGATGAAGATGGTTCTGGTGTCTGGTTTCCGTGCCGTTGCTGGAGAGCCCGCAGGAGGAGCCCGCGTACATGCCCAGTCCTGGTCCCAGTCCCAGTCCCAGTCCAAGGACAGGTCCAGTTTCCCACTTGCCAGTTGCCAGGTTCAGCGCGCCCGGGTCTTGCCATGCAGCGCCCAGGGCAGTGCGGGTGTGGGCGGGTGGGAAAGAGCACCGGGTCTAAAGGTTGTCAGGGGCGATCATGGTAGCACTTCCTCCCTTCACTCCGGGGCCTGATTGACCGACAGGCTGACCTCTCGCACAGGGTGACAGGGTGGGGGGCTTATCTATCCTGGCGCCAGCCGGCGGCGGCTGCTTCCCTCGCTACAGGGCCCCTCAGCCTGGCAGGCCCCGCTTCGAGTTCTCAATTCGTCAATTCGGTCTACAGGGGTTTCTCGTCAGCGAGACGCTTCGAGGGCCTGTGGCTGGCTGGACCGAGTCCCCACTCCGATTCTGAAGGACGCCTGCCCTTGCGCTCACTGGCGCTGGCGCGGGCACTGGCGCTCTCCCTCCTCCACTGGCGACGGGCTGGCAACGGGGTGCCCGGGTTCAGGGCGCCAGCGCTTTTCCACAGCAACCAAGCCCACGGTTTTTTTTTTCTCGCGCGGAGACTGGTAGAGGGGATTGAGGGCGAGGTGCTTGCTTCAGAAAGGAGCGGTGAGTCGACGCCCACCAGACCAACAGCATGGACGTCTATGACGGGGCCCCTGCCTTGCCATCACCACTGCCGAGCCCCGCCCCGTTTCCTCGCACAGGGCAACCGGCAGCCCGTCAGCCCGTTCTACTGACGGCCAGTTTCCTCTTCGACCATCCTCGCGCTGGATGCTGACGGGGCGATGGACCCAGGCGAATGGAGGTGACGACAAGGTGTTCCCCTTCACTTCGACGCCGCTGTCGACTGCATTCCTTACTGCTGGGACAGGTGAGATGGGGCGGCCCAAGGAGATTTGTTCGGCCGTGTTTTCTGCATCTGTTCATTGCTCTCTCTTTTTTTCTCCTCCAACTAATTTCAGGCCGTTTTTCCCCTCGAGTCGTCAAGCATGGATGCGCAGGGTACGAGCGTGCCAGTGTGCCAGCGTGCCAGCATGCCAGACCGGACGGACGGTGCCAAAAGTCGGGTCATTCACTCATCATCAGATGGTGCGGCCGTGCGTCGTCTGTTCAGGGTAGCACTGTAGCATTTCATCAATCAATTGCAGTCAGTCTTCCTGAGCAGACGACGGCACAGGGCCAAGCCGTCCCCGGGGGTCTCAAGCACCGCTTAGGGTCATGACGTAGAGCCGGACTGCCAACCTGCGACCGCCGTTCATATGGAAGGGCTCAAATCAAATGCTCCCTCTCTGCTCACGTCCCATCCGTAGAAGGCTGCACTCCACCGAAGATGCTCCCATTGACCTCTGTTGCCCCGTCCTCGATCTCAAAGCTATCCGGAAACGGACTGCATCAAAACAAAACAAGGGCACATCACATCAATCCATAGAAGGAAGGAAGGAAGGATCAAGCAAGGCACAAGGCACAAGTCACGTCGTGCCCGCCCGTTCACGTTCATGCTGCACATGCTCGCTCATGCTCCAATGCCATGCAGAAGCGTCTCTGCAGCCCGAGAAGTGCTGCAGGAGTCGGCAAGCAAGAGCACCAGTCGCAGGGCGAGAGCTCCCCAAACCCCCCCACTCCGATGCAGCTGCCCGCGTGTTCAGCGCTGAGCTGCAGCTGCCCAGGAGCCTGTGCCCTGCTGCAAGTGCAGCACTTGCAGCAGCTTGCACCTGCTTGCCTGCACTTGGTCCTGCACAACAACGGGAGCGGCAAGGCAGGCGGGAACACCTCCGTCTGTGGGTTCTTTTACTTCTCCAGCTTGTCTGACGTTTTGACGACGTGGACGTGAGACTGGACATGGGCAGTCCTCCCTCCACTTGGTCTTTGCGAAATCATGGTCCCGTCATGCCGTCTCTCACTCTCGGTCCCAATGGCCTTGGTTCGGATCCTCTCTCCCTGGCCGCCATGCCGAACGACAAGACCTCTCCACATGGTGCTCTCACAGGGCTCCCCATCATCCATCCGTCCCCCCCAGCGGGTCTGGTCCCCCCAACGGCCTGGCCTGGCCCCCCCCCCCTTTCGTCTTGAGGCCTGAGCCCTGTCGTGGCAGCATGAGCGGCTGACTCTTTGACACAGAAAGACCCTTGCAGTACCACTCTGCTGTTTCATACCAATTCCGGTTCGAGACTGCGGAGAACAGATCACGAGAGAGCTTCGCTTCAAAGGGAGGGAGGACAGGCAGATGGGGTGATGTGATGAGCGAGATATCCCAAGCGTCCGTGGGTTGCCAATCCAGCCAGCCCGCCCACCTGCGACGAGACCGGTCCTCGTTGGCGTCGGCGCAGGCGGAGTCGGGTCCGGGGGCGTCGTCGTCGTCGTCGTTGTCGTCGCAGACTAGGTCGGAGTCGATTGCGAACAGAGCGAAGATCGTCCCGACACACAACCTCCCTCGTCTCGTTCGCGCCGTATCTGGCAGCTGTCGCCCACGGACCTTGCGTCTTGGATGTCAAGGTCTCCAATCTCAGCTTAGCTAGGGGCGCTTCTCTCCCTCCCCTCCGTTCTCTGCCTTGCATACGGCAGCTTGGAACCGCGAGGTATCCGCGAGGTGACAGCCACCCGAGACACAACAGCCGCCTCGACGAGACACTTCGAGAGCACTCAAATGATGTTGGAACAATCTCCGCACAATCCATCGTCCCGCCCGCCGTGCCGAATCCACGTGGATTCTCAGTCATCTTCAGCAATCGACGGCCGACACAATCATGACACTGACGGCGGCGGCTCGTCGGCTCGTCAGCATCAGGAGCAGAGACCTGGGCTGAAGGTTTCGGGCATTCGCTGCCGCCATTGGTCTGCCTTGTCTTCTCATCATGCTATATCTCATCTCAGACGGCGGCTCCGAGTGCGGCGCAGCCCTGGCAATCCATGGGGGCGGGGGTTGTTGCTGCAGGAGCTACCCGGCTAAGATACCAGTCGGGGCAATGCTCAGGAGCGGATGTGACTGTGAGCTGCAGAGTTGCAGGCACAAGCACATCTTTTCCCCCTCTCCTTGCATGACGCTGACAGGACCCCGAGACGACCGCGGTCCTCGAATAGAGTGACAGCTTCGCCTCGCTGAGACAGAGGGTTTTGAGCCTCGAACTCGGAGCTTCGAGCTTCGAGCGACGTCTCTGTTCCCTCTCCCTCGTCAGCCTCGTTTTGGATCGTGATTCTATGGCAAATTGGAGATTCGCATGCTGCTCCCTTCGTCAGGGCAAACGTTTGGACAGGCCGAGGAGGACAGGACGAACATTGAGAAACATGTTTCTCAAAGAGCTCCCCTACAATTACTACCAGAGCTTCAGCACAGCGCACATCAAGGGCCCGTCGCTCGCTTACGTGCTGTTGCTATCCGGAGACCCTGTCTATATCACCAAGGCCACCCTGTCTGTGCGGGCCCTCCCACTTTGGCTCCGGTCTGGTTGCTCGGCAGAGTTGCAAAAGAAAGGACCTCAAGAGGATCCATCTCGAACATGAACCCCGCGACGGCGAAGTCTGTCATGGCTCCTGCACATTTCCATTGGCCAGCTAGCTTTTCTGGGCACGACGCGATGGTGATGAAGCCAGTCTCCCTCCAAACCCATGCCAGCCCTCTTTCGGTCAAGCGCCAACACCTCGCGCCCCCGAATCGTGAGGGATCTTCCATCTGGATGGCGCAACGCAGCTACGGTTCAGCTGCGACCTGTCTCATCGTTATCCTGGTACCAAGTCGGCAGCTCGGGGTCGATTCGCTGATTGACATGCATGTCTTCGTTGCGTTCACCAAGCGAGAGCGAGCTTCGAGTTCGGCCGACGGCCAGTCCCCGCCGTGCTCTCTCAAAAGCGTTAACAGCCACCACGCTGCCCGGCAAGGGTCGCCTGATAGCTGCTGAAGAACCAAATGATGATACTCGCCAGTCGAAATGTAAATGATGCGCTCAACGCATCGATCGGGCTCCATCGGACAGATGGTCGACCGTTCAAGTTCACCCGCCGCCCTGGTTGACTGGGCCTCGAGGCCGCCCGAGACCAGACCCTCGACAGGCCCGGAGATTTTGTTGATCATGGACACCTCGCCTTTCTCCCTGGATGCATCTCCCTTCCCAAGGGGAGACCCCTTATTAGCGCATGCCGGAAACCTAACTACTGTTTGCGACCGACGGGCCACGACTCGTCCGGTAACAGGTCACAGCGGACAGGAACTCAGTACCGACAATTCAGGCGGTGCTGGACAGCGAGTTCCAAGGCACAGCCTTGGACCAAACCGGAGAGGACCCGCTACTCTGGCCATGAACAAGCGGCCTTCTTCGATCCCTCACCCAACCCTCAGATCCCCCGACCCGGGCCCGCGCTTCTAATCGACGTCATCCGGAACCTCAGCATGGGAAGATCGTCACCGACTCCATCAACCTCCTGCGTCGCGTGTGCCATATCGAGATCTTGCCCTGCCTGCCCAGTTCCTGCCATGTCTCTTCCCCCTCCCGAACGAGCCATCAGCATGGCCCCAAAACACGAAGAGTGACGGTGTCACATCGATATTTCATGCGTAGACTAGAGAAACCGGTTTCCCATCTGGTGGCATTTCTTTGTTTGTTTACTTTCACCTAGCTCTTCTGTCTTGCAGCTGACCAGCTCAGCTCTTTGAGCTTCCCAATGGTCAATGGGAGGCGCTGCCAACGCATGAGACGCGGCCCATCGCCTCCCCTCCTGTTCTTTGCATTCTGTCGATGTCTCCGATGTCCTCGTCCAGCCTCCTGAGTGGACGCTGCGTCGGACCACTGGGCGGTAAGACATCGGTCCAATGGAGACACCCAATCGCCTTGTCCGTCGCGTGGAGCTAGCCTGCGCGTGCTTGGACTCTTCGGTTTGACCAGCCTACAAGCTTCTGCTGCGGTTTGCTTGGGATGAAAAGGGGAGGGGGACGAATCGCTGCGTTCGTTGTCGAGAATTGCCATCCGAAATGGTGGGATCCCCTCATCGGAATGTAGCCCCAACTCACCAGAATCCTCAGGGCCTTCCTTTGCCCTTCCGGGTGGCTGAAGCGTCCCCCACAATTTCGGAAAAGCGATGTTTGGCGCTGGTCAAAGAAGCTTGTCAATCGGACCCCAGAAGTGTCGTGAGATCAAACATGTAGCGGCAATGCGCTCTTACATGAACCCCGGCTTGGTGATCATGTGCCTTCCTGTGGTCAGCATCCTGCGGTAAGATGGTGTGACGGGGCTGAGTTGGGCGATGGGGCAGATAATGAGGGGATCACAGAATGCGGAGTAAACAAAGGACAAGGACGCGACCCATGTAAACAACCAAACAGGCGCGCTGAGGACCCCTGCCAGCGCGCGAAGTCACGTGAGGTAATATTCTTGGCCTGGTCAAGGCTTGGCAACGGTGTTCATTCATGTTAGCGGGAGCTGCCGATTGTCCCTGTTCAATCCGAGACCTCCATGAGCAGAAGAAGAAGGCATGGGTGACAGATGGAAGTCTGCCATGGCATCGTCGAGAACTTTACATTGTGCTGATCTCGATCTTCAATGCAATCTCAAGTGGGAATCTGCGCGAGCGGCTACAACTCAGATCGCGATGATGGGTCGATGGCCTCATTCTGTGCCATGTCACCACGCGCTAGAGTTTGTTACTTAGATTAGCCACACCACATGATGGATTATGCTTGGAAAGGCCAAAGAGGAATGACACTCTGCAGGGCATTACCCTGGAGCAGTCAGGTCCTCCACGCTGAACATTCCTATCCCGGCTGGCTGTGGCCTTGCCGTTCTTTAGGAGAGTTTGTCTGGGTGGTTCTCTGTAGAACAGGTCTCACCTGCTTCGGTATGTTCCCTTGGCTTACCTCAACTTTGATCAATCTTCATCACTAACGAGGGATCAGGAGCGAAACTCCGGGACGAATGTGGCCAATGGATGCAACCCAGATAGACGACGATATTAAGAGCTGGTCGCGTCATTCAGGCATTCAGGTAGGGTATGGGAGTTGGTGTTAGCTGTTGCCTTTCTCCTCTGATACGCGGCCTGGCACACCAAACAGGTGCGATCGAAATGATGACTACGGACCTAATTTCGTTCAAGAGGCTTCGATTGCCTTGGGTGATAAGCAGGAGTTTCCCCATTTACGAATTTGCAAGTTGTTTTCTGTGTTCTTCGACAAAACGGGAACCTTCCTGACAGTGATTGAAATGTTACAGCTGTGGCGCCACTCCTTTTCAAAGGAAATCACTTACAACTCGGAGCTTCAGCCGAGTATGAGACATGGCGATACATCATACTGGGCATGATCGCAAGAGCGGCACGAATTCACAGCAATTTAAGTCCCCAGCCTCACCTGCCCATGCGCTCCTTTTCCCACATGCCACCACGACGGAACCAAGCCCGCCATCCCCTTTTGATTCGGTACAGGCAATCCATAACATTCAGATCTTTCCGCTCTCTGAGTCTGGTACCTGACAAGTTTATCAGAGGTCCAGACACTAGACCTCGCCGAAGAATGCTGTTCCTGGGGGTATTTCCAATTCGAGCCGTGCCGCATTCCAGCATTCGAGACGCATGGAATGGCGGTCCATTCAGGGTCTGCAGTCTTCAATGGCCACATGGCGTTTATGTCTCGGGATAAGGTGATGGCTGTGGGGGTCTCTGCCGCTTGTCGAGGACCCGCATCACGATGGGACCACACGGATAAAAAGGTTGGAAAAGGAATCCAGCGGTATGATTAATGTCACATCCTACGGACAAGCTGTGGCTGTAGGTGCCGGGTCAATTAGACAGAGAAACGTCCACCGGACATATGTACCTAGTCGCCGACAAGGTCGTGCCGACCACCACTGCAGGGCTTGACATTTGAGACCAAGGCTGCCGTTCTGCCGCTTACATTCCTCCGATGGCCCGCTACGACGCCCTTTTCCCCTTTCCTCTATATCTTGGCATTTTTTGGGTCAGCAGCACCTGTTGCAGCGCTGGTCCAGCCCCTGGTACAGCTTAGCGGTATTAACTGCATGCCAAGAGGCATCAGTTGAGTCGACGTAGGGGAGTCAGGATGAAATTAAGCCACCTCAAAGTGTTTTTCTTATCCAGACCAGGAGTTTTGTACCCTGTGCCAGTCTGCTATCTGTGCTGTCAAAGCCATTACGATGACTGGAAATGAACAGAGAGGATCAATACGCCGCCTGAGCCCAACCGTCATTCCCTTCGGGGGCCAGATCGTTACACTTTTGTTTTTCAAATTTTAGATTGAAAGAAGGAATCAATGGTATCTCGGCCTTTCAGGGGAGATCGACCACCCTTGACGGGATGTGCCGAGCTTGACGGCATGCTAGCAGCATGGGCACGGAGGAGGATGCCATGCAGTGTCGAAATCAACGAGGAGTGCACACCCATTCGCCACTAGCCGGATCGACGCGGTCGCGCGATGTTTTGGTGTGGCACCAAAAGATGGTGTTTGATCGCCCTAAACGTGTTCTTGATGCCGGCGTATGTCAAGCCTCACTCTATTTGCCGTAAGGTTCAAGCCAACCGCCGTAGTGGAGGGAGCCATCAGAGTCTGTACAGCGCCTTTCATCTCTGATATGCTAGGATGAAGGTTGATGGGAAAGTGTATCGTTGAACGTATTCGATGCTTCAGGTACTATGGCTAGCTTCGATCTTGTTGTTTGACGTGCTGATCCTGGGTGAAGAATGCATCAAGTCCATGTATCTAGCATAGGACTACGGCTCCGTATGCTATCTCACACGTGCAGTGTCCGTACATCAGATAAGCTCAGTCGTCAATAGTAGGCGCATCAAGCAGAATACAAAATAGCTGAACATTCTCCTTCGTCTAGATAGCCTGTCACGTTAGATTCTGGTTAAATCATCAGTCATGTGAATATATTCCTTACAAAATTACATGCGCCATCTCATGGCCTTTAGTAATTTTTGACTCCTAAACTCATATAACAGAGTCCTTAAGGGGTTACTGTTTTCATCATGACTTGATCCGTACGTGAGCTTAAAATCTAGGCAAAGCTAAAGGAAAACTCTTGGTCAAGCTCGGCAGAGCCATATATAGACATCATGTAAGAAGGCTTCTGCGATGATGGTCTTCTCTTCTCGCCATTTGATCCGCGTAAAGACGACCAAAAGAAGACTGAAAGTTGAAGTAGAGGTCGCGAGCGTTGGTCTCATCTCCGTGTATTCTGGTATCAACTACCACCTTGATCCAATCAACTCCAATCAGCCAGTCTTGCTGGTAACACTGAATTTTCACGCTAGAAGTGAAGCTATCAACATCATGATCTCTACCAGATGACTACAAGGCTACCGCCAGCGAAGAGACTGACAGCCTAAACAGCGGCCAGGGTGCCAACAGCTGCCCAAGACTAGCCGTGAGTAAACGAGAAACAGCGTCGTCATCTTGACCACCATCTTCACCAATGTCCGCACCGCCGCCTACATCTTCACTTCCCCTTTCGCTTTCCTCAACGCTGTTTACAAGGTAGATGAACTGGGCGTAAGCCAGGCCAGATCGATCCTGATCGGTGGCAAAGGGACTGTTCACCAAGGTGATTGTAGGCAAACCAGACGGATTCAAAGTCGTCGTTTCACCCGCATAGTAATGGAAATCGGTGGAAGTGAACATACCAGTCGCACTGACTGAGCCGTTGTTCATGTCAATGACACCGCCAGTCTCACAAGACTCGGGACAGACGAGGCCCAGGGAGTAGTAGTAGTGTTTATTGTTGATCGCCAAGAAGTCCTCGTTTGAGGGGTGGGTTCTATCTACCTCATCGCCGTTGGGCACGCATGCTTCGGTAGAAGTCTGAGGCTCGCATGGCCCTAGAGGTGCGTAATCGAAGATTCTGTTTCCAAACCCGCCGATAACGCTGGCAGTGCTAGCAAAGGTCGAGTATGATGAAGGTGCCGTCCAAGCTGTGATGAGAGGGCCGGGGTTTTGGAATTCGAAACCCCTGCGGATGTTAATGTCGGAATCTTGGCGAAGTACAATGGATCTTGCTGTGCCGATTTTGAAGTTGCTTTTTTCTTGTCTGGGTTCAGAAGTGCAACGGGTTCGGATCTTCGGTGTTTGTCCCGCAGCTTTCGGATGGAGTCTTATAATTCACAACCTCTTAAAAGAGCCAAGTGTTGGGCGGGCCGAAAATCGGTCTGGGGAACCTCATTTGACTCGCAAGAGGTGAACCAATCATGTTCCATTGTGAATGTCACCAAAGCCTTTGTTTGTATGATTTGAGTAAGTAGGAGAACAAGTTTTGACCTCTCATATTTTATGCGTCTGTCTGGCCGAACAAGCGATCTTCCCATCTAGCACCTCGTATTGACTATCACGCGGAAAATCTCCCAAGAATTACGCAGCAGAGCATGTTCCTTTTTGCTAACACAGAAGATTACTAGCCACGAGGATCATCGTCCACATGATGGAGGCCTGTCAGTTGTGTCAATGTATTCAGTGATGAAGTTGGTGAATGTCTCCATCCGCTCAGGTGAAGATTGGTGGTTGGCCCACCGAAACCCCCACCACAGATAGCGGTTAATAGTGGGCACGTCGCGGGGCGCCAGTTCCATGTCCTAGGCGGTCACGGCAGGCAGTACTTTTCTTTCTACCAATTTTTTGGTGATGGTCAGTCGCTGCTCGCTGCCCAGGTCAACACCCATTCCAGGCCAATCGAAGCCCCAGCTACACAATGACGAAGACCGCATCGGCCAAACGCAAGCGCGCTGAGCGAGAGGCTCTCAAGGAGTCCGAGCGCGCCTCGAAGCGCACCAAGAGCGGCGATCCCGAAGACCTCTACGACAAGAAGCTCTTCGTCGAGAAGTCCGCCGGCGCCGACCGCGTGCGCGAGGCCAGGCTCTACGAGCTACTCGGTAGCGAAGACTCCAACGAACGTGTGGCAGCCGCCGAGGCTGTTATCTCCAGCCTGCTCGATGGCGAAGGCGTCCCCGAAGCCGTCCTCCAGCGTCATCTCGACTGGCGACTGTTCCGTGGACTGGCAAGCGGCCGCGCCGGCGCTCGTCTTGGCTACAGCCTTGTCATTACCGAGATCATGCGTCAGCTTTTCGGTAGCGAAGCGCTGAGCGAATCGAGATACCCTGGCCTGACCTTCGACAAGGTTTTGGAAATCCTACACGAGCGGACGAAACCGACCGGACACATGACAGGCCAAGAAGAGAGGGACTTTTACTTCGGCAAGCTCTTTGGGCTCGACTGCTTTGTCCGCGCGGGATTCATGGACGAGGATCTGGACAAGTGGGACAACATCCTGCAAGAGCTGTTGGATTTGGCAGACAAGAAGGTCTGGCTGCGATCGCACTGCGGCTGGGTCGTCATGCAGGCGGTGCCCAAGCTGAAGCTGGACGTTGTGTCCTCCATACTGAAGAAGCTCAAGACTGCGAAGTGGGCCAAGACCCCCGAGGGCGTTGGCATCTGGCTAGCAGCCCTCGAGACTCACCCCGAGCTGAAAGATCAGGGTGTCGACAACCCCCTAGACCCCAAGGTTCTACCCAATCTGCCGGCCATCTTGAAGGATAGTGTATCTGGGGAAGAGGCAGAGGAGGAAAGCGCCGCAAAGACAAAGAAGAAGACTGCAAACTGGTCTCACCAGCTGCACTTTGTGTGGCCGTACCTACTCGACTACTACATCAGCAAGGGCGCAGTGAACGACTTTGTTGCCTTTTGGAGGCGAGCCGTAGATGGTAGGTCACCTCGGTGTCGTGTTAGGACTGCAGCTAACCTCAATCTTAGACAACCTTTTCGTAAAAAACGCGTCCGATGGCCAGAAGCTTCGAGGCTTCGTCGTTCTACAGACCCTCTTGATGCACCCCTTCGAGACCAACGAAGCGACTCTCGAAGCCTTCCTTCCCCACCTCTTCAGCAAGAACCTCATGACTTGCCTTATGAACCAAGCAGCGAGCGAGGGCCGCTACCTTCATCGCGCTGCGTGCGCGACCCTGCGCACCGTTGCACAGGCAGCCCAGCGGTCCTCCGAATTTGGAAGCGTCATTATCGAGAACCTGGTCGGCAACAATGGCGTGTACAACTTTGATGTCAGGACGGGAGCCAAAACGATCGAAACGATTCTTCAGCGTATCAAACCTGATGTAGCGGATGATGTTGTTGGCGTTCTTAGCGCCCCTGTCATCAAATCATGCACTACTGGGTGAGTTCCCTTCCGTGATCCTCGAACTAGCGTCTCTAATATCCCGACAGGAAGAACATGGACAAGGTCAAGGTCGAATTGCGAGCCTACGTCGAATATCTCTTCAAGATGGCCACGGCTGCACCAGAAACCGCCCTCCAGGAGCTGACCTCTCTTGCGTACGCGCCCCCAATCTGGGTGCCCGAAAACGCGTCCGAGTTCGTCAAAGACTTGAGCCGAAACCGCCTCGAGTCTGCGTTTGCCAATTTGTCAAAGAAGGCTGAAGACACAACATACCTCTGCACCGCTATTGAGGCCATCAGCCCGGACTACATCCAGATGGACAACAGGCTGAAGAAGGCTGTGGCAGATGCGCGCAAGAAGCTTAAGTCCCTGCTGCAGGTAGCCTCTGAGCCTTTGACAAACGGTGCTGCGGAAGAGATCAGCGTTGCAAAGGGTCTTTCGCTCCTCTACGCGATTGCCATCTTCCAGCTGTACAACGCGGAGCCCGATGCACTGCAGCTTCTGGACGACCTGAAAGATTACCAGTCACGGATGAAGTCGGACGAAGAGGAAGCAGCGGAATTTTTGATCGAGATTCTGCTTTCCATGGTATCTCAAGATTCCGTGCTTTTGCGACAAATCTCGCAGCAAGTCTTTGGCTGTTTCGCCAGCCGCGTGACGCCAAAGGCGCTCGACCTCTTGTTGGACGTCCTATCTGCGGATGAGAATTCAAAGGGACAGCAGTCTTTGTTCAACATCGAGTCGGACGAGATTGATATGGAAGACTTGGAAGAAGACGATGACGACGATGACGATGACGACGACGTGGAAGAGATCAACGTCGATGATGACTCGGAGTTGGAGATTGACTCTGACGTCGAATTTGTCACACTCAACGGCGCAGATGGCGCAAGCGAAGAGAAAGAGGACGATGATGGCTCCGACTCTGACTCCGATGACGACGAGGAGGCAGCCGAAGAAGCTGACTTGGAGGAAGCCAAAAATCTCGAGGCCATCGACGATGCCCTTGGCAAGATCCTCAACAGCCACCGCCTGGACAAGGACGCAGAGGCATCCGACTCTGACGCCGATATGTCCGATTCAGAGATGCTTGCCCTCGATGAGAAGCTCTCTGCAGTCTTCAAAGACCGCATCAAGAGCAAACCCAGCAAGAAGAAGGAGCGCAAGGCAGCCAAGGATTCGGTTATTAACTTCAAGCGTCGCGTCTTGTCGCTGGTCGAGATCTACATCCGGTCCGAGGCAGGCAGCCCTGTCGCCATCGCCGTTCTGCTACCCCTTGTTCAGCTGATCCGGACGACGACAGTCAAATCGCTGTCCGACCGTTCGCTGGAAATCACCAAGGAATACCAGAAGCAGCTCAAAAAAGCCCGAGCAGCGAACAAGAAGCAGAAGAAGAAGATCACAGTCGATGCCGAAACCACGATACAGCTGCTCAAGGACATCCACGCCGAAGCTGCTGCGAGCGAAATTAATGACCATGCAAAGGCCACGGCCACAGCGAGTTTGATTGTTGGTTCTACGCTGTTCATCGCGAACAAGGCGAGCCGACCAGCTGTCGAGGCCGAGTTCGCAAAGTTTGAGAGCAAGTCGGAGAAGAAGGGGCGTAAGTCAAAGAAGAAGGCGAGCGAGATCGACATGGCGATGGACTGGAAGAACTGGCGGCAAAACTACGAATCCACCAAGGGGCAGTGAATCTGGCTTTGTATGGGAGACGGCAGGGGGCAGAGTCAAGCTGAACTTTGACTGAATACTACCACTGCGCGTCAGAATCACCAATCCTGAGCATCATTCTTACTATTTATGGACGCTATCGTCTTGCCTCCCTACATGATTGTTCAATTCAGTATGCCGAAGTCGAACTTCATTCCGTTCATCAGTAGATAAGACCAGTCTATCACGGAAGAGATGTGAAAAACCTCGAGAGATCAAACTGACACCAGAGCCGTAACCAACAGCGAAATGCAGTTGCCGAATGCCATCGATACGAAATGCTGGAACAACAAGCCAAGACACAGGTCCAAAGGGTGCAAACGTCCCATCAAAAGATACCCAGCATCGCGAACGCCTACCCTTCGAGCACTCTGAGACGGGTCGCTAGTTCTACAAGACTAATCGTCGTCCTCCTTGCTTTCAGGGGCCAAATTCTCGGCCTCGCGAGCAGCGATCTCCCGCACCCTGAGCAGTTCCTCCAGCCTTGACATGCCTTGGGCCATCGGATCGAAGCGCGACATGGGGCGCGGGCTCACCGACTCATCCCGCTCCTGGCGGTACGCGTTGCCAGCTCGGCGGTTCGTTGTAGGGTCAGGGGTCACGACGCGGTTCTCTGGCCGATAGGCCGAAATGATAGGTCGCGCCACCGGCTTGAGGCGGTCTGGAGGCAGGAATTGGGAGCAAGGGCGCGGATTGGCCGACTCGCTCTCCTCCAGACGGTACGTGTTGGCAGCATTGGGCCTTGGTGTGGGCTCAGGGGTCACAGCACGGTTCTCCGGACGGTAGGGGTAGGTCACTCCTCGGGTCACGGGCTCAGGGCGACTCGGAGTTAGGTACTGCGAAGGCGAGGTGGACTCGTCATCCTCAGAGCTGGGCGTCCTGTCAGCGCGCCGGCTCTTCGTGGGTTCTGGGATCTGGGAGCGGTGTTCCCGACGCGTGAGCCGGGGTTGCTCCCGGTTTGAAGTGGTAGTGTGGTTCAGGACTGCATAGCGAGATCGCGGTAGATTGTCTGGTGAGCGGCGTCCAGCTGGTTTGGGGGACCTGTTGGATTGACACTCTTTCTGCTGAACCACGTTCACCCGACAAGCATTTTGTAGCTCTGCCGCAGGCTGTCGCCTGGCCGCAGGTGTGGCACTGACTGCTATACCAGAAAGCCCGACCTGATTGTCATCACCATTCACAAAGTTCGTCTTGTCACTCGTCCGATACTTATAAGATGGCGTGTCTTTGCCGCGAACAGCTGGAGCGCTAGCAGCAAGGTCACGACGCTGGGCTGCCTCACGGCGACATACCTCCTTGCGCTCAGCAGTTGTCAGGTAGGCTGGCTGGATGCCTCGCAGCCTGTTATGGATGATGAGTTGACCAGTTGCAATATCAAATCTGATCTGATCAGTGCTGAAACCGAGACGATGGAAGAGCCAGTTCATTGACCTGTCGAATCCTCGCTCGAGCTCCCGGTCTCGACGAACCAAGACGTCCGCAGCCTGCCGGCATAGGTCCTTGAAGCTGCGCGAATCCTGTCGCCGCAGAGTCAAGGAGCACCGCAGAATGGACATGCCGTTAATGTTAACACACAAACCATCCACCTGCATGATGTTGAGAGATGCTGGGCTTGCACGCTTGACGCTACGATGTTCGGAGTAATTACTGCACAGAGGGCAGTTTACGGACACCTTGATCATGCCTTGTGCCGTGTGGTGTAGAGATTCAGCACGCCGGCTCTCCATAGGGATGCTGCTTTCCGATAGCGCCTCATGATAGGGGCAAATCTGGCAGTCCGACATTTGTGCGGCTTGTGAAGGTTGTGGATTGGCGTGGGTGCGGCTACGGTGGTTAGTGGGGGAGGCTTCACCACCTTATACAGGATGCTGAATTTGGATGCAAGAGTAACGATAGAACCTAAGTGTCCTGGTACTTCCTGAGATGCTCGAAGTGTTTTTTCGTGGCTGGAGAAAGTGAGGTACTTGAAATCTGGGTTGAGGGTGAGTGAGGGTGAAGGCTGTGGTGAGAAGAGAGAAGCCCATGGAGGTAAGGCCGTAGCCTATATGCGTCTGTAGAATCTCGACCAGTAAACTGACCAAGAAACTTGTGTGGTACCAATGCCTCTGTTCAGAACATCTATCATAAATCGACCGAGTTGAAAGGCCTTGTCCTGGATGACAAAAACTGTTGTGCTTCTTTGTCCGTGGTCAATGGTGGCCATGGTGTTTTTCAAGACTCAAGAACTACCCCAAGTAGCAGGGTATCATATGAAAAGAGGTCAAATTATTTATTGAACGATGAAAATCCAACCTTTCGCTTCGTAGGTGTCATAGCTGGATGGCCTCGAATGCGTGTATCGTGGCATGGCGAAAGCTGTACTTAGTTAGCTCTTGACTTCGAATTCAAGCAAACATAAAGCAAAAGAAATCAAGCTCAGTTAGTTGATCAAGAATAGGAATATATGCCTCGGTCTAAGGCAACGTTCAAGTCCCGCATCCGCAAATTCAGGGGCTCAGGGGAAGCATTTATGTATCTTCCACGAAAAGAAACCCGTTAGTCTGCTTTATGGGATACCTGCCCTCTGCTCCCCTGGGGAACCCCTCGCTTAAGAGATCGGGCCAATCCCAAAATGGCAAGGCGGATGAGATGAGACCCCTGTCGTCAGGGTCCGCGGGCGGTGCTTGGCCTTGTCGCATCTGGGCCAAAAAGTTACCTCTGCCCGTCCCATGTCCAGTCTCCATTCTCTTCAAGAGACCACCTGGCGTCCCACGTCGACGACAGCAACAACCACTGCCTGAAGCTATCCAAGGGACAGGCTGCCCAACCGTCTTGTGAGCTCAGACAGCCCATCGCACAGGGATGATAAATTGGCCAAGCTAACCTTGCGTCCCTAGCACGGCCTTTTCTTCTCTTCAGGAGGACACCTTGTGCCTCTCCCTTCGAGCGCGATCCCTCATCTTGGGAATTGCTCCTCTGATATTGTACGTCCCCGTTCGTCGCGTCAAGACACCGAGTGCTCGCTGACCGTCATCGTCTTACCAGTCTTGACTTGACACCGACCATCGACTGCGACAGCCCACACCGCGACCATGAAGTTCATGACCCTGCTGTTCGGCCTCCTGGGCTTGGTGACCATTACGGCCGCCTGGAGCAAGGAGGGTACGTGTCAATTCCCTTTCGCCATTGTGAACTTCCAAGCTGATTGAGGCTGCCCCCAGACCGCGAGATCTTCCGCATCCGCGACGAGCTGCGCGCTCACATGGAGAACCCCGACCAGAGCTTCTACGATCTCCTCGGCATCAAGCCCTCGGCTTCAATCGAGGACATCAGCAAGGCCTTCCGCAAGATCACGCGTTCCCTCCACCCCGACAAGGTCGCTCAGCAGCTCAAGGCGGAGCGCGTCAAGGCCAAGAAGGCCGGCACCTTCATTCCTGGCGTCAACATCAACAAGCCCCCTAGCCAGAAGGAGATCCGCGCCGCCGTCAAGGTCGCCGAGGAGCGCCAGTCCCGCCTGAGTCTGGTCCGCAACATCCTCAGCGGCCCCGACCGCGACCGCTACGACCACTTTCTGCGCAATGGCTTCCCTGCCTGGAAGGGCACCAACTACTACTACGACCGCTACCGCCCAGGTCTCGGCACCGCCTTGTTCGGTGTCTTCTTCTTCGCGGGTGGCGCCATCCACTACCTCGCCCTCTACATGAGCCACCGCCGCCAGAAGGACTTTATCGAGCGCTACATCAAGTTCGCCCGCGACCAGGCCTGGGGCGACAACCTGGACGTGCCCGGAGTCGACTACGCTGCGCCTGCTTCGCCCCCTGCTGAGGAAGAGGAGCAGCAGGCAGCGCTCCCCGTCAACCGTCGCCAGCGCCGCTTCGAGGAGAAGGCCGCCCGCAAGGAGAAGGGCACCAAGGTCAAGCGCAGCGCCGGCAGCGGCACGGCCACCCCTCGTGAGACCCAGGGCGACCGCCCTCTCGGACCTCGCAAGCGCGTCATTGCCGAGAACGGCAAGGTGCTTGTCGTTGACCACAGCGGTAACGTCTACCTTGAGGAGCAGGATGAGGAGGGCAACCTGGAGCAGTTCCTCCTTGACGTGAGTTTTCTTTCTTTTCCGTACGCGGCCGTGACAGGCAGGACAAAGCAGAGACTGACGAGAACCAGCCCACCGAGCTTAGGGAGCCCACCTTTAAGGATACGGCTGTCATCCGCCTCCCGGTCTGGGCGTTCGACCGCACCGTCGGCCGCGTGCTCGGAAGGAAGCCGGCGGCCGACGACCTCGACCTGGTGGATGTCGACTCGGACAACGACCCCGTTCACGACACGCCCAGCACCGACTCGGCGGCGGAGGACTTTGAGCTGCTGGACAAGTCGACCGACTCGCTCGGAAAGGCCAGGACGTCGGGTGCGCAGGCCGGCGGCAAGGTCAACAGGCGGAAGAAGAGCAAGCGGTGATCGGCGGCGTCGACATGCTGCGCTCACGGCAAGCCATCCGGGCACTAGGCGGCTGAGGCCAGGAAGGAATAGACCAAGATGGACGCCAGAAATGGGACGCGAGAACGGACGAGCGTAGGCCCCGGCCAGCGATGCCCTCAGCTCCAGACATGGCCTGGTCACAGTCAAATACACGAAGAAGCCATCAAGACAGCTCATGCCCATGTCAGCAACCCGTGACCGTGCCCATAGCCTCCCTTTCCTTTATCGTAGGAGTTGGAATTCCTTTCCCTCCGTAAGGACCGAGAATGGAGGAGTCAAATGCCGCCGACCACTCGCAAGTCTCACCGAACTGCCGCCACGTCCCACGTCCCAGCTACGAGGCGCCGGGCCCGTTTCTTCCTGCAATGACTGTCCGATCGGTCCAGTTGCCCCATGAAACCACCTCGCAAACTCTCTTGGGCGCCAAAGCAGATCAATTGCTCACCTGCCCGGAGCTAGGTGTCCGTAGCTTCATCCCACCAAGGGCCCGAGCGGCGGCCAACGCGAGCTCATCCGCCGCCAACCCACCCGGCGTATTTCTTAGCCCCGGACGGGATGGTGATCCGGATCGTCTGTAGATCTTGAGCTTCGAAAAGGGCGCGGCCGCGGCAGGGCGCGCACTGAGGATGCACAAGGGGGTGACATTGCGAGCCTCGCTGGCAGCGATCGGGTTCTTCTTCCCCGGTTGAGTTGGATATGTTGCGGTTGTCCATGGGCCTCGATGATACCATGTCATGTAGAGCGAAAGAAAAGGAGTTACAGCAGAGCCTCACCTCAGCTCTCTCATCTCGAGATGCTCTTCTTGTCGCCAACCTTACCTTCGTCCCCCTTGCCTCCCATCTGTCTTTCTCGCCTTCAACCCAAACGCACCCTGTCGCAAGAAGTCCAAGAGAGGCCTAACCTTGTCCAAGCTAGCTAGCCTTCGTCAATGCGCAGCCAGCTCTTCCTGATTCCCAACCTCATCACTCCCTGGCTTCGGGTGCATTGCCTCTTCCAGGGCACGCCACGGGACCGCGGCGACCGCAAAGTTCCGTTCACACCTGCTTATCAGCGTACGGCAACTCTTCCGTTGGGCCCTGATCCGTGTGTCTTTCTAGCACTGGCAAACCGCAATGAGCTCTAAATTGTCCGTAGCGGCGATCTCCTCGTGGTCTGAGATGAACCGACGAAAACTACAACACCCCGCTCATCCCCAGATGAACCCCTGTGTTGTCTTCAAGCCGCTTCATCTCTTTGCTCTCTTCCGTGATGTGCAAGCCTGGGGCATAGCAGATTATGGCTGCCCCTGAGAACCGCGGCCCTGAGATCTTGGCTGTGGCCATCCTCTTCTTCGTCCTCTGTTGGGTGTCCGTCGGCCTGCGTATCTACACCCGCGGCATCCTGCTGCGCTGCCTCGGCCTCGACGATAAGCTCATGCTCGTCCTGCTAGCCATCTTCACCGGCTACCTCATCTCCCAGCTCCAAAGCGTGCGGTACGGCAACGGCCGCCGCGATGCCGTGCTGACCGAGGAGAACAGACAGACGGCCCTGATGGTATTTTGCCGACCACTCCCCTGCTCCCTCCCGGCCCAATATCCCAACATCGTGTGGCCATGTGCTGACAGAGTCAGTGGTGGTACATCTGCGAGCTCATCTATATCCCGTCGACCTGCCTCCTCAAGATCATCGTGGGCTTCTCGCTCCTGCGCATCGCCACGCGGCGGCTGCACACGCGTATCCTCCAGCTCCTCATGGCCACAGCGACGCTCTTCGGCGGCACCTACTTCGTCCTCGTCCTCGTCCAGTGCCGGCCCATCGCCACCTTCTGGCTCCTCTCCCCGCGCGCCCGGCCCCAGTGCTTCCCCGACCACATCGTCATCGCCATGACCTACACGGCGTCGGTCCTCAACTGCGCCGCCGACTGGGCCTTCGCTCTCCTCCCAGCCCTCCTCGTCATCCCCCTCCACCTGCCCCTGCGCACCCGCATCGGCCTCACCGTCATCCTCGCCCTCGCCGCACTGGGCTCCACCGCCACCATAGTCCGCAGCGTCTACATCCCCCACCTCCTCTCCGGCGCCGACTTCCTCCACGCCACCGCCGACGTCGCCCTCTGGTCCACCGTCGAGCCCGGCCTGGGCATTACCGCCGCCAACCTCGCCACCCTGCGGCCCCTCTGGCGCGCCGCCCGCCGCCGCGCCCTCTCCACCTCCGCCCGTCACCCCACGCCCTCCTCCGGCAAGCTCCCCGCCGGAACCAGCGAGGCCGTCTCCTTCTCGACGAGGATGCACCGCCTCTACCCCGACAATGGCCACATCCATTCGATCATCTCGTCCTCCTCCCGCCACCGCGACGACGACAGCAACAACAGCAAGCCGCATCTCGCCCCCGGGAGCACGAGCACCCACGCCAGGGGCATCAGCAAGACAGCCGACGTCTCCGTGTCGCGAAGCCACGTCACCCGGGACGACGACGAGGAAGCCCTCGTGCCCCCCGCACCGACGATACAAATCGACGAGCCCCCCCACGACGACATCCGTCTCGACGACGCTTTCTCCTACGACGGGAGACGTTCACCACCGTCCTTCGTCGACCGCTTCAGCGCCGACGAGTCGGACGAGGTTGAGCAGGACCTGGAAAGGGGCCGCGCCGCGCCGCCGACCTTCTCGGGGCTCGGCCCCACAGCGCCGTCGCTCGACTGGACGTCGCCGCGCGTGTCGGCCATTTCGATGGGGTTCTGCCGCGAGGAGCGGAGCAGCCACGCCGCGCGAGAGATCTGACACGTTGGGCCTACGAGCAGATTCAGGGCAGGATATTGAGAAGGAAAGAGAGTATCTAAATAAATGCGATAATACGATTCTAGTATAATTATACCCAGGGCAGCCAGGGCAATGTGGCCTAGCACACGGACAGGCGTACGGCGAGGGCAATGATACCGAGGGTTTGAGATATGTACCACCACTTGGAAAGTCATACGAGGATTAAATACAATCATCATGTGTAAAGTGTCGCCAGCCACTCCATGACAATGAGCAAAGTGAGGAGAGTCGTATTAAGAGAAGCCGTAGCTGCCAACGCACTAGTCGGTGAAACTCGTCCCCTTCTGATGCCCATGCCAACGCCTTGAGTATGATTTTCATAGCCATTCTGACTGTCCTGGTATGTCTGCGCCAATTCCAAATCATGCAGTTCGTGAAAACATAAGAAAGACACTGCCTCCCTTCCCCACCTTTCCATCCAGGTGCTCGACGCCGCCCGCGCTCAAGACGCAACTTTGTGGTCAGGTTTATCCTATGTACATGTGGTTTGTTCAGTTCCTTGCATCCTGCCCCTTACATGACGTCCATGGCCTCGACGTTGCCAGCGGGCCCGCCAAACTGCTGCTGCTGGTATGAGCCATACTGGTTCTCCATCTGCATCTGCAGCTGCTGCTGCTGCTGCCGTGTCCAGTCCTGTCCCGTGCTCTTGTACACTGGATCAGTGGCCTGGCTGTATCCCCCGACTGACGTGCCAAAGGGGGCAAAGACCTCCTTGGGTTGCTGGGTCTGACGGTCGTTCTCTCGGCGCATAAGCTCCTCGTAGCCCGACATCATGTACGGCTCGACGTTTTGGCTGATGTTGGGGGCCAGCCAGCGGCTGTCAGGGCCCTGAGCCTGGACCTGGGTGCCGTCAAGACTCATAATACCCTTCTGCCTTTCAGCCTCGACCACGCGCTCATAGCGGAGCCGTGCCCAGAGCTCCTCCTGCTCGACCGTGGTGCTCGTCCACGCCAGCGCGGGGTTGTCGTCGTTGCTGGTGGGCGGAGCGATGCGCCAGAGCTCGACTAGGCGTTCCTGCTGACCTGTTTCGGAGATGCGGAAGAGCTGGATCTGAGAAGGCGAAAGAAGGGCGGGATTGACGCCGTACTGGGCGAGGACAGCCTCGGGGGTGAGCTGGTCAGACTGAGGGGGCTCAGAAGAGCGACGCTGCGGCTCCTGGACGTGCGTCGGCTGCTGCTGCTGCTGCTCCGTGGGCTCCTGTGGGATATGGTACGAGTGGATGTAATGTTGAGAGATGGAGTAGACAATGGGATCGGATGTCGACTTTGGAAGCGTGGGGGTGGTTTCGAGGGGCGCCTGCTTTGGCTCATCGACCAAGGTCTTAGGTACCATTGACTGAGCCTGGGCCTGAGCCTGAGCCTGGGCCTGGTACTCGGGGTTGAAGGTGAGGTTGCGAGAGAAGAGAGCAGATAGGTCGTCGTTGGCCTGCATATTGGGCTGGAAGGACACCATCTGAGGGGGTTTTTTGTCAGGGACTTTCTCGTGGCAAGGATCTCGGGGCAACGTACCGTGAGCTAGGGTGTTTGGTAAAGGAGGCCGGCTTGGTGTGCAAGTGGTTACCTTGGGGTAGCAAGCCGCAAATTCCCGGCTGCTATGTGGTTGGCAATAAAAGCGAAGAGCGAGGAGAGTAGAGTCGTGGGTTGGGGTGCGCCAGGGTGCACAACGCAGCAAAACAAACTTGAGTTTATATTGGCTATGGTACGTGTACTTGAGCTCGGGGCCGGGTGTCTCGAAAGGGGTCTGTTCGGGAGCGCGGGGCGGAGAGAGAGAAGGAAACGGCGCGAAAGCGTGGGTGGGTGGACAGAGCGAGAAGCGACTCGTAAGAAAGGGTCGACGAAAACGGGAACAAGAGAACGAGGTCACTTTGTTTCCTGGAAAATAGGCGGCCAAAAAAAAAAGTCCTGAGGAGAGGGCAGAAGGTTTGGTTTGCCGGTCACAAGGTTGGGTCGGTGGTGGTCAGGTTGGGGAGCAAAGACGGGACGGGGGTCAGGCGAGGGGCATCGGAGGTGGGGATGCCGAGGAGCGATGCGAGGCACGTCGTGTCGTGTCGGTGCAAGGGGGTCGATCGTCTTTCTTTTTGGGGAATCGGAATGTTGTCGATGTTGTGGTGATGCGAAGGAAGAGGTTTGGAGAAGAAGCAAAAAGGAATGAGCGGAAGGGAAGGTGGCATGCTCAAGGATATAAGACGCTCTGGCTTCTCGCCGATGTGACGACACGAGGGCGACCGACGACCGACGAGGGGTGAGGCAGCAGCGCGCGCCGCCCCTGTAAGGAGGAAATTGGGAAGGAGGGGCAGACTCATGACGCACCAAGCAAGCACCAGGCACACACACCTGCCTAGGTAGCTACTTGGCCAGAGGCAGGAACATTGGGCTGGAGGGGAGTTCCTGCCATTACGACCTAATGGCACCATGGTTGCCACACCTGGGGCACCACCGGCAGGGGAGGGGGGGCATGGATCGGTGAATCATGGGGATTGCTTCAAGCACGGGAGGGGAGAACAAGTCAAGCTAGGTCGATGTGTTTGGCTCGAAACGAAAGTATCGGCCCCTCAGGTCCAATCGACCCGTGACACGATGATCACGGGCTCCATCATCTGGCGGTCCACGACGGGTCGAGGAATGGGAAGGGGACGGGGCCGGCGGACGCGAAGACCAGGGAGGGGTAACTGACGGACATGGATGATGGGATATGTTTCAGATGTGTGAGGGCGAGGGTGAGGGCATTTCTGGTCTTTTCTTCCCTAGAGCTGCACACCTACGGTGGTGCCGGCGACGGTCGGCCTCAACAACTTTAGCATCTGCCGCCTCTCTCTCACCGCTGGTCCTGGGGACGGGCCGTCGAGTCTCGAAGTTGGGATGGGATCAGGAGGGCCGGCATTCAGGCGATAGTATTCGTAGTGAAAGGCACTGTGCTGGAATTCGAGCGACATGGTTTCCTCGTCCGAGCAACATCCAGTGGCATCAAATCCCCCCACGAGGGGCACGCATTCGAGATGCAGGTCGGCCAGTGAAGAGTGGAGACCGAGGCACACCGACTCGAGTGCCACGGGACGCCGGTGCCAAGACCTTGAAGATTAGGTAAGGCAGTGCCATCGTCTCGCAAGCTCGGACCATCTCAGCTCAGGCGGCCGGCCTCAGGCACCCGGCGCACTACGACGACGGCCGACTGCCTGCCCTGCCAGGTCAGGGAAGGCCAGGCCGGGCCAGCGAGCCAGCCTCGCTGTGGGTGGAGCAACACGCAGCCCCAGGCTGCCTGCTGTGGTGCTGTGCGGTGACGGGGGCCCTGACTGCAACTCCAAACTCCAGCGAAGCTCTCCAAGCTCCCATCCCAAACGACGACCACCGAACCAACCCAATCCACCTCACCACCACACCGCATCCCCCATCCCCACGCGACGCGGCTTTCCATCTCGAATCTCCTCTCCCTTCTAGCAGCGCAACCCCCATAAATCAGTCAAGATGGTATGCCAGCTCTCTCTCTCTCTCTCTGCCCGCCTCTACCCCTGCCCACGCACCATCATCCCCATCGCCCCGATACACGTGCTGACCACTTCTTCCAGACCTCCATAGGCACAGGTTACGATCTCTCCAACTCCATCTTCTCCCCCGATGGCCGCAACTTCCAAGTCGAGTACGCCGTCAAGGCCGTCGAGAACGGCGGCACCTCCATCGGCATCCGCGCCCGCGACGGCGTCGTCCTCGCCGTCGAAAAGGTCGTCGCCTCCAAGCTCTGGAAGCCCAACGCCAACACGCGCATCGCCACCGTCGACCGCCACCTCGGCGTCGTCTACTCGGGCATGGTCCCCGACGGCCGCCACTTTGCCGACCGCGCCCGCGACGAGGCCCGCTCCTGGCGCGACACCTTCAAGACCCCGATCCCCGTCGCCGACCTCGCCAGCCGCATGGGCGGCTACCTCCAGGCCTACACCCTCTACTCCTCCGTCCGCCCCTTCGGCATCACCGCCATCGTCGCCGGCTTCGACCCCTCCACCCCGCTCCCCGTCGACGGCGAGGTCGGCTCCGGCCCCGCCGCCGGTCCCGGCGGCGTCACCCCCGACCGCAAGCACGGCGGCCCGGGCCTCTACATGATCGAGCCCTCCGGCCTGTACTGGGGCTACTACGGCGCCGCCACCGGCAAGGGCCGCCAGGCCGCCAAGGCCGAGCTCGAGAAGCTCGACCTCGCCGGCGACGGCATCTCCCTCGAGCAGGCCGTCAAGGAGGCCGCCCGCATCATCTACGTCGCCCACGACGACAACAAGGACAAGGAGTTTGAGCTCGAGATGAGCTGGATCAGCGACGTCGACGGCCCCACCAAGGGCCGCCACGAGGCCGTCCCCAAGGCCCTGCGTGAGGAGGCTGAGCGGTTAGCGAAGAAGGCGCTCGAGGGTGACGACGATGACGAGGACGACAAGAAGGACGACGACAAGATGGAGGAGTAAGGCTGGACCGCGCGTCGTTTAGTACCGTGTCGGAGGAGCGGAGGGGCTGGGCTTGTGGCGTGTACGATTACCAAAGACAAGGGCAGCGGCGTCGGATCATAGGGATCATAGATTACGACTAGCTAATCAAGCTGGAGTTGGGACAACTCGTGCTGCTGCGGGGCATGTTCGTCGTCAGGATTTGACAACATTTCTGAGTGCGCGGCAGAAGTTCAAGCGAAGGGCGATACCTGACGAGGAGTGTCCCTCATCTGCGGTGGTCTGAGGGGCCTGTTCCTGTCCCAGATCTGATTGTATATTTCCCTTATTTGATGACAGGCTCTTCCACTACGTTTCCGATCCATTCTGGCCGGGACTCAGGTTTGGTGGGTAACGACTGAGTTTGATATATCAGTGGCTTCCGGCCCCGAATCGAACCCTTGTCTCAACCACCTTGCAATGATAGTCCCTGGGAGCGGGCTGCAACTCGATAAAGGTTCGACGAGTAGTTGGTTCCAGTGAGGGACTCAAGAGGCTGTCCAACTGACCCGTGCCTGCGGAACCCCTGTTGGAGGGTGTGATCTGCTTTTCTTCGATCGTTACCACATCCAGCATTATCTCCGGGATGAAGAACACCTGCCCAGATGCCGTTCTTAGTCCTTCCAGAACACAAGGTGAGGACGAAAGCAAGGTGACGAGGAAGACCATGACTAACACTGGACGGCCGCCGGACCACAATGCCGATACCGGGATTGACGATGAGATGGCCAGGATGATGAGAACGATCCACCGGTGATCATGACACCGAGGATACACATGACAAACGAGACATTGTTTTGAAGGTGAATCATGTTGTAATAGGTATTGAGTAATACGGCGCAGCGATCCATACTGCGCGCCAGGATAATGGAATTCGTTACCCATCCTCCCCCGTGCCGACACACAAACCACGCTGAAAAACAATTTATAACCTGCCACCCCTCATAGCCCATGGAACTCCAGTCTACGACTTGACAATCTTGCAAACCAGGTCGGAGCCGTCGACAGAATCGCCCTCCTTGACCTGCAGGCTTGAGACCTGGCCATTGTGCGGCGCCGAGATGACCATTTCCTGAAATAGACCGATTAGCAAGGAAACCCGTGAGAGTACCGAGATGTAGACTTACCATCTTCATGGCGCTGAGCACAGCAATGGGGTCTCCCTTCTTGACGTCGGAACCCTCCTTGACACGCAGCTCAACAAGAACACCAGCCATGGGCGCGCCAACCTGGCTCGAGTCGCTAAGGTCGGCCTTGGGGCGCGTGACGTTCTCAACCGAGGCCTTGTTGTCGTCGACGGTGACCTGGCGAACCTCGCCGTTCATTTCGTAGAACACCTCACGTTGACCGGTGTTCTCGCTGAGCGGTCCGACAGCGAGCAGCTTGAGGATGAGGACCTTGCCCTTCTCGAGCTCGACGTGGAACTCCTCACCAATTTCGGGCCTGGACAAGAAGTACTTGGTGGGCAGGACGGACAAGTCGCCGAACTTCTGCACGAACTTCTTGTAGTCCTCGTAGACCTTGGGGTACATGACATACGAAGCGATGTCAGTCTCCGTGACCGGGCCGCCGAACTTCTTAGACAGCTCGCGCTTCACCTTGCTGAAGTCAACGGGGTCCAGGGACAGGCCGGGACGGGCGTCGAGCTTTCGGCGACCACGGAGGGCGTCGGAGCGGAGCGGCTCGGGGAACCCGCCGAAGGGCTGGCCCATCATGCCCTCGAGGAACTCAAGCACGGAGCCGGGGAAGTCGAGCTCGCTGGCACGTGCCTTGACATCCTCGGGGGAAAGCTTGTTCGAGACCATGAACTGAGCCAGATCACCGACAACCTTGGAGGTGGGCGTAACCTTGACAATGTCGCCGAGAAGGTCGTTGGCGTGCTCGTAGGCCTTCTTGGTCTCGGTCCACTGGGTTCCGAGGCCAAGCTGCTGGGCCTGGAACATCATGTTGGTGAGCTGACCACCAGGGATCTCGTGCTCGTACACCTCGGGGTCGGGACCGGCAAGGTGGGCCTCGAAAGGAGAGTAGAGCAGGCGAAGCTGAGACCAGTAGGTGTCAAGGGCGCGGACGTGGGCGGGGTTCAGACCGGGGTCAAGGTCGCTACCCTCAAGCGAGGCGATGATGGCGTTGATGCTGGGCTGCGAGGTCATGCCCGACAAGCTGTCGGTCGCGGCATCGACGGCATCGGCACCGGCCTTGGCGCAAGCGACCATGGAAGCGACACCGGTACCGGCAGAGTCGTGGGTGTGGACGTGGATGGGAAGGTCGGGGTACTTCTCGCGGATGGCACCAATGAGAAGAGTGGCGGCATGGGGCTTGAGAACACCAGCCATGTCCTTGATGCCAAGAACATGGATGTCGAGGGCAACCAGCTTGTCGACAAGGTCGAGGTAGTATTGCAGGTTGTACTTCTTGTTGGGGTTCAACATGTCGCCACTGTAGCACACGGTACCCTCGGCGACACCGCCAGCCTTGTGGACGGCCTTGATGCCGACCTCGAGCTGGTCGATGTCGTTGAGGGCGTCGAAGACACGGAAGATGTCGACACCGCACTTCTTGGCCTGGTCGACGAACTGGTCGATAGCGTTGTCGGGCAGAGAAGCATAGGCGACACCGTTGGCACCACGCAGCAGCATCTGGAAGGGAATGTTGGGCACGAGCTTCCTCATGCGGCGGAGCCTGTCCCAGGGGTCCTCGTACAGGAAGCGCATGGCGACGTCAAAGGTGGCGCCACCCCAGCACTCCAGGGAGTAGAGGTTGGAGAGAGCGTGGCTGGTCTCGTGAGCAATGTTCAGGAGATCGACAGTTCGCACACGAGTGGCCAGGAGAGACTGGTGGGCATCACGCCAGGTGGTGTCCATGAGCAAGCAGCCCTTGTAGTCGCGGACGGCCTTGGCGAAGGCCTTGGGGCCCTGGTCAAGAAGAATCTGCCTCCAGCCCTTGGTGCTGGGGGCAGAGGTGTCAAGCCTGGAACCATCGGCGTTGAGGAGGGTGGGCTGGATGATGTCGCCCTTGAACTTGGGCTCGCCGACCTGGCCCTTGATGCTGCTACCGTTGACGGCAACGTCACCGAGGTAGCTCAGAAGCTTCTGAGCACGGTTCTGGCTGCCGACGAGGTCGAACAGCTGAGGGGTGTCATCGATGAAGGTGGTCCAGCAGTTGCCGTCGATGAAGGTGGGGTGGGTGAGGAGAGAGGCCAAGAAGGGAATGTTGGTCTTGACGCCGCGGATGCGGAACTCGACCAGCGCACGCAGCATCTTCCTCCGCGCGATCTCGTATGTGGAGCCTTGGCAAGTGCACTTGACCAACATGGAGTCGTAGTAAGGGGTGATAACAGCGCCGGCGAAACCGTTGCCACCGTCGAGACGGACACCGTTGCCACCGGCAGAGCGGTACACCTCGAGCTTGCCGGTGTCGGGCTGGAAGCCCTTGGCAGGGTCCTCGGTGGTGATACGGCACTGAATGGCAAATCCTCGGGTGGAGATGCGGTCCTGGGTGAGACCGAGCTGCTCCAGCGTGGCGCCGGCAGCGATCTGGATCTGGGCGGCGACGATGTCGATGCCCGTGATCTCCTCGGTGATGGTGTGCTCGACCTGGATACGGGGGTTGATCTCGATGAAGTAGTAGCGGTTCTGCTGGTCGACGAGGAACTCAGCGGTACCAGCGTTGCGGTAGTTGACCGACTTGGCCAGCTTGACGGCATCGGCCAGGATGGCGTCACGGGTCTCAACGGGGAGATCCTTGGCGGGAGCGATCTCGACGACCTTCTGGTGGCGACGCTGGACCGAGCAGTCACGCTCGTACAGGTGGACAATGTTGCCGTGGTTGTCACCGAGAAGCTGAACCTCAATGTGCTTGGGCTTGTCGAGGAAGCGCTCGACAAAGACCGTGCCGTTTCCGAAGGCGGACTTGGCCTCGGAGGTAGCGCGCTCGAACGACTCCTTCAGGCTCTCCTGCTCGCGGACGACACGCATGCCACGGCCGCCACCGCCGAAGGCAGCCTTGATGATGATGGGGAATCCATATTGATCTGTGAAGGACTTCACCTCCTCGAAGGTGGCAACGGCACCCTCGGTACCGGGAACGACAGGCACGCCGGCCGCGATGGCGAGCGTACGGGCAGAGACCTTGTCACCGAGGGAGTCAATGACATCGGGGGAGGGACCGACGAACTGTGTGGGCAGGTCAATTAGCGCCGGCGGGTCACAATTTGAGTGGAGATCAGTGCACGTACGATGAGGCCAGCCTTCTCAACGTTGCGGGCGAACGAGGCGTTCTCGGAGAGGAAACCGTAGCCTGGACACCGAGTCAGATAGAGCGGAGGGGTCTGTAGGGGGCAGACAAACCCGGGTGGATCATCTGCGCGCCGTGCTCGACCGCGATCTTGATGATCTCGTCGCCGGCGAGGTAAGCTCCGACGGGGGTGTACTGGCCACGCTTGCCAATGACGTAGGCCTCGTCGGCCTCTGCAAATACACGTCAGCTTGTCGAACTGGAGGCCGTGGTGCGTTGAGCGGATGCCTACTCTGCCTGTGCATGCTGAGACGGTCCTCATAACTGAAGACGGCAATGGTGTGTAGTGAAAGCTCGTGAGCCTGTGCAGGGTGAGCAATTGTGTCCAAGAACGTGCTCCGACAGGGAACCACTTACGGTTCTAAAGATCTAGAGAGGGCATATTGTGAGCAGGTCTGTTCAAGAGATACGTGGTACGTTGAGCTGGATCGGCATACCCTGATAGCTGGTTACAGTTAGCTCCTGTCGAGCGCGCGCGGGGCAGATCAGCTTGGGGGAGGACTCACGAATTTCACCACGGTTGGCCACTGTCAGACGGAAACATCACAGGTCAGCCATGCTCGCGGCGGGCGCCAAGGATCTCTGGGAGGTGACTCACCGAGAATCTTCTTCAGTTGCATGATGCTCGAGTTGGCGCGAATGTGGTGGATGCTCTGGCCCTTGGGGGCATCGCTATCGCTGTCCTCGAAGACATCGCTGAATGTCACGGCCGTCTGCGCCATTTCGAGGGCTGTGTGGGGGGGAACAGGTGGGATTCGGGGTTCGCAAGTGCGAGAAGGTTGGAGCGAGGAAGTCGAGAGGGAGGAGGGGGGTGGTCTGCGGCGGGCGAGGCGCGTGGTTTTGAGGACCAGGAGGAGCGAGCTTCGCTGCTTCTGCTACTGGCGGCAGTCGAGAGGGACGGCCGGAGAATGTGAGATCGACCTCGGCGGGGTCACACCGTCACAAGTGCTGCAGGGGAGCAGGGGGGTGGGCAGAGGTCTGGGCTGGAGTGGGTGCCGGGGCCTTCGTGCAGGGTGCGGCGGTCGATGGTGGGGGTTGGGTGCCCGCCTCGCTGGAAGCAGAGAGCTGGACGCGGACCAGTAGCTTGCTGATGCGCCGAAGAGCTAGGTCGGACTGGTCGTTGCTGGTGGCGGCGGTGGAGACGCTGTCAAGTTGCCGATAAGAGACCCAGGGCGAGCTTAGCTCGGGCCGAGCTATCACGGTAGAGGGGACAGCGAAAACAGAGCCTAGGGGTTACACGACGTCGAGCCGTGGGAGAACTGGCCGTTTGTTCGTTGGTCGCGGTGTAGGGCTGCCTGATGGTGATGCCCAAGACGAGAAGGGGGTATAAGTCTTCGAGAGTAGGTATAGTGACGAGGAGGAATGCCAATGGATGTGTGTGGACGAGGGGAGGAGAGGAGAGGAGAGATGGGAGACGGAGGAAGAAATTCAAGAAGACGACGGGGATGGAGGGGCACTCTTGTATGATCATGGAAGCTCGGGGGGTAGGTCCAGCGTCCCGCCCGTTGAAGAAGAAGGCACTGCTCCGTTTCGAGGTACCTGCTCGACTACATCGCTTTGCGTTCTGTTGACATGCCTCCCGCGGGCGTACCCAGAGCCATGCCGGCTGGTGTTTCCCAAGGGCATGAGCACCGTAAACTTCGACCGTATCACCAATGTACCCGCGTACCTTACCAGAGGACCGGAGTACTGGAGTACCTATCTTTGGGTGGGTGGGCAGCAGCGAGCCAGCGAAGTGGAGATGGAGGGGTGGGCAGGGCAGGAGACAATCGACACGCACCTGCAACGTGAACCGCCCGCGCACCCCTCCCCTCTGGTTGATTCACCTTCACCTTCACCTCATCTCATCTCCAGCCAGGGGAGGTACTGCCTGCCCGTGCACGCACTTGCAGCTGTCACTGGAAACAGTCCGTTGACGGTGAATGTGCTTCAGTAAGCCCGGGGGGCTTGCCCTGCCTCTGGTTTGGTTTGCTGGTGTTGGGTTAGTGTTGGTGTTGGGACGGGTCCGTGTGAGCTTAAGGTACCCAGCTAGGGAAGCTCCAGTGTGAGCGCCACCAGACCAGCTTCGTGGAAGAGAAGAAGGTTGCGGTTGATTCCCGCCATCAGGTCCAAGCCCTCTCCCCCCCCCTCCCCTCCATCCCATTGCCTCGCCCGTCCCCTTGACCGCCATCTCCTCTCGCCTGCCCGTGCAGCAGACGAGGTGAGGCCGAGTCAATCGACATTCCCTCAAGCTCCCTGAAAGTCTTGGCTCCGGGCTCTGGGCTCCGTCTAGACTCTGGACTCTCATGCTCGTGATGGCGATGATGGTGAGACGAGACACATGCCGCCGGCACCTGGAACACACGGGACCGCCCCGCGTCGCCCATTGGCCAACCACAACCCACTGATCACGAAGCTCACCACTCCATTGCTCGCCCAATTGACAAACCGCTTTGCCCTCAAAAGATTGTTGAGTCAATAAACCCGACGGGCAGATCACCCAGCGATTCACGCCAGCCATCCAACGCCCGAAAACGGTGGCACGACCTCGGAGCCGTTCGAAACGGCAGCTGCACCTTAGCGTGAACGGTCAGTCGCTCGCTCTCCATCGGCTGCTGGCGCCCATCGCGACAGCCAGCCCAGGCGGTGTTCGGCACATGCAAAACCACCGCCAGAACCCCAGACAGCGATCGTGCATCCCAGATCGGGGGATCCAAGAGAATACCAAGCGACAGACCCTCGGTACCCGAGGATAAGACGGCTTTAATCGATGCTTGCGTGCCTCCCCTGGTCCGGGTCTGGGGAAGCCCCCTTTCAGAGCCTCATGGCAGTCGAAAAAGGCAAGCTATTACTCGGGAGAACTCGACGCGATGGTCCTGTTCCTGACTATTTTCGCCCTGCGGCCTGCTGAAATGCGGGGTGTGGGCTTCTGTCCAGCGTCTCCAGCCTGTCGGTCGTCGAGCCGAAGCCTGCCTTCCGTGTTGCTCCGATCTGCTTCTCGTCCGCCCGGCGCGATGCCCTGTCAACGCGGAAGATGCCTCCAGTTTTCCGTGCTGGGCCGAGAATGAGATGCCTTTTACGGCGGGGGATGAAGCCGGCCGGGACATCCATCTTCGTGGAGGTGGTTGACCTCCTTCGACCTCCATCGCCATCGCGAGCCCGGCGCGCCACGGTTCACGACGGAGGAGCCACACCGTTTTGCCCACGGCCGCCCGCCCGCCGTAATTTTTCCACCACGTCCCACTCGCGCTCGCCCTCGGGGTACGTACTCTGCTGGGCGCTGCGCTCTTTTTTTTTTCTTCTTCCTTGCGACTTCTGATTGTTCATCTCCATTGCTAAATCCCTCTCCCATCACGGCTCGCGTCGAAACCGGAGCCCGCGAAACCTCCACGAGGGTCCTTCGTCAGATGGTTCAGGATGCGGGATAAACCACGGCCTCCCACGCCCGGCTTGTCGCAGCACGTCGATTGGCCGGGCCCCCTTGAAATCGTCTTGTTAGTCAAGGTGACGAGCTCACCGTTACGTCGCTGTAATTCTTCCGCCGCCGACCTCGGCTGGTCGCGTCGACGCCATAGCCGCTGGTCCGCTGCAGATATCAGGGCGCTGGCTTCCTTTCCCCCCCTCGTAGACCCCGGAGGGACCCGTCTATTTCGGTCATGTTGCACGAGTGTTTTATTCCCGTGAGGATGACTCCTGGCTGGTGCGGATATCCAAGGCTAGAATAGGTCTTTGCACCCGCTCCTCGTCCGTGTGAGTCGAAAACACCCCACGATGGTTCGTGGCTTTTCCAGTAGCCACGCCGCCAAGCCGCACCGCCCTTTCGACCACTTCGGTGGGGGGCCCCGAGGCCCTCTCCGTTTCGGTGTGTAATGTGGCGACGTCTATCTTTGGTAGGCCTGGCTCGGGGGGTTGGCCGGGGGGTTGTTTGGCTCGTGACAGTGAAACGAATTGCGTCGTCGGTCTTGCGCCCGAGGTCTCGTTTCCAATTGTCAATGGCCCGAAATAGCGAGCCGAAATTCGCCCGCTGTGTCGTGCCCATCCCTCGTTTCGTTTTATGCCAAGGCCACGGCCGGGCGACTTTCTATTGTCGTCTCGCTGCCCGTGCCTTGACGACATCTCGAAATGCAGCTCAGACCGCTGGCCTCCTACCTTATCTGAGATCGACGGTCCAAGCCACCGCCACTACCGAGTCAAGCACGGTTCGAAGCACTCGGGATAAGGGGGCCCAGGGAATCGAACGAACAATGCTGGATTCGAATATGTCCAGCCCTCACGAACGGGCACACCCGTATGTATAGCCTTGGTGGTCGTGCCAGGCTTTCAGGCAGGGTTCTCTAAGAGCAAAGTAATGCCGGAGGTGATAGTACAGAACGGCCTTCTTCTTCTTCTCTCTTCTTCCTCCTCCCTCCAAGCCCATTGCGTCCATCCGCCTCGACCCCCATCTATCTGCCCGTTCCCATCTTCCCTTCCCCAGGCTCCCCCTAACCCCAAAATCGGGCCATATCGCCCCGCGATCCCTCAACTGCCGCAAGCCATCGCGGCGCCTCTGAACCCCCACACCCCACGCGGGTCGGGTCATGGGAAGCGCACGCAAACCGCCGCAGCCGTTCCTGTCAGCTTCAGGGCAGGTATATCTATTTGCCCAGAGCCTCCTTCACCTTGCCCTCCACCTTCGCCTCGACAGCCACGGCCTTGTCCTTGACGGCCTCGGCCACCTCCTTGACGTCGCCGCCCGCAGCCGCAGCGGCCTCCTTGCCTCCCCACTTGTGCCACGACAGGTATCGGTAGCCTTGCGTCAGCTGCGAGCACTCGTTGACAAAGTGGCACGCGAACAGGAGGTAGTTCTTCGGTGAGACGGCGAGCGAGTAGCGCATGAACGTCGCGGAGTAGATGACCAGAGCACCCGTCATCTGGCCCGAGATCCTGGGTAGAAGGGCATATTAGCAAGTGATCCATGTGCACAGAGGGCAGCCGGCGAGGAGGGGGTTGCTCTCACAGGTCGGGGGACTTTTGGGTGTCGAGGACGGCAGCCACGGGGATACCGAAGTTGGAGGCGGGACCCCAGAAGTCTAGAAACGGTTCGTCAGCGCAGGCTCTCGAAGTTCGTCTCGCGCCGGCCCTATCGCTCTCAAATCCCCAATGCCTCACGTGAAGCGAGCGCCAATGCTGCTTCCGCCACGCGCATGGCAGTTCCCGGGCGGCATATGCAGCCACATCTTCCTCCTCGTCGCCGTGGTGCTCCCTTCACCCGTAATCGTATGATCCGTCGTCCAATTCGTAATCCACGACCTCAGGAAAGGAACTCAACGTACGGGTGGAGCAGAAGTAGTTCAGCGCCGGGTTCGCCCGGATTTTGGCGTTGACAGCCTTGATGAACGCAGCCATATTGATCGGTCGGGCGGAGCGGCGGTCGTTTGATCGGTCGGTTGCGAGATTACGAGGTCGTCACTGGCGCCCGGGCAATTGAGGTTGGGAAAGAGGTGGGAGGTAGATGTTTGCTTGTTGGGGAGCTTGGCTTGCCGGGTCGGAGCTGGGATCGGAACCTCCGCCAGTCAATTCGTGGAGGTGCGGGCGTCGAGTTTTTGCGGTTGCGCAGCGGAGATTGGAGCGCTCCCGGGGATAAGGTCACGTGCGCGATCCTCCCGCGTCGTTTGGAGGTCTTGCATGAGTATGGACAACAGCTTCAGGTCTTCTGTGGCCGTGAGAGGGTTAGAACCTGAAAATTAAATAGCATAATGTAGTCTATGTTGATCAAATATTTCTCAACCTGGTTTTTTCATCTTCGTGCTCTTCGTCTCGTGGTGATTGTTGAATTGTAATTTATGTTACTCGCCATTCACAACACACCAGAAAGTTAAGATGTCGGAACTGTGAACCAGCAACAAGTGTCACGGTATCATGAACACCCGTCATCGCCACTTTTCCTGATGTCACGGCTCAAGAATTCTCCTTGCCTACAACGGATCAGAGCCATGTAGGAGTCCAAATTTCGCTGTTGCGTGGTCTTTAAGTTCTGTCCCGCAAAATGATGCCCCTGCAAGTCCAAAGAACATCAACATGAAAAAAAAACCGATAAAGACAACAGAAAAAGGCGCAGCCTCCCTGAATAAAACATTTTATAGGGGAATAATTTGAGGCATGGGGACAATTGTATTATCTCTTATACAGTCTTCTACATAGAGCCTCGAGCTCCCTCTAATCACTGGTCATCCTACAAGGCACCCTGGGTCATTGCCACCGCACCAAATCGCGAACCCGTCTCACGGAAGAAGAGAGGTATAGCCTCTCGCAGATGCGTCGTTCACACTCATTAGACTGTTATAGCATTCCGAATCTGGTACCGCTTCGACCTGGTACAAGTAGGAGATCACGCCTGTTGTAGGACACGGTCTATTCATTAGCTGAGGCGGCATCTGGCCTCGGTCACGAAGCAGGGGTATACTACAGCGGTCACCATCCACAGGAATTTAGTGCGGAAATCATGGTCATTCACTCAACCTCCTTGGATCGAGCCGCTACTCTACAGATTCGCGTTTTGTCCATCCGTCATGGTATTCTTCAATATCCCCAAACGCCAATGGTCATCATAAGTCTGGCGCGACCGCACATGCGCCGAGCCATCCCTGTCATCGACATCCACACATTACCTTCGGGGCGGCGGGTTGAAGCCCGGAGGTCCGCCACCGGGAGGACCAGGAGGGAAGCCCTGGGGAGGGAACGCACCACCCTGGCCAGGGAAGCCAGGCGGGAACGCGCCAGGGAAGCCGGGAGGGGGGCCTGGATCAATGTCAGAAACAGAAGGCCTGTCGCGTGGAATCATAACTTACCTCCTCGTCCGGCAAAAGGAGGGGCACCGCCAGGGAACGGAGGGAAGCCCGGGGGCGCTCCGCCACCAACACCTGCAGCAGGTCCCTAGAATCAGGTCAGTAACATGATAAGCAATAGATACTCTCAGACTTACGGCCAGTGACGGGGGTACAGCAGCACCGCGGCCAGCAGGACGGGCAACACCTGGTCCGGCGTTGAGAGTGGACGCGATGCCACCGCTCGCGCTCTTTCCCAGGCGAGCACTAGGGTCCGCAGGCGGCTCCGACTCGACGGAGAGCGAGACGATCTGAGCACCACGGACAATCGTGAGACCCAGAGTGCGCTTCTCCTCAGATTCCACAGTCTGGCCCGAGCTGCTTGCGCCGGGAGCGGCAGGTTTGTTCTGCTTGCGCTTGACGCGTCGGAACTCTTCCGTATCGGCGAGGACGAGGTTCATGTGCTGTGTTGCTGTCAGCAGGTATCGCTGGTGGAGGTGGAGGAGAGGTCGCTGACCTTGTCGAAAGCAAGCATCTGACCGGTCATCTGGCGACCGTCGTTGAGGGTGACTCTCATCCGGTAGTTGATCTACACCGCGTCAATATCTGTCGTTAAGAGCGGCGAGGGGATCGTCGGGCAATGCGCCATCAGTTGTACGTACGTAGCCGGCCTAGAGAGAGATCGCGTCAAGTCAGCCTACATTGTCAACCTCGAGCTTAAAGGGAGTCGGTGGGGAGCCACTCACCATCTTGCCCTGCTTGTTTGCCATGTTTGCGGTTGGTATGCGAGAGGCCGCGTGTGCAGCTTCTCAAGATCTTCAAAAATTGATCCTTATTGTGCAGATGCCGGGGTGACGTCTGCGACCTTCAAGTGCTTTGCTTTCGCGGAGCTCGTAGGAGGTCAAGGGTGGGTATGGCTTCCAATGGGAGTAGGGAAATTTCCCTCGGGAGGCTGAAGGCAGAGAAGGCTGAAGCTCAGGCTGCCAGCGGGGAACAGAGCTAGACCCGGTGCCAGCTGGTGCGATCTGGGCAGAGCCGGCACGCTAACCGAAACCCGACCCCCGCTTAGTGGGGTCGTCGCCCACCCCTGCTGCGAGGGCTTTGGGGCTGCAAAACCCTCTTGAATTTCGAACGACTCGGGGCTCCCGAACTTTTTGCTTGCAACACCACGCCCAGTGACCAGCGACAACGACAAGCCGACCATCAACCACCGTCGACAATCCCAACCGCCAACATGTCCGAGAAGGCCGCCAACCCCATGAGGGAGCTTCACCTCCAGAAGCTCGTTCTCAACATCTCCGTCGGAGAGTCTGGTGACAGACTTACTCGTGCCGCCAAGGTGCTTGAGCAGCTTTCTGGTCAAACCCCCGTCTACAGTAAGGCAACGCGATCAATCCTGCAGGTTTGCGCATTTCTCACAATCGAACAGGCAAGGCTCGCTACACCGTCCGTACCTTCGGTATCCGTCGTAACGAGAAGATCGCTGTCCACGTCACCGTCCGTGGCCCCAAGGTACGATTCTCTTCCGCCGCCTCCCGCCTGGCACAATTGTCGCTAACAAATTCTGTTCACAGGCTGAGGAGATTCTCGAGCGTGGCCTCAAGGTCAAGGAGTACGAGCTGCGCAAGCGCAACTTCTCCGAGACCGGCAACTTCGGCTTCGGTATCTCCGAGCACATCGATCTCGGCATCAAGTACGACCCCTCCATCGGTATCTACGGCATGGACTTCTACGCCTGCATGACCCGCAAGGGTGAGCGCGTCGCCACCCGCAGGCGCTGCAAGTCCAAGATCGGCTCCAACCACAAGATCAAGCGTGAGGAGACCGTCAGGTGGTTCAAGCAGCGCTTCGACGGCATTGTCCGGTAAATGCGCTGATGGGCAACGACACTTTTTATGGGATGGTTTAGGGATTCTGGGTCACGGCGAAACGGAAAAGGGCTTACCGGCGTGTATTTCCCGCTGCTCGCAGCACTTCATCAAGCTTGATTTACGAGTAATCGTCACAAGCTACGGCCTCAGAGACCGACCGGCGTCATGCCGGCTTCCACCCTGCTCCCCGTCCCAGTGTGTAGAGTGATGATGTGAAAATTATTTGGCACATGTCGTGCACCGCAATGTATTGTGCTTTGATCCGTCTGCATATTAACATGTGTTGACGCAATTTTTGCTTCCACAGCGTAACTTTGGAAGAAATTTGTGACGACCTGAACCACGAGACAGCGACCACGATGCAGCCGAGCGACTGCCGTGGATAACCCCCTTACGAAGCGAATGATGTTAGGCTTGACCCGTTGGTTTGTACGACTCGCAGAGCCGGGCATATCAGCTTGTCCTGTCAAGAATTGGTACGCCGGCATAATACACAAATCATCTTTCAAAAATTCTGCGCAGTTTCACCGACGTGATCGTCGAGATGAGCTTCGTCTAAGCCAAATCTCCCAGCCTTCTTGGCCGAGCCGAACACGATCGAGGACCCACGATGTCCTGGTCAGAAGCTCGAGCCGTCGTGAAGAATCCGTGATGAAGCGAGCCTGGGAAGTCAGGCAGGCTGAGGGCAACCTAAGGGCTCCAGGCCAACAACCGTGAGTTTGAGTGTGAGTGCTCGGGGATGAGCATATTCCGATTCCGGGGCCCGAGGTCGGGCTTTCGGTCGGGCGGGCAACGAGCCACAGCTGGCAGTCGGGTGCTGCGAGTCTTATGGGTTGGGCCTGGCGATGCACGGAAAAAAAGGAGTTCAGTCTAGAGATCAAGACAAGGAAATGTAAATGCGAAGGCCAGTCGCGTTCAATCGCTGGACGTGTTGAGGCCAAACGTTGCTAAGAGACAAGGCTGTCCAGGTGATCAGGCGCCCAAGGCACCCATCGGAAAGGTCAGGACCACTCCCAAATGAGAATTGTTAGGGAGTTTCCGGGCTGACTGAGGCAAAACTTCGCGGTAACCCGCTGATTGGCTGGTTCGGCCAGCTCCCACTCCACTCGTTCCTTTCCTGCTCCATCTCCCTCTCACCTTTTCCCTCTGCCGGGTCTTCCTCCAAAAAGACTCCAGTTGCACTCCTGCAAAGGCACCATCATCACCCCCAATCTCCCCTCAAACTCAATTGCACCCGTTGCAATTGACTCTCCTTGATCTAGACAGCGTCGACGATCTCCTAATATGTTCCGCAACGCCCTCCGCCAGTCGACGCGCGCCGTCGGTGCGGTCTCTGCCGCCGGCAGAGTCGGTGCCGTAAGTCGTCTTCCCCTAGCCCGAATCCATCTCCAATTCATCGGAAAACATCGTCGGCCGTACCGGAGGCCATCAATGAGCCGTTTCCGAGCTCAATTGAGGCTCCGGTGGTCGTCGCGGCGTCGTGGTCGAGCTTTTCATGAGCTCCCTTGACGCTGTGTTGTCCTGTCGTTGGGGGCGACGCCGTACCATTTTCGGGGCTTCGGCTAACTTGATTTTCAACCGCCCAGACTCGAAATGCCGCACCCGCCATCAACGCCGGCATCCAGGTCCGAACCTACGCTGAGGCCAAGGCCGCGCCGACCGAGGTCTCGTCGATTCTCGAGCAGCGCATTCGTGGTGTTCAGGAGGAGTCCAACCTTGCCGAGACTGGCCGCGTCCTTTCCGTCGGGTATGTCTGGCCCGATCGTCAATCAACAATGGGGGAATCGAGGGAGCTCCGGGTGCTCGCTGCATCAGGGAACCACCGGGAACTCATTGCGACCAGGTGCATGGCCGAACAATTGTGCTGACGAAATTTTCTCCGCCAGTGATGGTATCGCCCGTGTGCACGGCATGGCCAACGTCCAGGCTGAGGAGCTTGTCGAGTATGTTATCAATTCCGCGACGATAAATTTGCCAGTATCTAACCCATCTCCAGGTTCGCCTCCGGCGTCAAGGGCATGTGCATGAACCTCGAGGCCGGCCAGGTCGGTGTCGTGCTGTTCGGTTCCGACCGTCTCGTCAAGGAGGGTGAGACCGTCAAGCGTACCGGTGAGATTGTAAGTATCGGCCACCTCCGGATGCTCCGCGACACTCGCTAACACATCCCAGGTCGATGTGCCCGTTGGCCCCGAGCTGCTCGGCCGTGTCATCGACGCTCTCGGCAACCCCATCGACGGCAAGGGCCCCCTCAACACCAAGGAGAAGCGCCGTGCCCAGCTCAAGGCTCCCGGCATTCTGCCTCGCCAGTCCGTCAACCAGCCCGTGCAGACTGGTCTCAAGTCCATCGACGCCATGGTTCCCATTGGCCGTGGCCAGCGTGAGCTGATTATCGGTGACCGTCAGACCGGCAAGACCGCTGTCGCCCTCGACGCCATGCTTAACCAGAAGCGTTGGAACAACTCCAACGACGAGGAGAAGAAGCTGTACTGCGTCTACGTCGCCGTCGGCCAGAAGCGTTCCACCGTTTCTCAGCTCGTCAAGACCCTTGAGGAGAACGACGCCATGAAGTACTCTGTCGTTGTTGCCGCCACCGCCTCCGAGGCCGCTCCCCTCCAGTACATCGCTCCCTTCACCGGTGGTGAGTAACAATGTCTACAGCTCCTATCTCTTGATACACCAGCTAACAGTTAAACTTCTAGCTTCCGTGGGAGAGTGGTTCCGTGACAATGGCAAGCACTCCCTTGTCATCTACGACGATCTGTCCAAGCAGGCCGTCGCCTACCGTCAGATGTCGCTGCTGCTTCGTCGTCCCCCCGGACGTGAGGCCTACCCCGGTGACGTCTTCTACCTGCACTCGCGTCTTCTCGAGCGTGCCGCCAAGATGAACTCCAAGCTCGGCGGTGGTTCCATGACTGCCCTGCCCATCATTGAGACCCAGGGCGGTGACGTCTCGGCTTACATTCCCACCAACGTCATTTCCATCACTGACGGCCAGATCTTCCTCGAGTCTGAGCTGTTCTACAAGGGTATCCGTCCCGCCATCAACGTCGGTCTTTCCGTCTCGCGTGTCGGTTCCGCCGCCCAGCTCAAGGCCATGAAGCAAGTCGCTGGTTCGCTCAAGCTCTTCCTGGCCCAGTACCGTGAGGTCGCTGCCTTCGCCCGTTTCGGTTCCGACTCCGATGCCGCCACCAAGCAGACTCTTGCCCGTGGTGAGCGTGTAAGTTACCCAGTCCCGACTGACTCCGTGACGAGAAGTGGTGCTAATCCTGTCGCAGTTGACCGAGCTCCTGAAGCAGAAGCAGTACTCTCCCCTCGGCGTCAACGAGATGGTTCCCATCATCTACGCCGGTGTCAACGGCCACATCGACAACATCCCCGTCGACAAGATCCTCACGTGGGAGGCCGACTTCCTCAGCCACCTCAAGACCAACGAGGCCGACCTTCTGGCGACCATCGACAAGGAGGGCGCCCTCAGCAAGGACCTCGAGGCCAGGCTGAAGGACGTCACCCAGACCTTCGTCAAGAGCTTCCTTGGTTAAGCGGCCATTCCTGGCGTAATAAACGGTCCGACATGGTGCACGGGGGAAGAAGCTGTCTATACCGAAGTGATTTCTGTTTTTCCGTAGAAGCGGGAGGACGACTCGAAGGGTGCACCGGACTTGGAGAAGCACCTGGGGAAGCGATCTGGGGCACGATTCTCCAGTCGAACCACTGTAAAATAGAGCTCAAGACTCAATTAACGCCCTCGATTCCTTTTGTCCTTGAACAGTTGATCTCTGTTCCGTCTGTAGCCGTTTTTTGTAACTTTGTTACCTCCCACTGGAGATATCTTGGTCATCGCTTTCCGTGTCGTGTCGTGTCGTGCCGCACCGGGTCGTCCCGTATGTTCGGCCATTTGGCTCCGGTGTGCTGCTTTTACCTCGTCGTGACATCATCCAGGCGGCTCCATCTGCTATTTCTATTACCGACATGACTACTCCATTGTCTACCATCATTCCACTCATATTTACCATCGACGTAGCTTCGGCTTCCACCTACATTCCCGTGCTTAATACAGGCGTCAAGAATACCATCATCAGACCCCCCTGCTAATTCATTTTGGCCCTGACCTATCAACACATACCCTCGGATATCCTAACATCTACATCCTTTAGGTAAACATAGACGGCAGGCACACCATCATCGGATCCCCACTGCCGATACATTCTGCGCCCAACCCATCAAGACATGCCCTCAAACGCCCCGACAGACATGTCTGCCGCCACGAAAGAGACTCTCGCCCGCGTGCAGCGCATGATCCCGCCCATGCTCGAACACTTCCACAAGGGTATGTTCCCGCTCGATCCGAGGAATCAACAACCTCATGCTCATGCTGACCGTGCACGTGGTCAGGCCAGCTCGGACGTGTTGGCGTCCTAGGAGGCAGCGAAGACTACACCGGCGCGCCATACTTCTCCGCCATGGCCAGCGCGCGGTTAGGCTGTGACATGGTAACTCATGCTCCCCCTCCAGTCTTCTCTAGCCGGCAATCTCAGACGGCTGGCTAACCCCCCGCAGTCCCACGTCATCTGCACCCCCGCCGCAGGCGCCGTCATCAAGACGTACTCGCCCAATCTCATGGTCCACCCCCTCATGCGCCAGTCGCCCGCGCCCTCGGCGGACACCGGCGGCGCGACGGACGCGAGCAAGAAGGCCGCCGACACGGACGCCGAGAAGATCGCCTCGACGGTGGCGGACATGCTGCCGCGGCTACACGTGCTCGTCATTGGCCCCGGCCTCGGCCGCGATCCGCTAATGCAAGCGACGGTTGCGCGGGTCGTGCGGGCGGCGCGCGAGCGGGACGTCCCCGTCGTCCTGGACGCGGACGCTCTGCAGGTCGTGCAGAAGGACCCGAGTCTGGTGCGCGGGTACGCCAAGGCAGTGCTGACGCCCAACGTGGTCGAGTTCTCGCGGCTGTGCAAGGCGCTCGGCGTCGACGAGGAGAAGACCGCGTCCGAGGGGGGCGAGACGGGCAAGGTCGAGGCGCTGGCACGGGCGCTGGACGGCGTGACCATCATCCAGAAGGGGGGCAGCGACTACATCTCGAACGGCAAGACAACGCTCGTTGTCGATCTCCAGGGCGGCAAGAAGCGGAGCGGCGGCCAGGGCGACACCTTGACGGGAGCGGTGGCCACGTTTCTGGGGTGGAGGCACGCGTACCTCGAGGGTCTTTGGGACCGCGGCGACGCGATGCTGGCCGAGGACGAGTTGGTCGGGCTGGCGGCCTTCGGAGGTAGCGCCATCACGAGGGTGAGTCCTCTCCCATACTCGGGTATCTGGGCGTAGGAGGTAGATATACTGACGGTGTGACAGGAATGCTCGAGACTTGCCTTTGCAAAGAAGGGCCGAAGTTTGCAGGCGAGCGATCTGACCGACGAAGTCCACAATGCTTTCCTACACTTGTTCGGTGAGGTGGACGGCGAGACTGGAACTTCGAAGCTTTGAGGTGTATGCAGACACCAGCGTCACCTTGAGGACCCGTGTGGACGAGCTCGGAACGAACATACGATGCATAAATGAAGACGTTATCGAAGCATTAACATATCCGGCCGCGGCTTTCATGAAGAACCAGTGACTTTTGGACAAGGATCAGCAAGTCATGCATCGACACTGGCTGGTACGGAGGTAGGGCGATGAGATGGCAGCGTGGTCTTTTCGCTTACACAACTTCGACAGCCAAGGCCATATTAGGAACATGCGCTGATGATAAGACAAAGCCTGCTTAAGGGGCGGCAGCCAAAAGTACCACCCTCAAGTATCTACGGATTTCGACCTCTCGACTAGACGTTGATGGCGCAGTTTTCAGTCTGCCGAATCCTGAGTCTCTTCGTCGGTTTCGAGAAGGCAAGTAAGCTAAGTAAGCGTACCATTATGGCCAGACCGCACAGCCGATGGCCGAGTTCAAGGAAATGTGGGATATTATGGCTTTCTGCGACTTCCTATAGAACATCATGACATTCATACTCCCTCCTCTCTTCCACCCCCTCTGCTCATCAGTCTCACTCGGCCGCCACATGTTTCTTCCACTGGCTGGTCTCTCGAAGCCACATCTCAAACGTCTGCAGCCCGGGCTCCAGCTCCTTCAAACTCGCAATATTCGCTGCGTAGCCAGCCGTCCTAAACCACTCAAAGCTCTTCTCCGCGTCCTTGACCCACCACAGCACCGGCCACGCGAGTACAGAATACGTCTGCGGGAGCTCATCGCCGACCGTTGACCGGAACACGTCTTCCAACTCCTTGAAGCTGAGCTCGTCCCCGGCCAGCGCTACAGACCTCCCCGCCCACCCCTCGGGATCCATCAGCGCCCTCGCAGCAAACACGCCAATGTCGCGTGTGCTGACCAGCTGCATCCGCCGATCGGCCGGCATGCCCGCCCGCCATAGCGTCGCCATGAACTTGCCGAAGAAGGCAGGGTTGTACGTGTCCATGAAGCCCGTCGGCCGGAGGATGGTCCACCGCACATTCGCCTCGTCGCATGCCTGTCGGAGACGCAGCTCGATGCGGTGTTTGGCAGCGAAGTGCGGGACGTTGGTGGGCGTCGACCAGCTGGCGACGTCGCCGCCGCGGTCGACGCTCGTGAAGACGACGTGGTCTACTTTTGTGCCTGGCGCGACGGTCGCTTCGATAAGGGGGAGGGCCTGCTCTTCGTCGTCGGGCGGGGTGGTGACGAGGAAGACAGAGGCTATGGTCGGGTGGGCAGCAAAGATAGGAGATGGATCTCGCGTGTCGCCCTGAACGAGGATGATGTCTGGGAAGGCTGCCTTGAGAGCCTGCGACTTGGGCGAAGAAGCAGATCTCGTAAGAGCGAGGATGCGGTAGGGAACTGTCGGTGTAGCTGAAGCGAAGAGGGCGTCGATTACGGACCTACCCTGGTTGCCTGTAGCTCCAACGATGAGGATATCGCGTGTCATATTGCGGTCTTGGAAAAGTTTTGATGCTTAATATAGTTCATGTGTAAAAATTGTTGTTCAACGGGAAGAGAATCATCATCTCGACTGTAAGCGGCGGCACCAGACCTATATGGACATCAGTTGCGGAGACTTTTGTCGACGTGCGGCGACTTTTCGAATCATCTTTCAGCTTTGCAGATCTCAACGCGATTTGATCGCAGCGCTTATTCATCGAACTCAAATTCACCCTATTTTTAATGCGTTGTCAATCTACTAGAACCAAGGTCATTTCTGGCTGAGAGTGACCTGTCGCACTGTTGTTAATGGCCGTCAATTTCAGGACAGTGAAGGGGCCGTCTGTTCGTCTCCTCGACACATGCTCTCACTCTCAGTCTTACGTCGTCCCGAATGCGTTGACCATGAAAACAGTTTGCTTGGTTCATCGAGTTTACAGCCCTCGATCAGCAGTGTAGGCGGCAAGTTGAAGACACTAGGCGCTCTGGTGTTGCAGGTCGCTCAGCGACAACTGCTTGGTCTTTTTTGGTATCCTTGCCGGCAGGGAGCCTGTCTACAGCGCTGACTTCTTCCGTTAGCCCTGTCAGTCACAAGCAACCTGGAATCGTACCTCAGCGTGCCACGTTTCCCTGGTCAATAGGCACTTGATTGCGTCTCACTCGAAGATCATGTCAGACCTTGCCATTTAGCCATCGTATTCGCCCCCAATGTTGCCAGCGTATTCGGTCCCGACAATGCACGACAGAATAGAGGTACTAAATCTATTGCTACGCTTGTTACGGTGCTTATATTTCACAGAAGACCGGGTTTTGACTAGTCTAGCCATCAAGAACACTTAGACAGCACGTCAAAACTTCAAAGAGACGTCTTGTTCTATCCGCGGACGGAGTAGGAGCTACCGTGATCTGGCGAGTTGGGTAGGATTTTGTGAAGGTCATCATCACTGATGATACAGTTGATTAGCAGACTAACACAGGTCAAGCTTTGAGCTCGGTCGACAGTTACTTCAGATGCTGCCGGCCGCTGAGCGAGCTATGGCTTGCTGGCAGAAGGTTTATTGCCATCATTAATAAGAGCGTCGCCGATGCTATGTGGTCTCAGGTGAATGAGCCGAATAAGCTGGAAAAATCTGTCTCAATAGCCCAGCTGAGCGGCGACTACGGACTGCTCTAGGCACAAACCCAGTGACCGAGCCCTGATGACTCTGCCGTACCGGATGTGGTGATATCGCACTTGATTTCGATGGGCTGCGACAGCAAGATCTTGTTTGTGTCTACCTGGGGTTGGGATGAAGAGTAAGAAATATATTGTAAGCTTTCCTCTACCGAACTATTAGGCCTAACTCTCAAATTCGCGGACGCACTGTTATCTTTACGCCGGTTTCATTCTTGCATATCGCGTCGATGGTGTAAAAACTAGCTGTAGTGACCGAACGCCATAATCGACTCTCGAAAATCGTTCGCAATCTAGTATGTCGACCATGTCGGGCCAGAGGCTACCCCCAACTGCTCGTGACTTGCCTGATGTGAAATGGAAAGAACGTATTTGAGTGAAGAGTGATTCAAGGTCCGTGAGAGAGGAGCAGGTAAGCTGGAGCAGATAATATAAACAGGTCCGCTCATTCTATACACCATTATCAAGTTTATGTTATGCCCAGTCCAAACCACTCTGCCCAGATGTGAAGATCCAATCTGGCCTACAACTTGGAGAGACATCCCGTCAAAGCTCATCGTAAGAGATGATTGCGCTGAATGTGATGCCTGAGGTATGGTGCTCTGGAGCCAGATCTCCGCCCCCCATGAGCGGTGTCACGGAGTGGACAGAGCAGGTTGCGGTTGCACGCAGATCGATTCAGCTACGGCCTGATCAAGGATTTGTTTGCATCGTATGATGCAGTGATCGCCTGTGGAAATCACGCTGTCCGACCGCTTCGGCGTACCTGAAGTTGAATTCTGGTCTGGGCAGAAGATGTCTGTCTAGCTTCAGTTTTGTCCCGTTGGCTTTGGAGACAGGGCTTTGTTCCGTTTCAGGAGACCGAGCCCTGAGACCAATCGGCAAGTCGACCCTGGCCCGATCGCTCTGTCAGGCGTTCGCCCTGGATATCGCCCCATCACCCCGATGACCAAACAACGCCCGCCCAACAAGTACCTGCGTTCTCCGTGCCGTGTCTCAACCTCCCAAGGCTGATGAGCCCGGCACACGGGACTGATACCACCTAACTACGTCACCTGCAGCTCGCCCAACGGCATGGTCCTCACCAGAAAGGAGAAGAAACCACCCAAACAAAGAGGTCTCGAATAGTCGAGGCAGTCTCAGGGGCTCCAAGTACCACAAGATCCATCTTCATCAACCCCATCTCGTGTTGGTTTGGTGGCTGAGACGGTGCAAATGAATATCAGAAGAAGAAACGATCCCCGAAACCACCCTCTCTCTCTGGCCTGCCCCTGATCATGGCTTGTCTTCGTCAACCTCCAAAAATGTGTCTTGACCGTATCAAACCCTGCAAATACTGAGGCTTTGGAGGCTTACCCCTGGAGGCGAAACGCGTGATGGCCCTGTCGCCATGTGGTGAGAAACCTGTCGACTCAGGGGCAGCAACGTGGAAGATGCCCATGGCAGCGATGGCAAAAGCAAAGTGGTGCTGAAGGCTGAGTGCTTGAGATCTCTCCTCATTAGACTACAGAAAGAGATGCTCTTAAGACCCTGAGAGCACTCTGTGACCAGTAATCACCCCTGAGCACAGTGACCAGAGGCCATACCTCGGCGGCGGGCACGACAGCCAATGATGGCAGAGCCGAAGCGAGCCACAATGAGGCACTGGGCCTGGAGACTTTTCACACCGTTCTACAAGCCTGTCCCCCGCTTGTCCTCCCACAAGTCTCCGTGATAAAATTGGTCCGGACACCGGGCAGTGCCGTATGCAGGCGCCCGGTGGTAGGTTGCCTAAGGCCGGTAGCACCCGGAACTCCAGCCCTCTTGCGTAGCCTGACCTCTGCCGACACGCCCCGCCTGGGTCTTGTCTTCTACGATCCTGCACCCTGTACATGAGGAGCATGCAAGGGCGACATCATCTGGCCCAGAACCATGTTTTTGTGGTTCACCAGCGGGCGGAACTTTCTTTTACGTCCTGTCAAGTGCTGGATAGGCGTCTATTCTTGAAGTTTGGTCTCTGGCCAAGACTAGTGGCAGGCATAAGACGCAAGGTGGGCGCGCCTTGCTCTGCGGACCAAGTAAGCGAAGACGTCAAAAACGTGGACAACGGCCGTGAATATGAGCCGTGATGAGTTAAAAGGCCTCGCTCGTCCGCCACGCATGCTGGGTCACACACATGCTTGGCAAACTAGTACATGCCGACAATGATGCGTATGGCTTCAGACCGAGCATATCTATGCCTCATGTAGATAGAATGAGCTGCGCAGATGGAGTAACATTGAATTGTGACATTAGTCGCGGCGCCTTGGTGTAGGGCCGCACTTTCGTGTTTCCTCAAAGGATGGGAGAGTAGCAAACCGTAAGGTCCCGTCGGCTCAGAGGACACAATCTTGTCGTAGGGAAGCACTTTACTACCGTTGGTCAATGTTGTGAGTTTTAGCCGAGATCCCGAGGTCACGTCTGTGCCACTTCTCCCTGTCCGGGAGATTTGACCCCGCCGTGATACCTGTATCCAGAAGACGAGGGGTAGAGGGCTTCGGCAAACAGGCGAACAAGCCTGTCTGATGCTGGTAACGCAGCCGAAGCGCCTAGAGGGAGTGTCCATCTCACAGTCAAGACCCACGGAGAGGCGAACTAACGCTGCAAAGTCCCGCGAGCTTTGCGCAGAACGGTAGCGGCAACAATTGCCCTCGTAGGTCGGAAGAGGACGACACATGCTCTCCGTAGCCGGACGTTGTCCGCGATCCCCTTGCGTCAGGACGCCCTGAGCACCCAAGGAGCGCTTCAAGATCATCGGATCGCATCGATGCAAGTTTATCTGGGATGCAACATTGCAGGATCTCTCTGCCGATCCGGTAGCATCGACTATTCTGGCGCGTCTTGCGATAAATCCGCTCCTAGTTCCTGAGCTTACGTAGCCCACGTCGGCATTGTGCAAAAGTGACAGAAATGAATTCTGCTGTCCAAATGACAGGGTGACCAGGGGTTTTGTCGAGTCAGCATATGATCCATCGTTTTTGGTGAGGGGCGAAGACTGCTAGTTGGAGGCGGGTTTTGCTTTTCTGACGCGATGCGAGCGGTGGATTGTCGGAGAGGGGTCGGACGTCAATGACCTGCCGGGATGCTGTGGGTGTCGTGAGCGCGCGCGACATCAACAGAAAGCTTGCTGGATTGGCAGGGCAAGAGGCCCACGCTCAGGACTTGCAGGCCATCCCTGCACGATTTGTATGTTACCGATGGAAAGACGAAGGACTGCAAGTGCAGATATCCCGCATCGCTGGGATGCGGCCGAGGACAGCCAGAACGAACGCCGATGGTCGCTGTCATCCGAAGGTTCGTTGTTGGACTGTTGGGAAGCCATTTCAGGGCGAGCTAGGTGGCACCGGCCGTAACGGGAGGTCGTGCGCTTGGCCTAGCCTTCGATCGAGTGCGCACTGGCTAGACTCGGGCTCTCCCTCGTGCTATTCTCGCGATGCCCGGGCTGGCGTGAGACATGACGCAAGGAGAACTTGGGGCAATAGGCTGGCCGGAGCGAATGGTGTTGCGACGGAGGGGAGGTAACTTTGGCTTCGTGTCCCTTGGTTGCCCAGCAGGGAGAAGAAACCAAACCGAAGATGTCTCTTCCTGGGAAGATTTCCAGAGTTTTCCACCACAAGCACTTGCTTTTTCAGCGGACTAGAGAGCTGATCAGGGAGGGGGATTGAGTCGCAGCATTGGCTCCAAGGGGCGAGACGTTCTTCGCGGGTAAGCAGCATCGACTTCCGCGATTGGAGGCCAGAGCTGTGGGACGAGTGAAGTTAGCTGGAAGCCGTTGCGTTGGCAAGCCCGCTGCATATCGGTTCGATGCCGCGAAGAAGTCGGGACCCGAGGGAAAGGATGAGGAACAACCTGTGTACCGCATTCGGATTGGCAATCTCAACCTGAAGAACATGGCCGCCTGTGCCCTTCTGCTGCCCACAGCAGGAGAAAAAGAGTCCCAAAGTCAGGTCGTCATCTTCAAGGATCGAGCCCAGGTCGAATACTCTGGATGGAGTCCGATCGTGGTGGTGAAGTCGAGGGTTGGAATGAGCCGGGGTCCTGCGCCGTGCGCACGGAGGCGGCCTTCGGGTCTCGCAGGGCAGTTGGCCAGCCAGACAGGACGCTAGACCCGCAGTCTGATGGGGAAGGACTAGCCCGTGCGCCGGTAACTTGACTGAGTTCAGTTCTGATCCCTGGCAATATCGCAGTTCTGGTGGCCTGGGCCGCTTGGATATGTTTCTTTACTCTGGTTCGCTCTGGTGTATGTGGTCCAAGGCTGTTGCTTTTGCGTCGCCCTCGCTCCTCTCCCGGGCAATCGTACCCCCCTACGAGGCCTGGGGCCGGTCGTCGGTGGCGGAGTCGTGGCAATAATTCAATGGCTGCTGATGGGTTTTGGATTTAGTTGCAGTAGACCAGCAATGGATGGAGGCGCTTCAGCTGCTGTCTGAGACTGGTGTCGAGCCCGTCTCTGCGACAGTGACCATGACGCAGCGAAGGGGAAGGGATTGGGCGACGGAATGGCCACCGTCGCACAGTGCTGCTCCAAGCTGGAAGCAGCATGCAGAGCGGACGCGGTGATACAGGGCATGTCGAAGCCCTCGTTTGCTTCGCCCTCGCCGCCCGTCCCTCGAGGGTCGATGGTGGCTAGCCGGCCGATGGAGGGGCTCCGCGAGGTGACAAGGCCGAGGATGACGGGATCTCCTGGCGTTCAGGGTTGCGTAAACGTGTGCGCGCATATCGTCTACGCACCAGGGCCTGTCCACGGCCCTCATTGTGTGGCCCCTGAAGCGGAGGTAAACGCCAGGGTACTGGAGAAGTCGTGCTTATCATCGTCGCGGCCTGGTCCTCGACACGGTGCAGTGAGGGGCCTGATGGCATGGCGAGAGGAAGGGGGGCCACGAACGGCAGGATCATCGTCGAGTCTCTTTCGAACTGCGGCCGGCTCTCCGGTGATCCCGGGAAACTGTTTTTCTGCGAAGATCGGGAAGCTCCTGCGCGTCGAGCTCCACGCTGATCATGGTACTGAATTCTGTAACCTGTCACATTGTGAAATGGTGGTGGTGGTGGGAATTGCTGGCCCGACGAAGGAAAAAGCAAGCGGGCTGCGAGGACGAGGACTCGACGAGTGGAGGGGCAAGGCGCAAGGCGACGAGAAAAAGCGACATTCGAGGTGGAGGAGGCCCCGGGTCCGTGAGCCGGTGCGCTCGGGGCACTGTGATCCCTGCCGGGTGCCTGCCTCATTGCCCCCTGGACCCCAGGTAAATACAGTGTGAGAGGTGACGAATCTGGTGGGGTCTCTTTCCGGGGGCAAGGAGCCACGGACGCTGTCGAGGGAGGGACGGAAGTAGTGAGGCCCCGTATCCTATCACCTGCATCTGGAGCTACGCCTGCTCAGCGCCGGCGTCCTGCCCAGCTCGGCCGGTCCTGCTCCATTCTTCTGGCACCCTGCAAGCGAGCAAAGTAAGTGACAGGGCTAGCCTACGAGGTAGGTGGATGGATGCCGTCGAGCTTTCTTCCGTCAGCCCTCGCTAGCCGTGATGTCGACTGGCCGAGACTGCCAGCTAGGAAGAAGCCTGGCAACCTGGGAACCTGGAAGCCTGAGGGGAAAGAACACTGTGTGTGTTGGGTGTGAGTGTGTGGGTGCCAGGATCAGGGTCCCTCTTGCCGTTTTGAGCCCCAGAGTCAGCGCGCGCTCCTCCCTCGTCACTTCCTTGACAGATCTGACGGAACCTGACGAAACTCTTAAGAGGCTCGAGGGTGGCAGTTGCTTTATCGGACGAGCCCTCTGTTGATCCTGCCCTGCCGTCATGCTGTCGGTACATGTATCGTCGCTCCCGCCACTTCTGCCACTCCCACCGTTCTTGCGTAGGCAGGCCGCTCCTCCAGTCAGTCACCTCCTGTTGCTGCCCGGGCCCTGTGTCCGTCCCATCTCGACTCCCAGCATCTCTGTGCTCCCTCCACATCCACGTCGCCCTTGAACAGCAAGCTTTGTTTCGGCACTCGGATCTATCTGGCTGCCACAGCTTCCATCAATCTTCTTGCGACTACGCTTGGTGCCCCGGAACCCAACACGCAACACCTTGCGCCACCAGTGAACGACCACGGACCAACCGCCGCTCGACTTACAGCCAACGACAGCGACGACGACGACGACCACCACCACTTTCGTCCCGACTCCGACATTTCACCTTTGACTCGCACCAGACAAGCCAAGCTCATCGATTTGTGTAATCATCTCGTCGTCTCTCGTCCCTCACACCGGCTCGCCGTGTGGTGCAATTCCTGATTCGACCGCCACGCGTGTCTGGCGTACAGCACCTCGAGAGACACTCACCATCACCTGTCTCATACGCCGTCTCTCCTTACCTCCCTCCACCCCGACCGCCCACTCACTTCGCTCTCCTGGCCTCCCGTGACCGCGGCACAACCCCAACCTTCCTCGCACATCATCTCACTTGCCCAGAGAAGACTTCTTAGTACGCCCCCCAACGTCCAAAGGGTGCCCCGGGTCGTCACGCACTGCCCTGTGAGCTCCGAGCAGACACTCCCCCTCAGCGTCTTTCCAAAAACCCTCTCCGTCTAGTCCGTTGTCGTAAATGGTGCTTGACTTCTCGCACTCGCTCGGTACGTCGAAGCAGGCGCCCTCCTTCCAACTCTGCCAGATCTCAATCGAACAATCAACTAACCAGCTATCCAGTAGAGACCTAGCTGAGTCCATCAACCAAAGGATACAGATTCAACAATCACCAACATGCCGAACGGTCTCGACCGCCTGGAGAGGCTGTTCTCCAAGCGCAAGAACTCTACGACAGCCACAAATGCCTCCGTCGAGCGCCTCGAAACTATTGTCGACATCCAGCCTTCGCCGCTTGACGATGTTGTCTTTCCTCAGCCATCCTTCCTCCGACCCAAAGGAAAGGGTGCCCGCATGATCGCTCGCGACGAGTCGACCCCTGCCGACCGAAACGACAAACGCGCCAGCAGCTTGCCAGAACCTCGATCCGAGCGAATGTCTATGCACTCCTCCAACTTCAGCGCCGCTAGTACCGGTGACCTGAGCGACACTCTCCCTCGAAACGTTTCCCTCATCCGTCGACTAAAGGACTTCCACGGTTCACAGCTGCAAGAATTTCAGTTTCCTCTTCCGCCGAGAGGTAGCGTAGACGTCCCTTCCCGCTCACCTGCCTCGCCGTCTTGGTCACCCACCACAACGGGCCCCGCGGAGAACCGCCCTCTTGAACACCGCCATAGTTCCGTCATTCTGCCCTCCCGAGCTGATACGCCGCCTGCATCCGACAACGAGGACGACATGAGATCACACCGTGAGCAGCAAGCTCGGAGCAACCAAACCCTCAGCCTTCGGCCGGCCGGCCCGCCCACACCAGCGGCATCGCCAGAGATGAAGGCGCAGTCCGACTTGCGCGACAGAGAGCCTGAGCTCGTTTCGGCGCAGAAGAGAAGCATGTTCGCTCCTCTCCGCCGACGCAAAGAAATCAAGGCGGCAGAACTGCGGAGGGCTCAATCGCATGCTAGCATAGCGACTGCTCACACTGTCCATCAGTCGAAAAGCGTCCTCAAAGGAGGAGACGTGAAGGACTTCTTCGATCTGAGCGACGACGATATTGCGGAAGAGGAAGTGAGCCCCGAAGAGCCTACAACCCCTGAGATGGCACCACACCTCTATAGGCCGTCGATTACAGCAACTGCATCAGTCGTTGCCATGACGCCGTCCTCAAATCGGTGTTCGACAGCCAGCGTGAAGAACCCGCTCGCAGACGCTGCTGCCCACGGCGCCGTGCAGATCGCTAAGATTGCTGCGAAGCACAAGTTTGACCTTGTGTACATTGTCAATCTCTGGCCGGAGAAGTCTCACCAGTCGCCCGCAACACCATCGGCGCAGGGATCGGGCGGTGAGTCGGTTTCGTCGTCCCGGCCTAACAGCGCGAGGAGCTCTCTGCTTGGCTCCATGGAGGGCACTGTCGTGGAAACGGCGGCAGGTATGACGGGTCGGCTCCTTGCTGCCTACGGCCTATCCAAGGTCGCCAGTCCGTTCCGGATCTCAGCCGCAGTCCATGCCAAGATTCTGCGTCACGAAAGCTGGATCGAATACCGGAGCAGTGATGCCAGAGAAGGGGAGTTCTCGCGTGGATATGGACATGCCTTCCACGCCGGTCTTTCGAAGAAGCTAGTCACTGGCGCTACGTCGGGGTCGGGATCAGAGATCGACCGTGGTATTGTATTTGCCGCCTACAGACAGCCAGGCCCCGACGGCAGGACGCGAGGCTGTACCCCGGAAGAACTGAGCGCCCTCCACGCGGATGCCGAGTACCTCATCGACATGCTCATTGACATCCACAAGGCCAAGCGACTTCGGAACCCGGTCGCACTCAGCGCCCAGGCTGATGACGTGGGGCCAATGCCACCCCAGAGAGGAGACGTTTTCCTTTGAGAGTCGAAGCTTCTCAACGGGCAGTAAATCAGCACACAGAACACCTACGGCCTACGACCCCGTAATGACGACGATAATGAGTATACTTATGGGTAGGGAGAGAGTCTCGTGCGGCAACAGGCCGCGCGAGGCCGCGATGAGATTTCCCTTCTGCTACTATGCGAAATGATACCTTTTGGGCGGCGATTACTGAATTGAGAGCGGGAGCGATGGACGTGCCATAAGCATGCTGTACTGATTCCCTTTGTTCTTGAGGACCAGAGTTGGTTGGGGAATATTGAAGCAAGTCTGCGACGGAGTTGAAGGGCCAAGCGAGCCTGGAAAGGTCTGGACAATCAATGCTGGACAGCACGTTTGAGTTCGATGGGCAGGCCATGTCAGCGCTTCTGAGATACCTTTGTAGGCATTTGAATTATTTCTTCCTTAAGCAGCCCGGCCACGATAGAGCGAGTCAGATATGCAGTGAGGATGTTGTGATGGCGATAATGTGAAGTTGGTGAATTCGCCGTGGCGTGGTACCCATTGAACGACGGTCTTATCTTTCTTATCTCAAGTACCACGTGGCCAGCCCATGTGGCGCTGGTCAGGTTCCGCCACAATGACGTTGGTATCGTTTCTTGGCGGAGGGACAGCTTTCGCTGCCTTCATACTCGAAGTCGCCTCCCACCCACCTCAACACACATCAGCACGTCTTGAATACTCATCCGAAACCTATTGCTTTTCGACTTGCGAACTAAAAGTCCGATAACCTACCGAGTCAGAGAGACCCAGCATCAAAGCAACATGGCCTCCGACGGCCCGCCCCCGAACTACTGTTCGTTACACTGAGAACCCCGCCATGGTCGCGATTCGATGGACTGACATGCGACAGATGCCATTCTGGAAATCCAGGAAACGGCGACAACGCAGCAGATTCGTGATGCCTACAAGAAGTATATTTCGAGCTCCATGCTTGGTCTCTTTTCGATGAGACGCCCAGCTGACCACGCATCACAGAGCCGCCTTGAAAACGCACCCCGACCGCGTGCCTTCGGACTCGCCCGAGCGAGCTTCCCGCACGCGCAAGTTCCAAATCGTCAACGATGCCTACTTCACCCTCTCCGACCCCTCCCGCCGCCGCGAATACGACGCCCAGCGCAAGATCTTCGGCACTTCGTCCGGCAGCAGGGGCCCCGCCGCCGGCGCCGACCCCTTCGACTCGGACGAGTTCGACGAGGAGGTCCCGCCCCAGACGGGCGGGCCCGGCGCGCAGAACGCCTACTCGTGGGCGTGGAACTACTTCACCGGCAAGAATGGCGCGGCCAACAACGAGGAACGGCAGAGGACGGAGGAGGCGCAGTTCGGCGACGTCTTCGAGGAGATGCTCCGCGAGGAGGGCATGGCGGAGGACGGCACGAACCGCCCCACGGGGACCTTCTGGAGCATGGTCGGCGGCGCGAGCGGCGGCGCGCTGGGATTCATCGTCGCCAACGTGCCGGGCCTGCTTGCGGGTGCCGTGGCCGGGAACAGATTGGGGGCCATCCGCGACACGAAGGGGAAGAGTGTGTATGCTGTTTTCCAGGTCAGTGCGAGCGTGGACGTGTCGATCGGATAAGGGCCGAAACAGTCAGCCTCTCTGTCTCGTGGTCGCGGTAGATGGGCTCGGGACGTGTGCTGACCGTGACGCAGGAACTTCCGCAGGCGGACCGCGCGAGACTGCTTACGCAGCTGGCGGCCAAGGTGTTCAGCCATACTGTTGGTGTTTGATTCGGGTGCAGGAGCGAGTATATGATCTGCTTGGGACGGAGTTTGGTTCAGGTTTCAGGCAGCGCAAATCCTATGATCAATTCAAAGATGTCAGGCACTGTTCTTGGGCTGATCGTGACATCTGCCGTTGTCGCCGACGTCGCTCGCCGGTCCTCCCGAGACGTACCGAGTCTATCTGCCGTCCATGATTTGGCGGCCTCCACAAAGTTTGTAGCACTAAAGTAGTTATCGGCAGCCACGAGAATTGCCCTACTTTTGCAAACGACGAACCTGTCCTCCTTGCTGAGAGTCGACGCAGTAGGTGGGTAACGTGGTGGATGATCCGGACGAGACTGTCTCATGTTGATGTAAGTGTCAAGCTCAGTTGTAGCTCGCGATGAGCATGCACTTGATAAATTACGTTCAAGATATGTGCTAGAGCGCTAAGACATTTGATCCCTTCCATATCCCCCCTCCTGGCCGTTCCATACCCTTCTTATTATTTCCTTCAGGCATCAGTTCAGAACCCCCCAAGCCCGATTTCCGCAATGATGATATCAGACGCCTTCTCGCCAATAACAAACGCTGTGTTGGCCAAGTTTGCAGCGAGGTTCTCTGGCGCAATGCTGAGATCGGCCACCTTCAGTCCCTGAACACCGTAGACGTCGAGCGCGGCATTCACGACACCCCCATTCTCGCGCGCCGCCATCTTGCAGGTACCCATCTGGTGCCAGCAGCCCGCGATTTTCTCGCGCACGTACTGTTCGAGAACCTTATCGTCCTCATCAGAGTAGATGATATCCTTTACGTCCTTCAGTGGCTTGTCAACCTTGGCGCAGGCAGCGGCCGATCCAGCAGCAAATGGCGGGTGCATATCCTGGAACTCGCCGCGATACATCTCCGTGCGCCTCATGAGCTCTCGTTGTCTCTTGTATGCCCACATGGACTTCTTCAGGTCAATGTCGTTGGCGTCAGTCAAGAAACCCGCGCGGAAGTCAATAGGGTCGTCAAGGTTGGTGCTGTTGATGTGCAGCTGGCCACGGGAATAGGGATAGGTTGGCCATGTCGAGACGCCAAAGTACTGGCCAACAGGAAGGCCAACCGGCAGACCTGGGAAGCTGTGATGTGTTAGCCTCTAAAAATTCACCGGCCCTTTTTCATGCGCGTACCAGTTGACCGGGATGATAACCGCGAGAGGCTTCTCCTTGTTGGGCTTGAAGTCTCGATCCCACGCCTCCTGAAAGTGCTGGCCCAAAGCTGCGACCTCTTCCGTCGTCGGACGGACCTTGCAGACCGAGTCTGCGAGGTGCCAACCAAGAATGGGTGCTTTTGCCTTGATGGCTTCGGGCACATCGATGCGGCCGCCGAACAAAGCATCACCCGTTTCCTCGGGCGTCAAGCTTGTGTAGTAGGCGTAAGTAGACAGATGGTGATCTTGGTAGTTGGTGCCCACACCGGGAAGATTAGAAACGAGGTCAACACCAGCCTTTTCCAGAACCTTCGTGTCACCCAGTCCAGACCTTTCGAGGAGAAGCGGCGTCGCCATGGCGCCGGAAGAAGCAACCACTAGCTTCCGCGCCTTGACAGTTCGGACCCCGTCGTCACCGGACTGGAAGAGAGGGTTCGGCCGGAACTCAACACCGGACGCCCTGTTGCCCTCAAACAAGATGCGGGAGACCTGGTGTTCCACGAGAACATGAAGATTGGGATGCTTCCCATCATCGAGTCGCGGATACAGGTAGTTGTGCGCCGCGTCCTGGCGCTTTCCGTCTTTACCGATGTAAGCTACGTTGCGCTGAACACCGTTACAGGTGTCAAAGTTCTGCAGGTCTTTGACTTCAGGGTAGCCGATCTTGGTCGCCGCCTGGATAAAGTCATTCTGAGACTTGGTGACGGTGTATGCCGGACTGGTGACTTGCAGAGGACCGTCGTAGCCGTGAGTGTCCGGGGTGCCCTGACCGTGATAAGTCTCGATCTTTCACCTTTTTAGCCCACGTTTCTCATGATTTGGCGGGACAAGTCAAATCCTACCTTCTTCATGTATGGCAGAAGCTCATTCGTGGACCAACCAGGCGTCTGCCAGGAGTCGTAGTCGAACCTCTGCGGCCTCTGGTAGGTCGACATGTTGATAGCCGAGCCGCCACCGAGGATACCAGCAGTCGCCGTATTGACGGCTCTGTTGGCGAGGCGGGGTTCTTTCGAAGCCTGGTAGTTCAGCATCGTCTTGCCTCCCGGGGCCATGTGGCCGAAAGCGAACACCGGGTGAACGACCGTCGGCTCATCACGGTTGTCCTGACCCCACTCGACGACGAGGATGGAGAGTTCAGGGTCTGCGTCGCTGAGTCTCGAAGCGACAACGCAGCCGGCGGTGCCACCTGTGGCGTGTTAGTGAGCGAGATTTAGAGCTGCAAACGGGTGCTTACCTCCAGCAATGATGATGTCAACTTCAGTCAGGCCATCCGGCAACTGTTTGACCACGCCTCCCATTTTGCGCCGATGAATTTAGTTCCTAGATATGATAATCGTGATTTGACGGTCGGCAAGAACCCAGGGCTGCTCTGAAGATGTGATGATGACAGGGCCAGGCTAATAGTAGCACAAGATCGAGGAGTCGGTCAGGGAGCCAGGACTGATTTATGGCACCAGTTTCGTGCAGTCTTCAGGGAGGATGATGTCGATAAGGCTTCAAACCCCGCGCAAGCTTGCCGAGCGCGGGGTTTATCCGCGTTTGGAAAATACTGTCTCCATATGCAGGCACAGCCCGGCAGAATAACCGTAAGCTGACTGCATAAGGTAGATAGAATCCGCGTAAGCACCAACCTAACATCCTTGCCAGGGAAGAACCCCCACGACTGAGCCTGCAGCAGCATTATCTTGGACTGTATGGTTTTCGAAGGTTGTCGCTAGTTTGGGAAACCGTTACCACTTGCCAGGTTCGTTCCTTGGTGAACCCGCCCTTGACATATGTATAAATGGGTTGCTACGGTGTTAATTGGTGGCGCGATCATGGTATGAGGTTTTAGCATACTGCCTAAGGCGCTATGACGGCGCATGCCACTCAAGTGCTGTACCTTACGTCACTGATATTCCACCTTGCTCAAGTCGACGGACGGTCCTCTCCATCTGCAGTGACGGGCATTGAGACCTCGAAGTTCCCAGTCTCTTCCATAACCCAAACACAAGCTCATGAACCTGTCGGAGCTAGAGCTCAGGCCCACCATGCGATGCCAAACAACTTTTAAGAAGCCAAGCTGTCATGTGAACATAGCGATGATGAACTGTTAATCATTGCTTCTATCTTGACGCGCCACAGGCTGCGTAGCTCGTGGTCTCGGACCGCAAATGCCACTCTGTCAGAGCCGCCACCAGCTCCTTGTCAATATTCCTATTAGTTTTCGCAAAAACTGTCTCGTAGGGATGAACATTGCCTCCAAAGTACTTGTTGTCCCACAGAACATCCCCATGATCAGGATAAGCCTCACAGTACTCTTCTGCACCGCCTGCGGACTGCACCGCCGCCATGAGGGCGTCAACTTGATACCCGGCCTCAAGGATCAAGCCAGTCGTGCCGACTTCTGAATGCACAGCGGCATTCCAGTCTCGATAGCATCCGCTCAGTCCAACGGGGTCGTCTGTGGTGCCGAATTGATCGGCGACTGAAGCTGAGGCTCCCAGTGCTGGATCGAGCAAGATGTACATCCCGACCTGGTCAGTTGCCATGATCATGGACTGGACATGCATCCTCGGCTGGCAATTAAGGGTCATGCCGATGAGCTATGGCTTCGTCAGTCGTCGCCAAATGAAATGGAGTATCGGGAGACTGCCGACCTTTTTAGTCTCAGTCAACCTGTTGAGAAACAGATCTGACCAGCATGCCGAGCTCCATGTTGGTAGGAATGGCCCTCGAATGCTGGCATTCAGCATGATGAATCGCTTGTATTTCTTCCAGAGGTTATCTTCTCGCAGAACTTCTCCGTAGGCGCCGAGGTCGAAACAAGTATTTGAGCGTTCGACAACCCGAACATTCGGGAGGTTGGGGACAAGTTTGGAAGCACTCGTCTCGCCGTTGAAGATGAAAATGAAATCTGCTCCGTCATGGATGCCTTTGCGGATGAAGAAGTCCAAGTTCTCGCGAGCAGCGTCGGATTCAGCAAACGCATACAAGATCAGTGGTCGATCTGCAGGAGGTGCTGTAAGGGGAGGCTCGTGATACATGTACGTCGCGGGATCAAGTACTGATGTCTGCGCCGAGGACTTGGTGAGTATGGGCTCGAAAGATCTGGGCTAGAGCACAGGGAGCTTACGCGATCCCATCGCAACGGCTGGAAAGCCCACCAGAAACATGCCAACAAGATTGTGACTGGAACCACAAATTTGAGAGATCTCTGGGTGCTAGTTACTGCCATATCGCCCTGCGAAATCTGAGACGAATCTAAGGGGGACGAGAAGGAAAAGACGCAGACTGCAGCGATGATGAGGGAGGAGATGACCCACCGAGAGCGCAGTCAAGAACTGATATCAGAAGACAACAAGAGTCGTTTGGTGTAAGCGCTGGCCAGCGAACTGGCATTCCCGAGGACTTGGGTCGACTACTCCTTGTAACAGCGGCAAAACTCGCTTCAGGTGTAGGCCAACAACTCTTCGCTTTTTACTGGCTCAGATCCAGTGTTCAGGGGGTTTAAACGCCGAGCGACTGGAGGCTGGCGATTACGCGCCTTGGCCATTGGTCGGTTGGTGCCCTGCGCCGTGAAAACCACCATAGAGCCCTATAAGCGCCCGACCACCAATTGGTACATGCAGCCACAGTTTGATGCCCATGCTGGTGTTTTTGGACATGGCATATGCTGCATGGTAAATCTCTTTTGTAGCTAATGATTGCCCGTCGTTGGTGCTGGCCGTCGCCCAAGGCATCATGAGTCCCAAACGACTGGGCTCGATTGAGACCACCGAGATCTGGCCTGCTGCTCGCAAAAAACGTAAGATGATGTCTTTCCCGCGCATTAAGACCCGAGGAATTTTAGTTGACGTTGCACATGCCCCCAGATCCTCTCGGCCTCGCCAGTCTGCGATGATACATCACCATGGGTGTAAGCCATGTTGAACTCTCGTCAGGAAACCGATAATATCCATTGCTGACAATTTTCTTAGCAACGAGAACACAAATTGAACCACAACGAATACAAGGAACAGCCTGGACTCGAGGTTGTTCAATTTCACAACCACTCGGATCTTCAAGCCGTCATCGATCCTCCCAAAGATGATGGTCGGGGTCCTGTTCCCGCATACTACGAGGAAACCAAGGGTGGGAGTCTTGACGATGCAAGAAGTGGCACCATGAAGCGTCGTAGGCTGTGGCTGTGGATTATTCTGGGGTGTCTCGCCTTCCTTGCCGTTGCGGGTGCAGTCGTTGGAGGAGTACTAGGAAGCAAAGCAGCGAGTGCATCGTCCAACGAGGATCCGCAAATGACTGAAGACGGATACGGACAAGGCGGTACACCGACGACGAGACGGCCAGTCCCAAGTGCAACAGGCACAGGGGAGTTCAACAGTCTCGAGTCTATTCGACAGGGCTCAACTCTGAGCGTCACAGGCTGGCGGAAGTCCAACGGCGCTGAGATCTTGTTGTTTTATCAGGGACCAGACAGCGTGTCCCGATTCTCACGCTACGACAGCAACCGAGCCTCGTTTGCGGTGAACGATTCTTACTGGGATCTCCCAAACAGATTCGCTGCTGCCGCTGACGACTCCACTCGTCTCTCTGGTACAATGATTGTGTACGGGGACTCATACTTGGTCGGTCTTCTTCGTGTCTTCTGCAAGTTGGCGCAAAAGCTGATTGTTGTTGAGTATCACACAGCCTCAAACTGAATTGTTCTACACTAGCGGTGGTCGTTTGTTGGGCGTCAACTTCAACGACAAGCTCACCCCGTCGTTTGGGGACGACAGTATCAATGATATGAACATTACGACTGGTGTCAACAGCAGTGTTGCGGCCTACTGGCCCTGGATTACCTATCAGAATTCCGAGGGCGAGCTTTGCGAGGTTCGCAACCGTCTCATTGGAAGTCGTTTCTCCCCAGCTGCGCAATGGGATGTCAAAAGCTTCGGGCTCAAGGCGCTGGAGGGTACGAGACTGGCTGCTGTGCCGCTTTCCGCTAGCTTCAGTAGGCTTGCCGTGCTTGGAGGGTATGGTATCTTCTACCAGAAAGAGAACGGGCAGCTAGCTGCTTTCGTGCCAGGCTTGGGAGATGATGCTCTCGACGATGACTATGCACAGTCATGGCCGACAGGTAAGGTGCTTGCTCTCAAAGAAAACACCTGTGCTGACGATTATATAGCGTTCCCATCAATTGGCTTCCCAAAGCGCAATGCCTTTGCGGCCTTCTCAGTTGCTCGCCCCTCGGATTCGAGCGGTCGGGTTGACACCTATCTTCTCTACGTCGATTCATCATCGAATATTAACGTGCTCTACATCGACTCATCCTCCGTGTGGAAGACATCTCAGCCTGTTGCTCTACGGAATGTCGACCCCGAAACAGACATCGCCTGCCTGACAATGGCGACATCGGATGTCGGAGCTTCCAGTACCGAAGTCCTGCTTGAGAATCCGTCCAGCGAAAACCGATGTTACTTCCAAAGAGGTGGACTGGTCGAAGAGGTGATGCTTCGCGGGACTGAATGGGTAAGGGTAGAGAACGTGCCAATCTCTTGATACCGTGTATCTTATTGAGTACCTAGCATGGAGGACGTAAGGCTGCCGAGTAGCCAACAAGGCTGAACGAACGGATTTGCACGTTGAAAACCAGTTGAAACCATTGCTTGAGGCAAACCGACATCCCCGTCTGCGCCTCCGCTGTGGCTGGCTGGCTAGCTGTCGACAGAACTTGGCCTGTACCAGTGTTTCGCCTGTAATCTTTGAACATGACCTTTTAAAGCCGCCCACGCTCCACCCGAGCACTCCTCCTGTCTACCGCCATTCCATCTCGTCACCTCATCTGTCCATCGACTAGCATCAGCTACTGCTCCGCCCTGATCTCTCATACGCTCCACAGACGCCTACAGATAGCTCAGGCGCGGGATGAGAAGCTGCCTGTCATGTCCGAATCTCTTCCATGCCCTGCGTGGGTGTGGTCCAGCAATTCGAACGTCCAGTTAGTATCTTCCCTCAAAACCCTCCACATCATGACGTACTGTTCCTGTATCCATGTTGTCCCATCTACCACCTGCCTCTGCACTATCCTCGTACTGCTCAAGCCGATGTCGAATGAGGCTTTAATTGACGTTTGGCCGATTCCAGTACCGCCAAGGATCGGTGGTTTGGCGCCGACTACAAACCCCTTGACTCCATGTTGATGGGAGCATCCCAGACGCGAGTTTTGGGGTCGGCACGGTCGAACTCCCGGTCAAACGAAGCCCTGGGGTAACTGGCCAAGACTCGCATGGTATCCTTCGACTGCGAAATGTTCTTCACGTCCCCGCGCTTGTCTGCAATATCATCGGCATGTCGATTCTGGATGATTATGATGTCCAAACCGGACCTCTTAGACAAAAAACCAAGGGCGCCATCATCGACCGGCAGGGTAGGAACATTGCCTACTTTGACCCCCATGCCAAACTCTCCCAGGTCAAACTAAGCGGTCCGCCGGTCGGGCCCCTGGCAGGGCCTTCACCCTTTGATCCGTCAGTTAGCTACCGTCTCAACGTGGAATGGGCCGACAGTGAGCGAAAGAGATGTGAGGCATTGCTCGCTGGCAAATTCCAGCAGCGGGCGGAGGATCCGCCTCTCTCAACCGAGGAGAAGAAGTTGCTCGGCGAACGATGGGGTGGCGAATTCAAATTTCTCATCGCTTACGGCCTCAACATCTATAAGGAAGAGGATCGCGAGGAGGGTCGTCGTATCCTACGCGCTATGATGGCCAGGAATGATGACAACAACAGCAGATTACAGCAACGACGGCGGCGACGACGACAGCGGCCGGGACGAGTACAACGGGGACAGCCCACAGGATCTGCTGGCCAGCCTGTATATCGCCAACGACTGCTTCAAGCTCATCGAGAAGCATGAGTGTAACTCTCTCACGTTCAGACTTCACCTGGGGCCCGAGCACTACAAGATCGCCAGAGACTCGGGCACGGCAGGGAAGAAGGGTGGAGAACGGTTGCGGTACCCTTTGCATTCTATGATATGTGGTCAAGTAGGGATAGGGACTCGCGAAGATTCAAATTGACGACAGTCTTGATATCATAAATATTCGAGAGTACAATGAATACACTGAGCTCATGTGCCATTCGCCTGGTCCTTACCCGTGTGTTTGCAAGGTTGCAGGCAGACACCTATGGTGTAGCATCATGCGGTCATCGACACTCGGAGTGGTCAGCAGTTGACAGCGAGGTGGGAATATGTTTCAACTCCGTAGTGTTTTTGACTGGAGATGGGCAGGGACTGGATGTTGTCTCCGTCGGTGTGGAGGACGTAGTTGGCCTTTCGCACCATGTTCTAATAACCAAACCAGAAAGGCTGTTCTTAGCCATATCAAAAGCGAATGATGGAGCGGTCTATCAACCGAACCTGTGCCCGGAGTGACAGATGAGCAACACATCCATAACGAGTGTCAAGATGACACTTCTGTCAAGTCCAGTCTACCATGATGTATTGAGATCCAGCCAAGTCTTGTGCTACACCTACCTCGTCACTGCTTTGACCGACTTCACCCTGCCTCCAAAGCTTCATAATTAACAACTGAAAAGTCTACATCGCTCTGACGAAACCCCTATTGGTGGTTATGCATGGTCGCAGCATTGAACATGACTTTTAAATCTGACGAGGGCCAATTTTCAGTAGCAGACGGTCTCAGTGGGTCCGCCGTGCTGTGAATGCATGGCTACAGTTCTTGAGGATAGGTAAACCCTGCCACCCCATGATATTGTCGATCTTCCGAAGCCATTTGTGGATCCATAACCAGGCAAGTCTTCGATTGCCTTTCCTCCGATCGAGCTTGCGCCTCCTGGAAGGGTTAATGGCATTTGACGCCAGCCCCTAGCCAGACCCCCGAGTGCCGCGCGCGCTGACTCGTACTGCTCTCGTACCCTCGCATCGTTCGGACTGGCCGCACCTCGCTTTCGGGCCCTACGAACTGTGATACGTCGCATTAGGTCGAATAATGGGTTTCCACCCCTGCGCACCAACGGGCTGAGCAGTGAGAGACGCGAGAAATACGACAGATACGCGTCGTCGTAATAGCCAAGCCCAGGGGCGCAGTTGAGGGGCACTTGAGAGGCTGCCGATCCGGCCCCGAATTGTCTTTTAAGATGATGAAGCGCCGCTGGTGTGTCGCTCGAAGCCGACCTGGAGCGCGTTTGACTTGACCAGTCGTCTTTGTTTACTTGTAGCGACTACGAAGCAGCGACCGGTTATCCATCTAGCTGGAGTAGCCATCAGTTCTCGCCAAAAGCCCGCAGGATCCAGAATATACATTGTGGCAAGCAGTAAACCGACCTTAGCGACCTCTGATTCTGTCCGTCCGCGAAACTCCAGCCAACACGGTGGTCAGTTTGCAGAAAACTCTTACCTTGAACTAGAGGACCAACGCCCCAAATATCCCGAAATGTCGACAAATCAACAGCCAAGCGAGTTACTGCCATGGAAAGGAGCCGCAGCGTACGAGGCCCTGGAGCCGACTTCCGATGAACCCAGTCTTTCCAGCCGGCGAGGGCCACCGCCGACGATGATGCAGACAGCTGTTGCTTGGCTGCGCGACATGACGCTGGTCAAGGTCATCATCATCATCTACTGCCTCAACATCGTCGCGTGGGGTGGTATGATCTTCCTTCTGTTGTGCAACGCCGCGCCGGCAATGTGCCACCCAACATGCAACGACATCAACTCTCCACGCCGGAAATGGATCGAGATTGACTCTCAAATACTCAACGCCCTGTTCTGCGTCATGGCCTTCGGTCTCGCGCCACAGCGGGCGCGCGACGCCTGGCGACTTGGGCAGTACGCCTTCACCCGCAATTCAACCGCCCTGCGTCGACTCGCCGCCTCCTACCGATCGTGGTTCCGTCTGCCAGGCTCACAGAATCTACCTGGCCACCTCGGACCTGAGGAGATTGATATCTGGATAGCAAAGGGCGGAGCAGTAGCTGCGGTGCCCCATCCCGCCCGGTCTATCCCGGATGCGCCTTACTCTGGGCGGCGAGCATCGCCCACGTCGATTTGGAAACTGGCAGTCGTCATTGGACTGAACGTCATGAACACCGTCTTCCAAGCCGTCCTCTCGGGGTTCATGTGGGGATATAACAGACATACGCGGCCGGAATGGTCGGTACCGCTGTTCCTCTGCTCGGCGTTCGTGTCGTCCATTGCTGCTGGTGTCATGGGAGGACTGGAGGGCAAACGTGTGAAGAAGGTGGAACAAATAGTGTCTTCTGATACGTCGTAGCCGACTGGACAGGGTGGAATCGAGGCGAGATAACCATGATAACCATGAAATGACGAAAGTAATCGAAGGACCCTTGAAGCTACCGAGTAATGGCGTAGCTGATCGGCGGATGATCCTTCGGAGCCTCTGAACCGGCCTGAGATGTCGTCAACTACTAACGACCTGCATTCCTCTTGCGACCATCCACGAGGTGACCATGACGTCTGTGTAGTAGGAGGACCAAAAGAATTGCCATTTTCCCTTCAAGCCGTTGAAAATGTGCCGAAGGAGAGGCACACCGTTGTCTAAAGAAGACTACCGTGTGGTTGTCGATCTCTGACGTGGAGGAGGCAAACGAAATTTGTTCAATCCCTCATCTCAGTCCGTAGACGCGGAGCAATGTTCAAATCCGTCGCAAGAACTCCACGCCTCTTCCGTCATAGAACTCCACGTATGTCCGCTTGTTGCGGTAACCCGAGTCTTGGTGTTGCGGTAAAATGATTCCATTCTTCAACTGAAGATTCGTGAAAACGAACTTCTTCGAGCTGGAACTTTGCTATCCAGGGACTTGGTGTCTTCCCCAAACTCTGGATTTCCCCTGGCAGACAAAATGATGTGTCGAATCGTTGGAAAGTGGCTTGGAATGCTCATAACAATGGCATTGCTTGCAAGCCAGGGAGATCAAAGTCCAGACCCTGCACAGGGATGTGACGGATCGCAACTCATCCTTACTTGACAGGCGGCTTGGCACCATGCCAAGATAATTTGGATGAAGATTCGCGGCAATGAACATTCACGATCTACTCCTGTGAAGGCTTCGCCTGGGATTCTGAACGCGATCGATGGGTAAGAGGAGGCCGACCCCCGCCAAGACGAACGGGGTTTCTTAGCAAGATCTACAGCATCAGGCCTAGAGGTTCTCGGCGAGCCTTTTTGACTGAGACACTTCCCCATGCGTCCTCTCCCTGCGTCCTTCCCAAGTGAATTCACAAGATCCGGAACTGCAACCGGGGTAACAAGCTGATTTGGTGGGGCTCCAGCCGTCAATGATATGACAGCGGCCGCTTGCGGGTGTAGTGCGGATCGGAATGCCCGTCTTGCCGTGTCGAACTAAGGCGAGGCCTGGGGCCTCGAGCACGCCGCATGGCGGTCCGCCATGTTGCGTTTCTCAACTCCTCAAGAGCATCTCCGCAGTCTCAACGGCAGGCCACAAGATGGCACGGAACAAGCGAGGCGGTTGAGACACCATCGCGCGATCGAGCCTAGACTTCCCGTTTTCAGCCATGCACCAAGCGCGGGTAAAGTTCCCAACTGTCTCAACTGAACAAGCCACTTTCATCAGCCTTGCCATGGGCTTAGACAAATCTGACAGGTCCTGGCGAAGATCGGGCTGTGTCCAGCTCCTCGTGGCCCCGTGGCTTTTATTGGTGGAATGATGGCTCATTAGAGGTCTCTTCAAAAGATGCTATGGTCGGAAGCAATGCCGGCCGTGAATCACCATCGGCCACGACCAGCGTCAGACACTGAACAGGCCGACGACGACATGCATGCGAGGGAGGGCCAAGCTGAAAGATAAGTGGAACACAAGGCAACGGTCTCGCCACTGACCTAGGCCGTCAGCGAGGATGTAGCGCGTGCCCGCCGCGCGACGCTCTTGCCATTCCGAATCTAGGCCCCGTGTTTTCTTCCCCCGAACTCTAATGTTTGGCGTCTCTGGCGTGCTCTGTATGACGGTCTCCACGATATGAGGTCGAGATTCTGCATGCCAAGATGAAACCAGGCCTGGATCACAGACCGGGCTTGACCGTACACCGTCCAGAAGCCGAGTTGAGTCGGATCTCGACAATCCCGTCCTGTAACCCGAAAACGGAACCAGAGATGCTCTACAAGTGAGGCAATCGCGATGTTGATCTGGGGGGGGAAGGTGTGAGCACGTAGTTCTCATCCAGGTATATAAATGGTGTCCTGACAGCCCCCGACAGACATCTAACTCCAGCATCTCACAGCCATCTCATCCACAGCCATCTTCACAAGCTTCTCATATTACACCCACAATATCCTTTGCACTCGGCTAGCCAACTTAGCTACACCACTCCGTCAACCATGAAGTTTCTCAACATTCTCGCTCTCGTCTCATTCGCCTCGGCTGCGCCCGCCCTGCAGGCCCGCCAGCAGACGGTGATTGGCGCTGCTAAAACTGCTGTTGACACCCTCGACAGCGCTACTAAGGGCAACATCAAGGCCATCGGTATGTGAACCACCCCGGCGCTTACAAGAGTCGTCTAACCTTGCTACTCGCAGAGGATGCCGTTGCCGAAGTACGCAACAACGTCGAGGCTCAAGTTGAGGTGGTCCTCAAGGCCAACATCGAGGCCATCGCCGACGCGCTCAAGAAAGCCACCGACGACATCGTCAAGGGCACTTCCAACTCCGTTGGCGTGATTGGTGGATCGCTCAAGAACCTATCCCAGGAACAGATCAACGAAGTTCGTGAGACCATCGCTGCTGCTGGCCGCATCGTCCGCGACATCGGCGCGACCGTCCGCCTGACTGCCACGGATCTCACCCCGGCTCTCAGGGCCGCCATTGAGAGCGAAGTCGATGCCGTGAAGGCTGCCATCCGACCTTTCGTCACGCCCCTGAAGACCTTTGGCGAAGCTGCGAGGGCCGCCAGGGCCAGCCTCGCCGTCGGAATTACTGGACTTTCTACCGTCGTTCTTGAGCTGGGCGGCATTCTTTCTCGTCTGATCGCTTCCATCGGCCTTTAAATTGGCTTTCGAGTATTTGGTACGAGGTCTGCAGACATACATTCTGACGCAGTTGGTATGACCGATCGCTTGACTGGGCAAATTCAATCATGACGAAGGTGTTGTAAATGATATTTCTTTAATCGGGGGTGTGTATGTGCCACGCATGACGGCTAAGTTAACTTCATGGCAAAGCAACAGTTCATATTCATGGTTTATAATTATTATGCCTCAGACTTGCAGGTCTTGTCGGTTGTGTCAGGTGATACGGTCCGTGTGCTGAAATCTCCCCGCGATCCAAAACGAATGACCTGGATGAAGACGATCAAACACATTTCTTCTGGGCAAGCACCATGGAAACTGATCAAATAGCCGAACTCGCCGCAATAAGATCAGCATTCATTATAGACGGCTGTCACTAATATTCGGAAGATATAAGTCGGCCAACCCAGGACAGCCGACAAAGCATATATTTATTAGGTGATCCGCATCCGTCATATGATGTCAATAGATATACACCTCGCCAGTGAGACGCATTCGATCCCGTCGAGTTTGTCATCAACACGCCGCCATACACATGACTGGTCATTCATCCCAACACACATCCGATCTATGCCATGACAAAATCCACGCAGCTTTCGTATGTTTGCTGCGCGTTCGTGCCAAACCAAAACCACTGCATGGTGCACTCCCCTGCCTGCGCGCACTGGCCTGGCTGCAGCTGCGGCATGGTGACCTCGAAGGCCGTGTTGTTGGCTGGCAGCTGAGCGAGGCTCTCGTCAGCATAGCTTTGGAACAGGATGAGCGGCGGGCCGATGACGGTGTTGGTGGCCGTGTCGACGAGAGAGACGTTGCAGGGGCCCTCGTGGGGAATGGGGAGCTCGGCGGTGATCGGTACGACCTGGCCGGCAGTGAAAGTCTGGACGCGATCGGTGTTGTCTGCAAAGGTGGCGCCTCGGCAGAGATCAAGTTGGCCTGGGTTGTCAGCTTATTTCAATGATGCGAGAGAACAAAGAAGTCATACAGGCAGCGGGGGCGTTCTGGAAGTTCTCAAGAGGGATGCCTGGGTCCGCCAGAACAGAGTCGACGTTCTGTTGGCCGCAGGCAGCAACCATAGCAGGTCCAGGCACCCGAGGAGGGGGCGTGACGACGTTGCCATGGGCCGAGATGGTAGTGGCCAAGATGGCTGATGCGAGGGCAAAGGAAGACAACATGGTGGATTAGAAGTGAACCGCGTGATCGTAACCGGACGAACTGGCGAAGTTAAAGGAGTGATTTTGAAGCGAATGACCACCGGGGCGATGTGAGAAGAACTGGACGAACTAGAAAGAGAATGTCAATGAGAAAGGGTTGACAGCCACGGACGGGAAGCAGTCCAGATGAATTAATGTCGACAACGCACGGGCTGATCAATTGCCAATGAGTCCCCGAGTCATCTGAAGTTTCATGTGCCAAGGCCGGCAGACGAACATCGTCCCGCGTTGCCCAGGGGGCATGGCCATCAGAGCTCCCGGGAAGGTCGGCAGGACGTGTCGCTAAATGTGCATTCCATCGTACGACCGCATCGCCAATGCCGTCGCAGCCATTGGACCCCGGGGATTTCAAGGATATTGCTTCGCTCGGATCTGATGGCAGCGTCTTGTGCTGGTGCGCGATTCAGCGACGGGATCCGGATGTACGGGGTTGAAACAGCTTGGGTCGAGCAGCCGTTTTGATCTGGCCTGAATTGGGCCCATGCTGCGATGTGCGACGGGGATTGTTTGGGGTTCGGGAACGTCGGCAAAGGCGTTGTCTTCGTGAAAACATAAAACGCCGAGTGTCCTCTTGGCCAGCAGATACCGACGAGCAGAACGCCAAGTCGATCCCGCGATGATGTTCAATGATCTTCGATCATTTGTGCCATGGATGGCGCCGCGGAGCTAACGGGGTAGAGTGGGTCGTCCAGGGTCGGAGTCGGAGTCGGAATCGGCCCCACCACGAGCCGACGGAGATCATGTTGCCGGGAGATGTCAAGAAGTGCCGTGCTATTCGAGTTCCCACACTATCGGTTCCTCGCCCCGTATTGATCTCCAGTAATTCGTAGCCGCCAGCATGTCGTCACACCCTTTGAGGAGAAACCCCCAGTTCCGGACGAATCCTACTGTCACCTCCCACCCGTTCGGGCTCCATGGGTCTTTCCATACCACGACACCCTCTTCTGTTTCTCCAGACTGAATCATTGAATAGCATAAGGCGCTTGAATGCTCGGGAGTCAATTCTTTTCGGATCGCATTGTCGCGCATCTGCTTCGAGGGCAGCATGTCGATCCAGGTGGCGTGTGGGGTTGTGCGTTGTAGTGCTGTTGGTTCAAGGCTTTCCGGGATGGATGAGGGTACAGGAAATAAGGGAAGTTCGTTGATTCTATGAGAGCCGCAGGTTGAAGTACTCAACAGAGAGTCTAAAGAGAGGATCATGATGTTGGTGATTGATGCGCGCAGGACATTGAATTATATAAACCGCAGCAAAAGATGATCCGGGGAGATTTGAAAGAACGATTGACTTGCAAGCACCAAAGCTCGAGAGGACCCTATGTGCTCCTCGGCAAGCGCTGTCTTTCTCGTATGAGTTGTTTCGTCTGTCTTGTAAACCTGTGCTGTGCACGACGCTTCCGCTGAGACATTGTTGACGGCGTCTAATATGTATCGAGAAGCAGAAAAGCCCGCCGATGGCGCCCTTGGAGCTGCTGTAGCCTTGCGCTTCCCTGCTCCCAAACATCAGCACTTTCTGCCCTATTGATTCGAAAGTGGTCAGAGGAACAAAAGGGGGGTAAGCACTCGGGACTTACGATGTGCCCGGACGTTGAGGCGATTTTGCCGTTTCCTCCGCTCCGCCCGGTCCGAAAACCCTGTCCAATCATCATCTCGGCACCGTGCTTCTGTGAGCTGAGGTACAAAGACCACTGGTACGGAAAGTCGAGTCCTTTCGATCTCCGCCATGATGCGAGGTGAGGACGAAAACCAGTTAGAAGAAAATTCACATGAGATGCAGGAGCTTACAGCTGACGGCTGGGGTTGGCGGTGTTCTTGAAGTAAGGGTGGACTTAGCGGCGTTTAGGCAATCGAGTCCCGTCACCACCATCATGCACATGCTTACAGCGCTAAGACGAATGCATGCTTGGGTGCCTTTCTGGGACCAATAAAAACGAATCAGGATGGGACGCGCTGGAGGCCTTGAGCATCCGTACCCGATCTTGACGCATTGGCTTACACGATCAGGTGAGATGGGATCTGATGATCCAGAATACACACAGGAAAAGCCTGCTAAGTAATTCTCACGGCCGATGAATACTTCATACTGCCTCCCGCGTCACAGGAGTGAAATGAAGAATAAAAAGCTGGCCATCTTCGCATCTTTCAGTTTGCACATCTGGTCGCTAGTGACATGATCCCGTCTCAAACCCCTTTCGACACAATCAGTGCCAGCCTCAGATCCCTATTCAAGGTCAAATCGGGTTCCCTTACCCTGTTGTTCCTACTAAAATGACCCCTTACCCCATGATTCATCTGCGCTCGCAGCTGTGCGTGAAGCTACCGATCCCTGCCAAGAGGTTTACTGGCCAAACAATCATCGTCACCGGTTCCAATATCGGCCTTGGTCTCGAGGCTGCGCGTCATTTTGTGCGTCTTGACGCCGCAAAGGTGATTCTGGCTGTCCGAACCATCTCCAAAGGTCAGGACGCTGCGAAGTCGATCACCCAATCAACCGGTCGTAACATCGTTGTTGAAGTGTGGGAGCTCAACCTGTCCAGCTACGCCTCGGTTCTTGAGTTTGGCGACAGAATGAACTCCCTTGATAGGCTTGACGTTTTTGTTGCCAACACTGCCAAGTACACATGGACCTTCAGCATGGAGGAGCAGGACGAGTCTACCATCACAGTCAACGTCGTGTCGACTATGCTTCTTGGCTTGCTGGCTCTGCCAAAGCTGCGGCAGACAAGCCCGAAGCATGGGAAAGAGACGGTACTTACGTTTACGGGGTCTTTCATGCACTACTTTGCAACAGTTCCTGGCTTGGGAAGTCAAAATATCTTCCAAGCCTTGAGCGTGGAAAAGAACGCGAAGATGAACTCCAGGTTTGTACCAACCGCTCCAAGGCTGTTTCTATTTTATACTGACAAGAATGGAAAGATACGAAGTATCCAAGCTAATGCAGTTACTCTTGGCACGCGAGCTTGCCTCGAAAGTGACTAGCTCTGCCAAGCCAGGAAACGTTGTCGTCAACACTACCAACCCTGGGCACGCCCGCACCAATGTCGACCATGAGGCCACGACTATCAATAGGCTTTGGATAGAGCCAGCGCACTGGCTCCTGGCAAGGACAGCCGAAGAAGGCAGCAGGGCGCTGGTCAATGGTGCCGAAGGAGGCGCCTTCACCCATGGCCAATACTTGCATGATTGTAAGGTCGATAAGTAGGTGATCTAGACTGGACGGATCAAGTCCTACAAGCTCTGGATATAAGTTGACTTCTATAGGGTCTCGGCTTGGGTGACCAGCGAGGAAGGTCGAGACACGCAGCTCAGACTGTGGCAAGAGTTATCCGCCAAACTCGAGAACTTACAAGCGGACATTATGGACTGCATATGAGTCAGTCATTGAAGCTGATTTAGGCAGAAACCTTCATTACCAGGCCAAGGATGTGATCCGGCAATATTGATCACAACACATCGTGTTATAAACAGAATATGGTCAAATCATTGGTCCTGTGTTGCAAGGAGTTGCTTCACTGGCGGTGTAAGCGCCAGTTCCTTGAAGTTGCTTCCAGTGCCCCAGTTATGCCCATGGAACCGTGAACAGTCTACAAACTGTAGCGCTGATCTATCCGCAAGGCTCCTGCAAGCGAGGACATTGGTCGACAAACTGATGACCATAATTATCTGCAGACCCCGGGGGTGTCACTGTGGCTGCGAAGGGGTCGGTGTCAAGCCAGAGCATATGTCTCATCTTTAGGCCGTGGCTCCGAGGACGCACGCGGCTTAGAACGACAGATCAAGTTCCACGTTTCCAAACATGCTCATGCAGGGGCTGCAGCTGCCCAGGAGGCGTGACCTTGACATGCAGTGATGATGTGGCTCTTAATGTTCCCTCCTATTTGAACCAGTGCTACTGCCCTCATCCTCAGGACTTTTGACGCATGCCCACGTCGCTTCCTCGACATACTGTTTCTCGGTATACTTTTGTTCTTTGCTCAGGTCTACGCTCTGTAGACGAGGTTATGGCTTGCTTCCTATTCTTGAGTAATTTTGTTTTACTAACGGAAGAACAGGTCCATTGCGAAGAAATCACACGTCCGCCTTGATCTCCAAAGTCACTGGCAGGATCGAACATCGGCAGGGGCGATGGCAGGCCGCCATGGAGCAGCAAGGGATCCCGACACGCTATTGAACCAGTCGGCCCCAGAATACGGAGGAGGAAAAACACGCCATGGGCCTGATGGAATATTCCTCGCTGGATTCCTTGGTTATCAGGGTTTTCTTTCACGCTTTGAGGGCAACATTTGACGCCATTCGGACCGCAACCCCCCTCCCCGGTAGGAGCCCAGGCTGTCCGGGTCCGAGACCGTCATGCTCATGACAACCACTTTTACGAAAACTATCCAGTGGAAGTGCCGACGGACAAACAAATCTTCGGAAGATCCGTCGCAAAGACACAAACGAGGGATTTCCGGCGAGGACCTTGATGGCCGGCATCGGCTCCACCGAAGAGGCCCCACATGTCCCCGAAGGCGGATGCCTCGAGAACCCGGATGGCCGGCGCCACCCCGTTCACCCACGACTCCAACCACCTAGCGATACCCAAAGCCGTTAGCTGAATTTGCGAAAACCCTTGCTGGGCGTGGAGTGTTCCTTGCTAGAAGGTGTGCTTAATTCAAGCTTAAGGTCATCAAGGTGACGCTTCTCTTGGCAGCACCACGTTGTCCGTCTAGCACCAACCGATCCGTGCTGGCTGGACCTTCTTTCACCGCTAACCTTCCACTCCGGGTAACAATCTACCCTCACCTCATGGTTATCATGCGGGGCTTTGCTGGGGATCTCTCGTCATGTCGTCACAAGCGTGGGCTGTTGGACGCTGGCGTGCAGACTTTGATGGTCCTTCCGTTGGGCAGACGACGGCAAGGGTAGAGATGGTGACCTCGCGGACGCTATAAAGACTTGACATTTCAGCCTGCTCAAGGAAGTGAAGTTCTTCAAGCTCAAGCTCAGTCAAGTTCCTCAGCACAGCTCATCATTTCGTGGCCAACCTCAGACCTCATCACCCTGAGCCCAACATCCATCCCACGACTCAAGTCTTCCAGCTTTGTCAACTCCAGACTTCAACCGCCAAGATGCTCTCCCTCAAGAACGCAGCTCTGCTGCTCCTCCCTCTTGCCGCTGCCTCCCCCGTGGCGCGCGCCGAAGAGCCCACTGTCAGTGTCACCGTTGACACTGCTCCCTCCGGCCCTACCAGCTCCACCTACAACTGGGCCGAGGGCTGGAAGGCCAGCTTCCCCATCCACCAGTCTTGCAACGTCACCCTTCGCAACCAGCTTGAGGTGGCCCTTGGAGAGACCCTGACCATCGCCGCCCATGCGCGCGACCATCTTCTCCACAACCCCAAGTCCGAGCTTGCGCAGAAGTTCTTCGGCAACCACTCCGTTGCCGGCCCCATTGGCTGGTACTCGAAGGTCGTCTCCACCGACAAGTCCGAGATGCTTTTCCGTTGCGATGACCCTGACCGCAACTGCGCCACTCAGGATGCCTGGGCTGGCCACTGGCGCGGCGACAACGCCACCCAGGAGACCGTCATCTGCGACCTCTCCTACGAGATCCGCCGCCCCCTGTCCGCCCTCTGCGGCGGTGGCTACACAGTCGCTGAGTCCAAGCTGAACACCTACTGGGCCACCGATCTTCTGCACCGCGCCTTCCACCTGCCCGGCATCAGCGACGGCATCCTCGAGCACTATGCCGAGGACTACGCCGACGCTCTCCGTCTGGCTGCCACTGAGCCTGAACTCTCCGTCATCGACAGCGACACTCTCCAGTTCTTCGCCATCGAGGCCTACGCCTATGACATCGCCGTCCCCGGCGTTGGATGCCCCGGCAAGGCGCCCGAGGTCACCGTCACTGCTGCTCCCACCACCACCGAGGCCAGCGAGGCCACTGGCACCACCACCGCCGATGAGTCGTGCCACACCCACGACGATGGTTTCGTGCACTGCACCTAAGCGCACGACGCGCTTTCAGCTAAACGTGGTGGATGTTGCATAGAGTTCAGCCAGCATAATCAATAGACTATAGAGACGACAATAATGAGAAACATGATTGTTCGCTACATTCGTCCACTGCATGACCTGACCAGATTTCCCTGGTTTAAATAAGAGAACTTACTTTCAGATCTCAATCTGCCACCTTTAAAGCTCAAGCGTATGATCGGACGGTAGCAAGTCATTTGTAAAGCAACAAACCTTGAAGTGGAATAAAGTCTTTGGTCTTTGCGAGGTCTTTTTTTTGGGGGGGGGGGGGGGGGGGGGGGGGGGGGGGGGGGGGGCGCGGGATTCGGCGGCTCTTGTACTTCCACAGTGGCTGAATGGCAACAATGCACGTACCCATCAATGTCACGAAAACACCAGCAAGAGCTATCAAAAGCAAGGATTGCATCATTCTGGCCATTATCAGATCCACAGCAGCAGCATCGTATTGCCATCAGGCGATCTTGCCGCCCACTTCCTCTGCTCAGTGAAGTCGCAAATTAGAAGGACTTCTTATCTCACTGTAAAATAAAGCTAACAAAGAAGAGCACTCGAAATAGCATTGCCGATGTGACCTCGAAATCCTTTCAAGCTAGGTCTTCTACTCGACAGGTCTTGTAGCTGTTAAGAGCCTATCAAGGCAATGTGATCGACGGGTCGGGGGTTTGGGCAATGGCCAATCCCGGGTGTGTTGAGTATCCATGACTAGCTCGTCTGACGACACGGTAAGAAATTGACGATGGCGCTCCAATGTAGCAGATCAGCAAGACGACAAGGAAGGATTGGGCTTATGTGATAGCGGCATCGCTAAAGCGTTGATCTCGGATCTGTAGGATTCGGCCCCGAGAGCTCCGACATGCTTCGGACGTGGGCGCTGTCTCTCACTCGGGCCCGAAGTAAGACATGTGAAATAAGTCAGCTAGAACACATGCTGTGGAGGTCAGGTATGGGCACTCGTCATGATCTGCAGGGTCAAGCATCAATGAAGCTTGTCGGTCAAGCTTGTCGGCAAGAAATGTCTTGGCCGAGGCTGGGCAGTCTTGAACAGCGGGTTACCAGAGCATCGTCCTTGCTGCAGAGCTTAGGTGCACAATACCCCCCAAAGAGTGGAGGACCGTCCTCGGATCGAGAGTGCTCGCTATTGATCTACATAGAACGCTCCGAAGGATTATTACTGGGGCTCTGCTGGAACTAGACTTGAGGTATTCACCAGGATGCTGACTGCCAGCACAGATGTCAAGAGTGTTCCACGATGCATCCGTTCTATCATCGAGAGGGGGCTCCAGTACGCTCCACCTCTGTGGGGTCCTGAAGGCTTGACTGAGCTTGTTTTCCTGGACTCACGGGACTGGATTCAGGCACGCAACTAGGTACCCTTGCATTGTTCTGGAGACGTTGGTGGGCTTGGCTTTGTGAATCCTTCGACGATGTCCAGCAAAGCCTTGCGGAGGCCTCACCAAACTGAGCGAAGGATTTGGAAAGGACCTTTTGGCTTCAAAGACGTCATCGCGATGGCATATCATACCTAAATTTGAGCTGCCAAGTAAAGTTCTTCGTAGATCGACGTCGCTTTTCCCCGCCATTGGGTTTCCATGTGCTCACCGGCATCTTTTCTGAGATGCGGGTGTAACGTTCGGCTGGCTTGGCGGGTAAGGCGGAAGATAGCGTTGCTAGTGAGCCTTCTAAGCGTGCGTCCCGCTGCAGGATTGCCTGTTCCGTACAGGGTTTTCGATTTCGGAAAGCCGAAGATAGTGCTTTGCTGACTTTCGTTAGTGATGGTCAGGGCGGATCGACATCCTAACTAAACACAGCCTAGCACTGCTAGACGGGCCTCCGCTAGCGCATGGCACTTTTTGGTCGAAACAGCCATCTTCAGGGGGCAGTCTTGAAGATCGCCAACTTTACGATGGTAGAAGCTCAGGGCGTTCGGCTCCCAATGACGTGGGTTCAATTCCTTCGCGGGGAAACCAATTCCTTCGCGCTCGGCATCGCCTAGAGTCGAATCCTTCGGACTGAGACCTGCCCACTTCCAGCGAGGATCAGCACTGCGTCGGGCACTGCCGCTACCAGGCAGTCCCTCACAACCACTCATCTGCCCTCAGTTGTCCATTTTAGGGTCTCAGTAAAGGGGGATCGACCAGCCTCGTCTTTCATTCCCCGAGAGACCCACACGGCAGAGCTCAAGTCCCGTGGTGGACGTGCGGTAGGACGCTCTCGCGAGCAACACGGGCTGAGTCCGTTGGATGAGACACCACTGATCCTGATCCTCCAAGCCAATGTGGGTTGTGGTGAAGACTTGGCGATCACTTTGACATCACGATGAGTATCTCGATGAAGCTGATTCTCAAGGCTCTGGAGCTGTTGAAGGCAGGGCTCGTGATAGTAGCGTTTGAAGTATAAGTAGCTAGCTACTTGGCCAAGGTCAACATTTGCTCTTCACTTCCATCATCACCAGTCTCTCAAGCAATCCAACCAAGACTCCAACTTCGCACTTTATCTATCATTACCACTACCATATTCAATATGCAGAACACTCTCCTCACAACTGCCGCTCTCCTCGGCGCTCTGTCTGCTGTCCATGCATCCCCGGCACCCATTGTGAGGCGCGACATCATCACTGCTCTCCCTGGCAACGCCGACGAGATTGAGAACAAGTTCCAGCCCATCCTAGACTTTGACACCGACGGCTGCTACAACACGGCGGCCATCGACCCCGATGGCAACACCAACCCCGGCAAGGGCGCCACGGGCACTCCCCAGGGTGATTGCCGCGACCCTCACCAGCTTGAGAACAGCAACGTCTACTCCCGCCGACGATGCAACAACGGTGTCTGCGCCATCATGTAAGCTTCCAATGCGCAGCTGCTGCTAGATCTGAAAGGCCGACGCTGACCCACCCAGGTACGAGTACTACTTCGAGAAGGACCAGTCCGTCAGCGGCTCCTTCGCCGGCGGCCACCGCCACGACTGGGAGAACGTCGTCGTCTTCGCCCGCGGCGACACCATCGTCCGCGTCGCCCCCTCGTGCCACGGCGGCTACGGACCCGCGAGCAACGAGTTCCCCGCCGACGGCACGAGCCCCCAGATTGTCTACCACAAGGACGGTGCCGGCACGCACTGCTTCCGCTTTGCCAACGACGCAGACATTGGCGGCGTAGAGAACTTCTCCGGCTCGTTCTACAAGAGCCCGCTCGTCGGCTGGCTCAGCTGGCCCAACGAGGGCCTGCGTGACTCCATGCTCGGCGCTTTCAGCGGAGGTGTCGGTCCCAAGCTGGACGACGAGTTTGCGGGCAAGCTTGGTGAGGCGGCCGGTGATGCCGTTCCCGAGTTCGACCCCAATGTTGACGAGTAAACACTTTACGATTTCACGATTTGGACGGTTATCATGACGGGCTGTACATTGCAAACGAGCTAGTCAACAAAATATCAGTACTTACATACGATGGATGTCGAGTCTTGCCCCCTGTACCAACTTTTTATGGTGTCAATTGGTGAACTGTTGTCAGCACAGTTCAACTGATTAGTGACCTGTGCCCATGTGACGAGATGAATCTTCGCAGACCAGTTCAAAGGATAGTTTGTCTAAGGCCAAGCTCTTGGTTCTGTGCTGAGCACCGACTTGCGCAACAATTTTACACTTGATCTGGTAATGTTGCCACCCCTTCCCATACACGCCGTGTCCCGTATCGTCTTGCTTCTGAGCATGTCCCTTCTTCGGCATCGATGGTTTGAAAGGTCACCGAAGAGAAAATAAACCATTACAAAAGACGTTGGCTTATTTTCCCACCATTCTCGCAAATGGTTCGTCCTAGCCTTCAAGGAGACGAAAACGGTCAGCAAGTCACTAAGTTGACCCGAAAATGCCGCAGCCGATATGTATCCACCTTTCGAAAGCGATTGCAACAACAAGCAACCTGCCTGCCCGGCTAGCTCAATCGGTAGAGCGTGAGACTCTTAATCTCAAGGTTGGGGGTTCGAGCCCCCCGTTGGGCTCAATTCCTGACGCATCTCGAAAGAGAAACTTCAACTTTTGCTTTTGGCCTCGCCGACGTCGCCAGTTCCTATTCACAAGGGCGGGCCGTATTTCTGACTTTGAACCTGGACCCCGTCGTTCTGCTTACCAATGAGAACACTTGTGATAAGGTTAACTAATCAGGTGAACCGGCCTGTGACACGGAGCAAGAGCTTAGGTTGCAGCTTTGCTGGATGCTTCGCCGGGACGTTTCTCGGAGGTGAAAGTGTCCGCATTCAGCAGATGCGTTCTGGTTAGGGGCCTAGACTGTCCTCGTCGCCATTAGACAAGTCTAGCTAATAGGATCAGACCTCGTTGTACATCATGTGAAGATCCGTCGCCGATTCAGGAGTCATCGTTCGATTCGTCAACAGTCAACTTGGCGCCATAGTAACAACAGACCCAAGGACCTCTGGTAGATTACACCCCAATAGTTCCTTTGGGCTTGAAATGTGCATATCTATCGTTTCACTTAGATCAAGGTCACGCCAATCTGTCATCGTTCTAGTGCCGGATGGATAGGGACTGGACTGCAAATGAACCTGCTCGATCCGCCAGCCGGACAAGTCTCATGTAGGATGGCGATCACAAGGTCACCAGTGAGTCGATGATCGAAGCACCTCATCCTCCACGGGCGGGGAATTGCAAATGCCGACAGAACGACTCGCGCACAACGTACGGGTGCGCACCGCGCGACCGCCGTCGTGCTCCAGTGGTTGAGGGCGGGGAAGGCGCCATGCTTCCGCCCGCAGCCCCGGAGCTGGGTTGGCTCCATCCGTGCGACCCCCCAGCCCGCCACCAGTGGGATGCTGCCGCATGCGAGATAGGCAGCCGAGATGGCGCTCGCGTTGCCAAGGTTGGTTATTACGACGATAAGGCGACGCACACAAGCCGGCAGCCGGCACGTGTCCTTCTGACGGTCTAGTGAATCTAGATTTTGTGGCGTCCCTGGTTGAAGCGTGAGAGGTAGGGAGTTGCGCTGGCGAGTTTGCGGACTGTGGGCGGTCTTGGCCGTTGGGCCAAGCTTTCTCGCGAGACAGACTTCCGGGCGGGTGTATGCTGTGAAGGCAGTCTGGAATGCTTGGCTTCGTTCGATGCTGGATGGGTGGGGTGCCAGGATCTGGTGGTGTTAGCAGAGGAGGCTAACAGGGAGCAGCTGACGAGTGGGTTCTCTTGGGCGTGGAGAAGGGCTGCTTGGTCTGCGGGGAAAGATGCGAACTGGAGCGTTCGGGGAGGTTGGCCCATCATCATGTTGCAACCTGACGAGTCAGAGCTCGATTGTCGCCAAGGGGGGCGAGCAGCGAGTGGAGGTCCTGGGCGTTCTTGGAGATCAAGGCGAGGAGTGAATGTGGGTGCCGCGGGGTTGAGATAGGGAGGGAGGGTCGAGCAATGTGTGGTTATGCGGGAGGATGGGGACGCAAGGCTTCGTTCGGTCTGCTCTGCCGGTTGACTTTCTGGGATATCTCCAGTCTCAGAGCATGTTGGTCAGTGTTGAGTTCGTGCGAGGTAGAGCCGCTGGCATCTTCTGTCTGACGGATGTGACACAGCGGCAATGCGACGCTTCTGTCGCTCTCAATGGATGGATGCCCGGACTGCACGGCCAGTCCAGTGGACTAGGTATCCCGTCACTTTCGAGTGCCGAGACACAGAAAGAGGCCGGACAAGGGAGCGACACGAAGCAGTGCGCCCGGCTGTCCGCATGCGCTGGAAGTTTGGAGGCGTCTGCAGGCCAATTCAGCGCCGACCGCTGCAGTGAATGAGTCGTGGCAGGCAAGCCGTTTGGCATGTCTGCATGCGGTGTGGCGGGAAAGCTGGTGAAGAGAGTTCAGTAGCTTTTCGAGACGAGAGTATCGGATGGGCACTGGGTGTTGGGAGACAGGCGGTGGGCGATAGGCGGTAAGTCGGTGCGATCCCCCCTTCTCTTCATTCTACTTTGTCGTCAAGAGGTGATGGGAATCGTAGCCCTTGCTGATGGAAAGGTGCAGGCAGTGTGGAGAGCTCTGTGCTGTGATGGTGACATAACTCGGTCTCCTCGTCCCTTCGCCTGTTTGCTTATTTGTTTGCTCGATCGAATCAGGGCTCAAGATGACAGTTGATTGACCATAGTCACGAGGCACGGAAAGCTCGGAGCGAAAGAGTCTTGGCTCTTGCGCACGGAGAATGCGGTGGGTTGCGACCTGAGCTTGAGCACCAGGTTGTCGTGAGGTTGCGTTGCCTTCGTACTGGCGTCACTCAGAGTGACATGAGTGGTGAGGACGGTCGACGTGATGGGATGCCTAGCACAGTGGATTGGAGGGGTGGAGAGCGGAGAGCAGGACGGAGGGTGGGAGGCTTGCTTGTGCATCGCACTTCGGTTGAGTTCGTGATGGTGTACTGTCAAGTCAGGGCTCAGGTGTGCTGCAGACATGGGAGATGCTCAAGACGAATGCACCCCCCCGTCGAGCAGGCACGCCCAATCATGGGAGCGGAAGTCGCCTGGAAACCCAGAGAAGGTGGTGGAGAGGTTTGGGTTTGGATGGTATGAAGAGAAGGTGCTGCCTGGGTTGCTTGCCTCGCACGCTGGGATTACCCCGCAAAATGGTGCGATTGGGTGACGTCGCCACCCGTCCTGCGTGGCACGCTAACAGACGCACAGATCAGATACATTTGGAATGTACCCAGGCCCAGGATTGCGTTTCAAGGGTGGCGTGCAGTGTTGATTGGCCGCTGTGGCCCAAGCCTTCCTGTGTGCTAGGGGACACCTGCCGTGGATTCCGCGCGCGCAGAGCTCCCATCCTCGCCGTGCTCCAACGTGCCTTCCCCAGGCCAGCGCCCCCCCTCCCCTACGGTACCGACCCATCCTTGCCTCTGGAAGTACCCTTGCCTGGTGCTCGCTCCGCTCCACTGCGACGCCTGCTGCGGCGCGGGCTGCGCGGAAGGGACCTCCACACTGTACCTACCTACCTTACCCTCCACCGGGCCACCAGGGGACCTCCAACAAGGGCAAGCCCAGGTCTATCACCACTTCCGTCTACGGTGGTTGCTTCTGCTCACCAACTCGTGTCCTCTCCCCCCCCCCCCCTTCCCCCCATCTTGCCCTTTCTTCTCCTCTCTCCTCTCCTTCTCTTCCCAACACTTCATCTTCCCTCTTTCATCCTCATCATCCTCAGATCCTCTGGTTCACCATCAACAGAAAACCCCGCTCTCAACGACACACAGCACACAGACAAGACAGCTTGGGAGATTGCTGTTCCTCTTCTGGACCCCCCAACGAGACAGACACGAGCAAAAGCAAGCCCACGCCAGCCAACGATATCACCGTGCCGTGCCAGCAGGTCGGATTCGCCCCCTTCAACTCCTCCCCCACACTGTCACATTCCTCGCACCCTGACAATCAATTCCCTTCCGACTCAAGGGCCACCCTTACCCATCTCTCTGATCCCCATCTTTTTTTCTCTCAATTGCTGCCCTCCTCGCGATTCATTTGCATTTCATCTGGTCGCCCCCTGTCTCGAAACCCCGTGCCCCGACGTCACCTTCATCAAAGCCACCCACCCCTCAAACCTTCGACTCGCTGCCACCCCCAGCGCCCATAGTGGTTCTTGTCGATCTCGCAGCACAAAGCCTTCGACGGAAAGCCCCTTGATCGGCCCCTTGGATCAGCACCGGGCCACGCACCACGCATCACCCATCACCCGTCACCCACCAAGCACATCCATCGCCTGCGTTTCCTCGGTCGACCTGCTCTATCTGTCCGCCCGTGTCATCCATCACAAGCCATCGGCTTTGTTGAGTGTTACCCAATCAGTCCATTTCCCATTCGATATAAAACCCACGTTCCACCTCCCGTCGCACCCCTTCCCCCCCTCGAACGATCTGTCTTTCGATTCCTGCTTCTCCTCACACCATCGACCCAACACTCAAATTTCACTTCACCAAGTACATAAATACGACTCTTGAACACCACAACCGCCATCATGTCGAACGACAACACCAACAACCCGACCGACATGAACCACCGACGCCGCGGCTCCGTCACTCAGCAGGCCCTTGCTGGTCTGTTCCGAAGCAACTCGACCTCGGTCGGCCAGAGCTACCAGAACAGCGAGGCCCAACGACGCCGTCTCTCCGTCGCTACCACAGGCATCGGCCTGGCTGGCACTTCGCCCACCAACCCCAGCGCCTTCACCGGCTTCCGCCGCGGCAGCATGTCGACCAACTCGGACTCTTTGGACGAGAACGCCATCGACGAAGAGGAGGTTGTCCGCGCCCCGCCCACCACACCCTTCGCCCGCCGAATGAGCTTCGGGGCCCCCGCCATGCGCAATGTCCGTCCTGGAGGCGGAAGCCCCTCAGCGCCAAATGGTAATCATCCATCTGCATCCGCATCTACCCCTATCAGTGCTCCCCTTCACCAGTCGTCCACCGTTAGTGGCAGACGAAGCAGCGTGAACCCCCGAGTTCCCTCGACGAGAACAGGTGCGATTCCCATACAAGTCAACCGCACCATCTCGTCGTCGCCCCTGCTCCCCTTCCCAGTCGTCGACCACCCGTGGTTGGCCACAGTCATCCTCTGCTGCGGCAAGCCAAGAAACAATATACCGTCTTGAAGTACTCTTTACTGATCACATGTGTTTCTCCATCTAGATCAGGGATTCAACTGGTCCGAGCAGCTCAAGTCTCGAGCAGAGAGTTCTGTTCAAGGCCCCCGCCCGTCCTTCTCCTTCGGCTCTACCATGTCCACTTCACCACCCCGTGGCAATGGAAATGGCGTGCACGACCGGGCCAAGTCTGTATCCGACATGCCCGCCCCTCCCGCTCAAGCCGCCGCCATGAAGCCCAAGGCTCCCGAGCCGCAGCGCAAGAAGCCCGATGCTTTCCAGGAGCGCATCCTCAAGGGCGACTTCTACATGGATTGAACGAACCACGACGGCTAGACATGTCACGACGAACCCTGTTGATTGTACATTGCATGGGTAGAACTGCCGTCTGCCACGCACCCGCCACCTACCCCTTCACCCCAACGACGCCTGACCTTAACGACTTCCTCTTTCGCCAATACCCCCACACACCACCTGCGGTGGCGACCTCACCCTTGTTGGAGTTAACCCAGATTGATTGCACGGTTGATTTGACTGCTTCAGGCGTTTGACGTCACGTCACGTTAGACGGTTTTGTGCTTTGCGTTGTTTGGTGTTTGGTATCGGCACACATGGCGGAGGGAAAGATGAATGATGCCGTATTTCGACGGACGGCGCGATGATGAGAAGCAACACGACGAGATGCGAGAACGGGCGCATGGGTACAAATTGTTTACTGCCAAGAGCAAAGACCACGGGGGAGCGACTACAATTTCACCTGCTACTGGAATCCAAAATTGGACTGGTATGGATACACGGCTTGTTTTTACGGGGGGTCTGGGAGATAAGGACGTGCGATACGGCGTCACAAGAATGTATCAACGAATGTTGCTGGAGCCATGATGAATGGGAGATTGGGGATGTGAGGGTTGCTGCTGGGAAATGAAGCTGTCTGTGGCCGACCGGCCATCAGTTGGCCGTGAAGAGGGGTCGATTGATGGTGATCAAACTCAAAAGCTCGCTCGAGTGGCCTGCAGGGCGAGCAGAAGCGCAGCGGATGCGCTGCCTCCGCCCGCCCGCGGCGGAAGGCTTGGACATCACGATAGTGCCTCAATTCCTACAGGTCTCACCTTGAGCAATCCACAATCATGATGCGTCTATTCTTGTTGATACACTCCCTGGAACCCCCAGTCATAGCCCGCCAGACGACGAGGCGAATATGTTTCGACAGAGCGTCGTCGAATAAACGCCATCCGCACCGACCTCCTCCCGTTCGAGCCCCGGCCCCAGGCCGCGTTTTCGTGTCTATCGAGCCCTCCCCGCCGATCCCATCCCTGTACAAAGGTAAAAATATACATGAAACAACGCCCCCGCCCGCCGCAAAGCTTCTAGACGGAACGCTTCCCGATGTTGGGACGACAGGCCACGGCGACCGAACCCGGCAGCGACGCGAATCCTCCAACAGCTCCCCCGCCTGCCTACCTAGGTGTCTGTCTGGGAGATCTCCTGCAGCATCGAGCCCACCGCGGAACAGGGCACCCCTGCGTCCGGGACCGAGGCCTCATGCGCGAGGACAAAGGAGGGCTTGCTGACAAGCTGGATGGGTAAAAGTGTTCCCGACTCGTGCTTTCGTTGCTCCTACATCTGGAAAGGGTGCGCCGGCCCCGCCCACGCCCCGCCCGCGCCGGCCCCGCCTCCGGAACGCATGCCGTCCAGCACGTCGCCGAACTGGCCGACCCACGGGTCCATGGCAATGGCGTAGCGCATGCCCGCCTCGCCCGAGGGGTCTTCGGCGGAGGCCCCGGTCCCGGCCCCGGCCCCGGCTCCGGGAGCGGCGGGGGCGGCGGAGCCCCATGCCTGGTTCGGGAAGTTGAGTGAGTCGACGAAGCCGAGGCTGTACGCCAGTTCCTCAAACGTGAGATCGCTGCCCGATGTCTGGTTGGGGAAGTCCAGGGACGGGAACGGCGCGGCGGCGGCGGAGGCCGAGGCGGGGTCGTAGAGATAGGGCTGCGGGCGGGGCGGGGGCCAGGACATGTTGGCGTTGGAGAGCGGGGTGGCGGACCCGTTCGTGGAGGCGACGCGGTTGCGGTCGTTGGTGGCAATCTCGGACAGGAGGTGCAGGGGCGTGTTGGCGGCGAGGTGGCCGATCTGCTGCGACTGCTGCTCGTAGGTCTGGCCGTCGGGGGCGTACCGCTGCTTGGCGTCCTCGGCGGCGTCGGGGCCGGACGCGGAGGAGGAGGAGGAGGGCTCCTTGAGGGGCTGGGCGGCGACGCCGAGCTCGCGCTCCTGCTTGAAGAACCAGCCGCGTAGCATGACGAGGACGACGAGGAACTTGCTCGCTGGCCGGCTGCCGTCGTCGGCGGCGGCGGCGCGGAAGTGCTCGAGCAGACGGGTGAGGTACGAGTCGACCCTCATGTCGTCGCGGCCCATGACGGCGCCGAGCTCGCTGCCGGGGGCCACGGCGCAGAAGTACATCTTGATGAGCACGACGAGAGCGTAGGAGACGCGGACAAAGTTGAAGACGGGAAGGCAGCGGATTGTGGGGATGCTGGCGGCGAGAAAGGTGTCAAAGATGGCGTGGATGGAGGACAGACAGACGGCGTAGGCATTGATGTGAACGGGGCTCAGGCCGGAGAGGCCTGAGGTGGAAGCCATGTCCTGCAGCGTGAGCTCGGAGGGATGGTTTGCCTTGCAGGAGGGGGCCGGGTTGACGTTGAGGACCGTCTCGTGCATATAGATGGCGACGACGTGGTAGGATATTTTAAGGGAGGCTGGCAATGATGTCAGTACGGACATGAGCACGATAACGAAAAGAAGGCCACTCACCTTGCAGGAGATCAGAGGGCAGTGCGTTGAACGACGCATCAAGATCGCGCTTCAGCCCCCTCAGGGAGAACACGACGCTGGGCTCCCGAATGTTGACAGTTTCCTCCGGCTCGGCCGTCGCAAACTGCGCGCCCACGTCTTCTGACACACGGTGCGTATCGACCAGGGCGCAGAAGTACTTGTCCGTTGGCGCAGCGTCTGGTGAGGTTCTCAAGAACTCCATGCTGTCCGCCATGAACTTGGTCCACCTTATGAGCAGCGGCCGGTGCAGCGCCATGGCCGTGTTTGTCGCCAGAAAGTAACACGTCAACCAGGCCCTCCTCGCCTCTACCGTCTTGGGGTCCGGCGGCGGAATCCTCCGGTGCTGGCTCTGGCGGTACGCGTACACGCCATACGGCGTGGCCCCCCGCGGCATCGACGTTCTCCTCCCAAGCCCAATATCGATGGCCATGACGCTGCCAATGTGCACCAGCTGGTAGAACTTGAGCTCCTCAAAGTGCTCCGGGGGCCAGTACCATATGACGGTGATCTGCAACGCCTGCACGAGCTCGAGGCTCTTCTCCCCCGTGATGATGATCTTCTCGGCGAAGATCTGCATCACCTCGCGCACGAGCTGCCTCTGCAGCGCCGACGTCTCGCTCGACGCCGCCGCCAGCACGGCCAGGAACAGCACGGGCTTGGTGCTCCGCAGCGTGTCGACCGTCATGCCCGGCGGGAACACCACGGCCGGCAGGTGGCCGACCATCTTGTCGTTGTAGCGCGCGAACAGCTCGGCCGCCTTGTCCATGGACAAGACCCCGCGGTCGACGACGTCGTCGTAGCTGCTGTCCATCCGTATCGGCGGCGGCGGCCGGGGCTCCTGCTCGCGCTCGCGCTCTTGCTCCCCGTCCCTGTCCCACATCTTCCTCTTGACGCCGGCTCCGCGCTCCGCGCGCGGCGTGTACAGCCGCTCCGCCTCCACGGCAGCGGCCTGCCCCCTCCTCCCCGCCGGCAGCCCGTCGTCTCCCGCCATCCCCGCCGCGGCCTCGCCCGTCCGCGCGTGGAGGCTCGCCGTCAGGGCGTCGATCTTCTTCTCCAGCTCCGCGACGCGGCTGTCCGTCTTCTTGGCCCGCTTGCGCGTCGGCACAGTCACGACGCAGTTGCGCCGCGCCTTGCGACATCGCGCACATGGCCCGTCCGGGTCCGCGGCGTCGGGCACGCACCGCACCTTCAGCCCGCGACACGCCTCGCACGCGCGCGGTCGCTTGGCCTCGTCCGGATGCTGCGCGCCGCCGTCGTGGTCGTGATCATCGTGGTCATGGTCGTGGTCGTGGTCGTGGTCGTGCGGCGAGGCAGGGGACTGATCCTTGCTCTGGGAGGCGCGGTAGGCGGCGGAGATGGCGGCGGCGGTGGTGGCAGCTTCGGCGGAGCGGTCGGGGGTGTCGGTTGCGGTGGATGTCGTGGTCGCCGCCGCTGCTGCGGGGACGGATGAGGGCGGGCTGCGGAGGGCAGGGTCGACGGCAGCAGGGGCGGCCGTTTCGCTGGCCATGATGAGTGGAGGCTTGGCGCCCGGGGGGCCGATTAGACGCCGTTCGTCGGACCTGCTTAGGGGGGGGGGCGGAATGCAGGTAGGGTTTTTGGTGGTGTATGATGGCGACGTGATCGGAAGGCGATGGGATGATGGACGACGGATGACGGAGGCGCGGCGATTGAGAATGCCGACTTGGCTTGGTGTTGTGGGTTTGCAAGGAACTTAGAATGCCGATCGTGCCGACATTGCCTGCTGACGTCAGCAGATCTCGGTGAGTCGGTGTGCGACTTCGGTGGGGGCCAGAGCAGAGTTACTCTACCCTCTCCGTCTCATAAGTATCGAGACAGAACTAACAGACTCGGGGTGACGCTTGAACCTGCCCGTTGATTCCAATAAACTGTTTGAATATCGTATCATTCCCGTAACATTCCCCCGTGCTAGCCCCAAGCGAAATAATATCGAGTAAAACACGCCATCAACGCCGTGCTGTGAAGAAGAGAAGAGAAGAACAGGTGCAAGCAGGCCGGACGACATGTATATATACAAAATTCATAACTGATCAAATGAAACTCATCCCATCGTACTCTCCTGCCTCAGCCTCAACCTCCGTCGCAACTATATCACAGCTTCCATCCTCCTCCGCGTGATTAGAGGGCAGCGCTCAGCGTCCGTCCATCGTGTGCTAATAAGGGGGTATAATCGTAATGGCTTCGCGCCGGCTTCCTCTGGCCCTGCGTAGATAAATGCAAGATATATGGGGAAGGTAGATGCGTGCATGGAATTCGATGTGTCGCTTTGCTTTGTTGCGCTTTGCTCTGCCGTGTCGTGTAGTTCATCAATCTCTCTAGAACCGCGTCTCTTCGCGGAGCCCACTCCGTGACCCTTGCTGGTTCGTGTTCATCATGCCTCCGTTGAAGATGGCGCTCTCTCGTCGCCTGCTGGCCTTCTGCTGTCGATGCTGCTGCTGCTGCTCGTACCCGCCCGACATGCCTCCGTTGCTGCCGTCCATCTGCGGCGGGGGGTAGCCGCCGCGGGACTGTTGCGGGTATCCTCCCATCTCGTATCCCTGAGGCGCGCTCATGTTGACTTCGTATGGCGGTCTGCCCCCCTGCTGCTGCTGAATGTACTGAGGTTCGTACGTTGTCCCGCGGTGCATCGAGAAGTTCTGCGCCGGGTTCGGTCCCGCGCGGGCTGCATTGAGATCCTGCAGCAAGGGCGGCGGGGTGCCGCCCTGTCGGGGCTGAGCCTGTCCAGTGACGGCCTCCATCAGACGTTGCCTGTGTGGAGACTGACTGTGCTCGGCAGTCCCCGGTCTTTGGCCCTGCCCGTCGCTCGGCCTCCTCGGCAGCCCCGCGGACGGTGGCGGCCCCTCCCGAGAGGACTCGCTGGCCGCAACAGGCGAGGGAAGCTCGTACTCCTCTGCGTCGATGCCGAAGATGGGCTCGTAATTTTGCAAGAACATGGCAAACACCGGCGCCGGGATGTTCAGCGTCGGCGAGAAGACGATACCGACGTTGCGGACGGTCATCTTGTTGACGTCTGAGTTGTTGATGATTCGGATGAGGAACGCAATCAGGTACTTCAGAAGCGTCGCGTTGGCCAACGGTAAACGCTGAACCAGCGCGTTCAGCGCCATCACCTTGTCCTTGGGGTTGGTCATCTCGGTGACGGACAAGAACTCGTTGTGCAGGTCCCTCGTGAGTATCGTGGTCGGCAGCTCGCGGAGGTACAGTTTGAGAAGAGAAGCAATGGCGTGGATGTCGTAAAACGCTTCGTCCGTGATGAGGTTAATGTCGCCCTCCGTGTTGAATCGTTCCCGGATCTGCTTGATGACCACGTTAGAGCCGCTGAGGCGGAAAATGCCCTCCTCGAGGATGGCGTTCTTAGCGTCCAGGTACTGAATGCACCTGTACACCACGGCTGGAAGAGGGACGTCCACGTCGACGGGCGAGTTGTATCGGACCGCTTCAGCCAGGGTCGCTCCAAACACCTGTCGAACCGGTCCTTGGTAGCCACCACCCTGAGGGGGTGTCGAGGACGAGCCGCCATCAAAGAGTCCATCCGGGCCGTCGGCCGAAGACCTCGTCGTCTTGGGGCCGAATCCGAAGAAACTCCTCTTTCGCTGTTTCTTCTCCTCGTAGGTAGGGGCCGAGAGGCCCTGCGGCTTGTTACCCCACGATGACGAGTCGGAAATGACGTGCATGTCCTTGGGGCCCGAGATGACGATTGGAGCCTGCGCAGCCTCATGATATCCAGGATGCTCCGGCAAGCCGGAAGACGTCTTGGGTCGCCCTGGTGCCGAGTGAGGCAAGTCGCCCTGAGACGTCGAGTCGTACCTGACGCCGATGAGGTTGTCAGAGTCGGAGGGTTGGTGGTTGGAGGTGGGCTTTCCCTTCTTCTTCTTCACCGTGTTGCGCTCGGATCCGCCAGAACCGTGCCTGTCGTGAGCGTGATCCTTGGCAGATCGCGTGTCTTCTTCGCCGGGCTCCCGGAAATCAATCCACTTCAATAGAGCATCAACCCAGTGGTCCCTCTCCACGTCGCTCTCAGCACACAGCACGTGCTTCACATGGCTGCTCGAGTCCTTCTTCTTCGGCTCCAGGACGAGGAAGGCGTGTCGGTACTGGTTGTCGAGCTCTTCCGTGTTCGCACCGGGAGCTGGCGAGTGGGTCTCATTGTGCTGTGACTGCTTGCCAATCTGAGCATGCGGGAGCTTGATCGTGCCGAGGTGAGCGCCGCCGGGTGCTTCGAAGTATTTGAGCTGAGGACCGTCGAGCACGAAGAATCGAGCCTTCCAACCGCCAAAGTTCTTGCCCCTCTTGGTTAGATAGCCGCTCCGGAACGGTCGACCACCAGGGCCGACCCTCGTAGTGGCCGACTCGACGATGTCGGGTGTAACCGCCTCGTCCGAGTTCGGTGGCAGGGTGTTGTTCGAGAGGTACTTGCAGAGCTCCAACGCCGCCGACTGGTCCAACTGGGTCTCCAGTATTTCTTCCAGGTAGTGGTCGAGCGCAATACGGCGAGCATCGAGCTTCGCTGGCGCGTGTCCGCTGAACAGCGACCTGTCAGGGGCCTTGGTGGTCACGGATGAGCAGTTCTTCAGCTTTTGGTCGAGCTTAGCGAGAGATGCGAGATCTTTCTCCACCCGCCACAGCTCTGCGGAGTCGGCGCGAGAGAATACGGCCAGAGTGAAGACGGGATCTTCTTCGAGCTGCGTCAAGGACAGCACGCTGGCCCGCGAGGGCTTCATGCGCGAAGAAGCAACCTTGACGTGGATTGACGGGAGCGCATTGGGTGGCAGGAGAAGATCCGGGTACTCTTCTGTCACGAATCCCTTAAAGACACGACTCCGTTCCGTAGGGCTCGCGCGCGTTCTGTCCGAAGTCGGCTGCCGCCCGCCTTCTGTCGCCTTTTTCACAATCAGCGGCTTGGGGCTCTTCAGCGACAACGGCTCGCCGGTCAGCTGCGGAGGTGAGGCAAGCGGCGTGCCAGGTGGGAGAGGAATAGGCTGCCGTGGCGGCCTCGGCGATAGCGGTGCTGCCTGTAGGTGTGGCCCGCTTCGAGGAGACGCCATTGGGTTTGAGCTCCCAGATGAACCAGCACCAAAAGGTCGGGGGCTTAAGGGAAGCCCCGGGCTAAGAGGACCCGCTATCACAGTGGTCTGGATGCGGTCTCCGGACAGGACACCTGCCAAGGAAGCTGGGCCGCTGTGTTGAACTGCCAGTTGCTGAGGAACCTCTCTTGGGCTTGGTGGTATTGGCTCAGACCGGCCGGGGTGTTCGGCTTCTGTGGGTGTGCTCTTTTGGCTCTGCGACTTGCTCTTCTTGGACAAGCTTCGCCTCTCCGCTTCCTGTTGTGCAAGGATCTCTCGCATCCTGTCATCCTCTTCCCTTGTTCTCCTTCGCCCGCGTTTAGGATCGATCACCCTGTCCACTTGAAGGATGTCGTCAAAGTCCGAATCCGTCTCGTCTTCGTCGAGAATCAGACTCTTCTCCTTGTAAAGCTGAAGAGGCGCCGGAGGCGCTTTACGAGGTGGGGGCGCCGGGAACTGGGCAAGACCCTCATCGGCGACGGGGCTGGCGTGGGTGGCGGTGACGGGCGAGGGGGGGCCCACGGGAGGCTTCGGCGGAGGCATCTTGGGTGGTTTGCTTGGCAGGCTTCGTGATGGTGGTAGTGAGACGTTGATCGGCAGCTCCTGGAGTTGTCTCTCCTCCTCGTGTTGCCGCGCTGCTTGCTCAGCCTTCTCCTCCGCTTCGTGGTCATAACGATCGTATGCGTGCTCCTGGGGCTTGGGCATCGAGTGAGAGGGGTCGAGCATTTCGCCGACCGCGGACGGGGGTCCGTTATGCGGCTGGTCGGCAGGAGGCGTAATGGGGTATGGGGCCATTGCCAGGTCGATGGGCGAGTGCTTCTGGCTGTCAGAGTCCAGGCTCGGAGAGTCGGGCGCGACAACCTGCTGGTCGGTTGGCCCATGTACGTCAACCTTGGGAATCGATCGACCAAGGACAACGTCGGGAACGCTCCCAGACTTCTTCAGCCCGGCAGACTTGGCAATCTCGGGTACAGACATGACCTCCTTCAGCTTTTTGCGATACTTTTCCTTGTCCTTCAAAGATCGTTCCAGGTCTTTGTTCAGGCCAAGGATCATGGCTCGCTGTTTGTCGACAAGGCGCCATAGTTGGGAGTTCTGCTGTGTCTGTGACTGCTTCTCTTTCAGCAGGTATTGAATCACGGCCTCGGGGCTGCCGGCCGTCTTGATCAGGCCGGCAATGTCTTGTGAGTCAGTCTCGAGTTCTCGTGACCCCTTCTTGGAACTCGTCTTGGTCGCGGCGGATATGGCGGAATCCATGGACGAGGTTCGTGGTGCGCCCTTGGCCGGCTCTGCGCGCGAGGCAGCCGTGGGACCGGCCATACCGGGCATCGGAGATCTCGGCAAGCCTACAACAGGCTTGGGGGGCGCGACGGGGTCGGAAACGCTTCGACTGTCATTCGTGGCGTGGGAGGGTCCGCTCGGTCTGTCCAGTGTTTGTGTCAGCGTAAGTGGGATGGCAGTTGGGCGCCGAAAGGCTGGAGTCGTGACGAACGATGAGAATGTTGGGTCGGGTGTCGATTTTCCAGAGGAATCGCTCTGGTAATACGTCCTCTCGGTGGCCAGGAGATCGTCCAGCTTTTCTCTGGGGGACCGTGGCTCGTCGACGGGCGACGTCGGGCTGTAAGGGACGGCGGTCCTCAGGATGGGAGCCGTCGCTGGAGCAGGGAAGCTCGGTCGACTCGGAGACGATATCGCGGCGGACACGGCAGCGGTCAGAGAGAGGGGACTGGGTATCGGCCTTCGAGCAGATCTGTGGTGCGGAGACCCGTGTCAGTTCGGTGGCACGGTGCTAAGGTGGTGGTATCGTTGCACGGCAGAACGCCAAGTATGAAGAGGGAAAGAAAAGATGGAGCCTGCGGGCTCGATTCGCAGAAAAGGCTCGCGAGATAAGACGGCAGGAGAGGGCACCAGGGGCGCGTACCTTGAGGGAGGTGATGACAGTGAGCTGGTGTTGGAGGAGGCAGGAGCGTGGATTAGACGGCCAGTGGTTGGGCTGTCGTCGAGCAGCGGCGAGGAAGACGTCGAGGAGGAGGAGTGCTGACGGTGACGGCGAGGGGGCTCGGAAGCGGAGGCGACGGAGGACGAGCCATGGGCACCCTGAAGTGCATGCTGCGACATGGTCCCCAATGCGATGGAAAGATGGGATGGGATTGTGACCGGGGGGGGCCAACGCCGCAATGGGGGTGGAGGCGGAGGCCGGAGCTTGGATGCAGGCAGGGCAGGGCACCCAGAGAGGTTTCGAGATGGGCGGGTGACCGTGATTGACGTTGCATGTATTACTGCGTCGGCTGCCGGCTCGCGTGCGCTCTTGAGACGCCGAGGTGGCTCTTGTGGTCGTTGCTGTTGTTCTTGTTGTTTGTTGACGGCGCTGGTGCGTCTTCGGGCCCTGGTCCCAATTCTTGGGTCGCGATGTTGGACGCCGGGAGTGCGACGAGGGTTTGGTTCGGGGTGAGAAGGATGAGAGAGAGGGAGAGAGGGGCGGCCGGCCAGGGGATCGAATCGGGAGCCGGCAAAACGACGAGATGAGGTCGGAGCAAATTGACAGGTCGCAGCGCGCTTGTTCGCTGCTGCAGGAGACCTTGAGGACGCTGACGCTGACAGAAAACGGGGGGTTTGTATGGACTTTTTTTTTCTCTCTCGCGCGTGCCGGTCCTGTCCAGGTGCTAGCTAGTCGAGGTACTCACAGTGCTGGGCGCTGCTTCAGTGAGAGGACTGGGGAAGTGGGAAGGTCGATATGCAGCTAAAAGGCTGAGGCGCCCAATCTATTAGGTACACGGCCCTTCTGCCGACAGGGGCGGGGCTGGCTGGCTGGGGCCCTGCTGGTGGGGGCTGCGAGTCGACCTGAGGAACTCGACCTGCACGGCGCTGTCTGGTCGCACATTCTTCGCGCTCACTGGGCTGGCTGCTGTTGTTTGGGCGTCGGACCTCTCAGAAGGTTTCTTGCTGATGCGTCTCTCTCGGGCCAAAAATGGGCATCTTTGTCCAGCAAGATAGGCTACGATGCATCTCGCGAGTTGATGCGGATGGTGGCGCGACATGCAACCCGCCCGCTCCCCTGTAAGGCAGTCGAAACTCCACTAAGCTAGAACATCCTTAGGGACAGGTCAGTGCTAGCATCGGCCGAACGAGCCGCTAAAACTTAGCACGTTAGCCAGGCGCCTACCCAGTACTCGCTGGAGTCACTGCCCACCGTACCTTGCCTACCTTGGGTGGTGCAGTCCGCCCCTGCCTGTGTCATGACGGGCAGGACCTTCCCGTCGCCTTGGTGCTTGGGATGGACCTGCCTCCGCTGCCGCCGCCGCTGTCGCCTGCCGCCCATGCCATGCCAGACAGATGAGGTGGGTGGGTTGGTGGTTACTGCCACGCGGACCTGGGACCTGGGACGCTGCTGGCCTCGATCTGCTCCCTTCTCTCCTCTTCTCGACTCGGTGCCGTCTGCCTACGTACCTAGGTAGGCAGAGAAAACTTTACCACTTTCACCACCATGGTCCGTCCATCCATCTATCCACCGCCGCTCGACCGCCGTCCATACATACGGCCGGCAATCGCCTCGCCGTCACTCACTGACGAGTTTTCTCTGTGCTGGCACTGTCTCATCTGGGATCGCTGCTCCAGGACCATTAACACGCCCCTGATAAGCAGCCCCATGGCCAAAATCAGACCAGAAGAGGACACGACCAGCAAACATCCCCAGTCCAGTTCACACCTCACCCCTGCATCCTCCTACGCTTATTAGAGACACGACCCAACAGGAAGGGGGGTGGGAGGGGCGAGAATGTCAGCCCCTAATAATCAAATCCCAGAAGCAGGACCCGCGGCCATTCACGACGGCTGCTCCCAATCAAGGCCCTGGTCCGGCAACCACATCTTACCCCATCGAGAGAAGGTCAAACGGCACTTCCCAGGGCCCGACGCCAGGCCCAACTCGCCCGCCAGCCTCTCACGCAGCGCAGAAGCCATGATCAGCCATCCGTCATCTCATCATGACCGAAGCATCGCGGCAGTGCCGTCGCCTGAGCCTGTTTTGAGCCCTTCGCCCAACCCGACGACTGGACAGCGGCAACGCTGTGTTGACATTGGGCCTCGCACCTCGTGCCTTGTGGCCCCGTCCAACAACTGCTGTCTGCTTCCGCTGCCGTTCGAGATTCCGGTCTGTCTTACACTCGGCGTCGACGAGGAAATCACCCGCGTCGCTCGGTCGGCCGGACTCCAATGCGCACGAATTGTCGCACTCACGACCACACACACTCCTCGCTCCTCGTCTCCCGCCTTTGATGTACCGAACAGCCGCTTTCCGTCTGCTCATCTCCTCATCTCTCATGTGTCCTGCAGGAGGCGACACGGAATCCTGCGAGCAAGCCTCCTGATTTGAACGCCTGGCCTCCGGCCGCAGTGAGCACTGACCTCGCCGTGACTGTGACTGACTGCCGGCAGGTGAAAGCAGCCGTTGAGGGGCCGGGATTGCGATACTTTGGCACGACGCGCCACACCGTCTGGGGGACTCACCACCACAGGAATGTCACCCTCCCTACAGACTCGCCTCCTCCGTGCGGCTTTCCAATGCTCACCTCCTGGCTCGGCGGCCAGATGAATTGCTTTTCATCGTGGTGCCCAGGAACTCCTCCGACGCGGCCCCCAGGCCGACCCCTCAAGTTCCCTATGGCACGTCCAATCACGTCTACCGGACACACCCTCCAGCACAGCATCCTGCTGAAACCCCCCCAGGCGGTGTGACCCGGCCAGCAAGATCAAGCTCTCCCATTGCTCGCCCATCATGACCTGTTTCCTGCTGCTCCCTCCACCTTGGGGTTCATCTGGCATCTGGAATGGGCCGCATTGGCTTGGGCTGGCTGCCCCCGTAGAGCGTGATCGCCAGTGCCATCCCACGTTGGCCCACGTCGACCGCTGCGCTTCCTGCACGAGGTCGCAAAAGTCGAATTTCGATCGCCTTGCTTCACCTGGCCAGCGGGCGCTTCTTCGCGTTATGTCGCAAAAGGGGTGCTAAGCAACTAGCCCCTGACTTTGTCCCGAACGGGCCGTTCAGACCGTCAGAGTCTATCATCTCGTCCCAGGGAACCTCCTGTCAAGCTCGCGAGCGTGTGCCCACTCCGCGAGGAACTATGCCCGCGCCGTTGGCATTTCGAAATGATTACGAGGGCGCAATGTCACAAAAGAATCCGCCAAGAGGGCCGTTTTCTCTCTCGTGCTGGCGCTGCAGCGAGCCACATGCAGCAGCACTGGACCAGGAACAACATGGACACGGACACATTCCGCCCCGCATTCACAGGGAACCCCTTTTCCTCTGACACCTCGGCCACAGCCAAACCTTGTCGACTCGGACGCCTCTGCGACCATTGGGTCTTAGACCCCGGCCTGGCAGCTTGGCTATCGGTGGCTGACGGACATGGCGAGGCAAGCCTTTGTCGAAACAGGCCAAGCAACCGCTCGTAGCGCAGGCTTTGGCTCGCTTTTTTGTCCTGCTGACCCAGCCGCTCAGGCCAGGCTGAAGGTGAGGAAGATGACAGTCACGATCGGATCACTCCACCGCCCCTGAAGCGAGATCTACGATGACCAGATTGCGACATCTCAGACACGCGCCAACCACCGACCTCCAAACCCCCCGTCGTATTGCTCGCCCTGTGGACATTTGAAACGGTCAGCTACCCCAGCCAATCTTCAAGCTTGCGTCGGACAGCGGATGCAGGTCCTGCCGCTTTGGGAATGCTCGTTCTTTGTCCTCGACGCTGGCCAGGGCCTCTGCGAGGAGCCTCGAGCATAGGTGCAAATGCACGCGGGCCGGTATCAGCCCGTGCCTTGTGCATCGACAATTGTGGTCCCGCCGACGTCCGTCCACAAGCCTCGTCCTAAGCCGTCGTCTCATCCGTGTGCGTGTTTCTCGGCGTCGCAACTCCTTCAAAGTAGCTCGCGCTTCGTCGCCCGGTCGAGCCTGGCCGGGACCATAAACAGATTCAAACATCTAGCATCGCGTGGGATTTCTTTCTCACAATTCGGACGGGCGTCATGTTATTCTTGGATCTCGGCCCCAAAGGAACGCGGGGGCCAGACATGTCAGTGCTCGGATGCGAGACCAACCCAGCGCTCTGGTTCCAGCCCTCCCTGTTCCACGAGTAACGTCGCCAGCCTTCATGATCTGAATCTGAGTTTGAGCCTGCAGTGTAGACGGCCCATAGAGACACTGCCATATGGGACGCGGAGGAACCGCAGCCGCGCGTTGATGTTTTGTTCTTCAGGTCTCCAGCCTCGCGTGCCCATGGCACGCTGGCCACTCTGGATTCAGACCACTTGCCAATCCGCACACATTTTGAAGCCCAAGCTCGCGCCGTCTTTCAAAACCATAGACCTCGCAAATACGTCGTGGACCAGTGCTCTATACGCGGCCCCGTCGTGTCCACTTATCGGCGAGAGGTATGCTCCAGAGTCACGGATAGAATATACCGAAGATGCCTATTCTGCGCCATAATAAGACCTAGCACGAGGCCCAGGACCTCCTCAAATCTATTGGAACCAGATGCTGAGACGAAGCATCCAACAAGGGACTACCATTTCATCTGAGCTTCCTACGAGGGGGTGGGTGTCGCGGCTGTGTTTCATCCTCCCCCTTCCGACGACTGGAGGCCCGCCCACCTCAACAGGCGCATTGCGGGCAGGCAACCAGCGGTGAGGGGCAAAGAGGCGGCCCTCACGTGGTCGATTGCCGTTCTTATGCGTTAGGCCATGCATGGTCAAGAGCATCAAGCGCGTTTTGGGGGTGCCAGGGCAAGGTGAGACGCCGGATGGGATGATGGGGCTAGGCAGTCCTTTCAGATGAAAAGAAGCCCGACTCACGGACCCGACGGTGCGTTTGATCCAGCCCGGGTCAGGAACAAAAAGGCAATCGTGGTTGGGTGAGGTTGGCGGCGCGCATGGTCGTGAGGAGCGGCTCCCGGCGTTCCGTCTGTCGATTTGGAAGCGAATCGCACGGCCGAGCGGCTCTCTTAAGGCTCTCAGAGGTCGATCCGGAGCCGATCCGGCTTTGATTGGGCTTTTCCGAGCCGGGTCGGTAACCTGCCGGGCATTCCCTACGCATAGGCGGCCGGCGATCAAACGGGAGTCCTGAACAACGTGACAGCGCACCGCCGTCTGTTGCTTGACTTGGCCTCGAAATCAGGCTCTAGTACAAACCGGATGAAGTAGTTGGCATGTTTCCATAGTTTAGTCGGTTGTTTCTCCATTCTGTTTTCGGCGTCACAGACCCCGGATTTTACCCCAGCATCGGTTACAGTCAGCTAGCTCAAGGTAGTATACACACGAGCACACTACGTCAGCCATCACTTGACTGCTAGGTTACTTCTGGGGGTGACTTGTAGAAGGGTCAGCACACTACGTGCCATAATTCTAAGGCTCGGCCTCAGACTTTTACTCAATCTCACCGATGGCGTGCAGCCGCCTCTTGAAAAAGGTCCATAGTTGCGGAGATTGCAGCGGTCAGCAACTTGAGGATAGTGAATATATAAGGCCGATGTAAATCAAGCGTGTTTCTGACTATTGCTCTTTCCTCGGGCCGGGTGGTCAAACGCAGGTTCATCATTTCAGATATTCCCCTCCTGGAAGACCGGTCGTCTTTTGCGGTTGATATCAGATGTTTGTGACGACTCTTCAATGACTGGGAACATGGTTCTCATCTGGCGACATCGAACGTATTATGACTTCGCCCAAGCTCTCAGTCGCAGGCCAGGGTTGCAGGCAAGAATTTCCCACATCGAGACAAGTGAAAGGGTGCAGAAGCCATGAGTGCGAGTAGTTCTTTGACTAGTCTGTGATTGCTGTTGCTATCTATTGCGTACGCTGACCCATGATTGCCAAAGGACCAGTTTTATTGAACTACACAGGACTATGAGATATGCTTCGACTTCAAGGCTAGCTGTAGAACAACGTAAAATTCTACCACATGAACCAACGACCACGTATGCTCTGCAGCCGCTTGCACATGGGTGCGCCGACCCATTCCTTAGGAACCTGTACGGTAACAATATTGGCTAGTAGCAGCCGTCAGCAACGCCTCTGCCTGGGCGGACTTTCCGACCATCTTTGACACCTTTTCACTTACGGAGCCAGCGCTTTGGATACGGTTGAAGCTGAGGTGCCAAAGGATTTGAGTGCAAAACGGACTCTGGCAGTCCGGGTATTTATGCTATGGCCGTATACCTACCGGAACCAGGAGTTTCTGCTTGCCAGCTTGAGCTGCATAAGTGACCGTCAAGTAGACGGTGGCTCTGGCGACCACACCATGCGGTCATCTTCAGCCGCACCAGGAAGCCCAACCAAGGCCGGCGCTTCTGGTTTCATGACCCACCCCTCACTTGGGAAGGAGTCAAACTTGGAGCTGGCTGCTCGAGCTTTCAGTTGAGCTGCTCAGGAAGATGCGAAGGAGGGGGCCTCGCCCGAAGGCATGGCTTCTGTGTCATTCCGTTAAACGAACCGGTAGCTCATCCTACCAGCATCCGCTGATGATGGAGAGAAGCCCCAGAAACCGCAATAAGCAGGCCACATGTCTCGAGAATGTTTAAGGCCAAAGGTGTGGTTACACCACCGCAGGCAGCCAGCTTCGACCACTGTGGCTGCTGCATGTGGTCCTTCACTGCCCACCAAGCATGGCGAAGCATTCACGCTTGTCTTGATTGCTCCAGTGTCGTCAGGTGCTTCAATGTGCGACACCAGATTTCCAGTTGGTACAGGGTGTTGTTGGACTTGTGGCTCGGGTCTTCACGTGTGTACATATTCAGCCCCATGCCCTCACGATGTCCCCTTGTAGGTTGGAGCTTAACTTCTTAGATTATCATCACCCATTCCAATGAAAATAAACTTGCGCTTATAATCAAAGGCATGCGATCCTGATTTGTAGATGATTTCAAGATGTCGCTACCCATAAGGCCTGCTTCGAGGTCGCCAACCACACCGGACGACTCGTCAACTTTACTGCAAGATGCGCCCCCGCATTTCCACACACCCTCGCAGAATGAGCGGGCAACCAGACGCAAACCAGTGAATTCCAGAACAGCGTCCAAAATCAGTTTGCTACGCCCATCACTGATTTGGTTCCACTACCTGCTTGACGAGTGGTGGGTGTTAGAAACCATCTCCTTCGCTGCTGCGTTTGCCCTCTTCGGTTCATACCTATATCTCCTCACTCATTACAACGGCAAGCCGACTGTACTCTGGGAGCACGAGTCCGCCCTGTATCCCATTTTCACCTCTCTCCCCGCGGCGGTGTCGTTCTTGACTACCCTGATGAGGGGCGTCATGCTATTCCCTGTCGCCTCAGCTATGGGCCAGCTAAAGTGGCATTACTACCGGCGGCCACGGCGGCTGTTAGACATCGAGACCATGGATGCTGCGACTAGGAGCGTATGGGGGTCCTTGATGCTACTGTTTTCAAGAAACTGGAGGTCAGTGTGCCCTGCGTATTGACACGAACACTGAAGGACTGACAATATAAAGATACTCCATCACCTTGGGCGGCATTATCATGATCGCGTCCCTCTTCTTCGGGGCCTTTTTGCAGAATACAATTCATCAAGACCTTCTTTCTCTGCCGGCGATCAACGAGACGGCGCTCATCCCAGTGAGCACCGACTACACAGTACCCTACAACCACGACAGACTCCAAGCGCCTGAATCACTCGTGGCGCCCACCGTCATTCAAGCCGCGCTCGCCAAGGGATGGTCCTACTGGGAGGGCATAAGCCCAAACGACACCAGCATCGCAACTCACCTTCCCGTCGACTGCCCTTCAGGAAACTGCACGTGGACGGATGCCGGGACGCTTCACCTGCTGGCAGAGTGCCGTGAAGCCCCTTTCAAGGTATACAACTGGACCGACCCGAACGACGGATTCACCCGTTCCTGGGCGAAGTCAACCAAGGCCAATGTGTCGACGATGTGGATAAGCCCGGACGACCCCAGCGAGCGAGTGCTCCGGCGGCTGTTTATGCAACCGTCCTCGGTGGTGCCCCCGGGCAGCGCGTTTGCATCACGGCAGAATCGGACAGCCATCGTCACGCATTTTGCGGCCATCGGCAACTATCCTCAGGACTTCACAAGCTTTGAGGCGGTCGAGTGCATCCTATTCTGGCAAGCCGTGCAATACGGACTCGTTGAGATGGAAGACCGCCGCCTGACGGAGATTATCACGGCCGAACACAACACCACAGAGGCAGACATAATCCCCTCCGAAGAACGCAACATGACCCTCACGGCGCCCTGGCCTTGCAACATCAACACCACGTCCTCCACCCTCTCCTCCGCCGGCGACGCCTCCTGCGCATACCACATCTCCTCCAAGGCCCACCGCGGCCTCGCCAACTCCCTGGTGCCCTACCTCTCTGGCGCCGTCGCCAGCTTCTCCGTGACGAGCCCGAACGGCTCCGATAACACAGTCACCGATTTCGAGGACCCGCTCACCGAACTCCTCCTCTGGTCGTGGGCCAACCGCTTCCCGCCGGCCGACGAGCCCGCTCCCGCTGAGCCCGACGACGGCCCTCCCGGCGCCCTCCTGTTCGTCCTGACAAAGTACCTCGAGAACATGGCCTTCTTCACGTCCTGCGCCCTGCGCGCCAGATCCCCCACCCGCCAGAACACCTTCGGCACCGTCTACCGCGCCGAGGTCCACTACGTCGTCGACTTTCGCTACACGGCGTACCCGGGGGCGCTGCTCGCGCTGAGCGTCGCGTTCGCGGCGGCCGTGGCGTGGCGCACGCGCGGGGAGCCCAAGTGGAAGAACGCGCAGCTGCCGCTGCTGTACCACGGACTGGAGAGGACGGAGGGGACGGGAGAGGGAGAGGGGAGGGGGGTGCGTGAGGTCGCCGGGATGGAGGCTGCGGCGAGGAGGAAGACGGTCAGGCTGGTGGACGAGGGAGGGGGGCTGGGGTTGAGGCTGGGGGGGGACGGTTTGCGGCTGCGGCGGATCGTGAGGCGGGCGGATGAAGAGGAGGGGCGTTGAGGCCAAGTTTGGGATGCTTGTGACGGTTGCCGAGTCTGTTGCGTTTGGATGATGTTGTCTTTTGGGCTGTGAACGGCGATGTCAATATGGGAAACGAGATTGATGCTCCAGGATTGATGGCAGTCCTCCAGAGACGCGGAAGAAGGATGTCCAGTGTGTCATGATCGCCCTCTGGCGTAGTGGTATTTCGAGACATAGTATCAAGTAGATGATTTCGTGACGTTGCCATAATCATACCAAGGCCAGCCAGCCTGAACCATTCGAGAGCCTATAATCCCGCTCTACCCGTACGTAAACAAATAAACCCGCCAGCGCCGTAAAACCACAGCGCCTAGCCAGAAAGATACATCCCAAACGCCGTCTCATCATCTTCAGCGTGTGCCCCTAACAGTACCGCACTCGATCATACCCCCGGTCATATCCTCGGTCATGCTCCCGTTCATATCCTCGGTCATGCCCCCGGTCGTATCCTCGATCGCTCCCGCTGCCCCCCTGGTATCCATCGTCGTAGTACTCCTGCTCCCGCCTGCGGTCGTGGATCATGATGCGCATGCGGTCTTCCTCGCGCTCCTCTCTCGGTGGCGCCGGCATGATCCGCGGCGGCGACCGTCTTGGTGCGTCCACGTAGCGGAACGTTTCGTAATCGGGTCGCTGGGGCTGCGGCACTGGCACGGGCACGGGCACCCGGACGGGCACAATCTTCTCTCGCTCAATGTACACCTCACGCGAGCGGCTGCCGCTGTGGCGCGAGTGTGAGCGGCGGCGGCGGCGCTTCTTCTCGACGGGGTCGACATCGACGGCGATGACTTCAATGCCGGGCTCCGGGGAGGGAGGGCAGACAGGCGGCGGGGGTGGCGGGGGTTCGCAGATGACGGGCGGAGGCGGAGGGGGCGGTTCGACGACCACGGGAGGCGGGGTGGCAGGCTTGCAAATGACGGGAGGTGGTGGCGGGGGCGGGGGCGGCGGGACGAAGGTGGTGCGACGGGTGCGGACGAGGGAGCGATCGTAGGTCGGAGGATCGAGGTAGAGGCGCTTCTTGGTGCGCGAATAGTCGTAGTCCCTTGAGGGTGCTGGACGATACATGTCAGTAGGGGTGTTCGTCAAAAGGAAAGGAGCGTACACGCACCCATTTGAGCGGTGGTTTTCCTTTTGGACGTGGAGTCGCGAGCGGTTGATGCGACAGGTACGTGCAGGAGTGTCTGCGATCTGGGTGCGCCGAAGCCTACACCGTTGGGCTCAGCAGCCGTGAGAGAATTGACGAGAGAAGGACGGCGATGGTGATCGACGTTCGAGGACGATCAGTCGAATGAGGATCGGTCGAAGACTGCGACGATTGTCGGCAAACCACTGCAGAGATGTGGAGAGATGGGACGAAGGTGGATGGGAAAGCCCCAAAGGCGGGATGGGAGGAATGACGAGGCGATAAATACCCTCCCTCCCACATGGATGAATGGATGGAACACGAGCCCATCCATTGCCTAGACCACGGCACTGGGCACTGCCAACACTGCCCGGCCCCTCGCCCATGTCCCAAAGACCGGTTAGCGCTGGGAGCAAGACTGCCGACAAGCCCAGCCCGGTTCCCGTCCATTGGGCCATCGAGGCCTTATGACGCCAGAGACGCACGTCACGCTGAAATCAAGATTCGGCGCCCAAGACGCCGTCTCATCGTCCCATCAGGTCGCCTCCCCCCGGTCTCGTCAGCTCTGCCGACCACTCAGGTGCCAGGGGGGACCCCTGCATCCCGCCTGACCACGATCGCAAGACCCGGCCCGCGAGGCAAAGAAGGCCGTGGGACCCTGATCACGGACGGCTGGCCCTTGCAGGGCTGAGCTTGTCTCGTTGGGTGATGTGGCCGCTTCGCTGTCGCCCAACGATGCCCGGTCCAGGCCTGTCGTCCTGGCGAACACCTGGATGATATCGTGGTTGGTTGTGAGAACAGCGATGGCAGCGCGGGGTGCTCGTCGCTGTGATCGTCGCGTTCGAATGGCGGGGGCGGGGTAGAAAGGAGCGAGCCATCCATGATTCCGTGACAATTCTTGCGAGTGACGCTTGGGGGACTTGGAGAGGATATCAATTTGCTCGTGAGGCTGCTGAAGAATGTCGAGGTTGGGCCACCGCCCGTCGTTATGCTGCTCCATCTCTGCACTCAGGCGTCGCCGTCGGCATTGGATGCTCTGAATCGCCATGTTGGCGCATGAACGTCGAGTCAGTCCGTCGCCAGTTCAGTCGTAGATGTCCTCCGTTGGACCGCCGCGATACGGCGCTCGCCTGCTGACCCCTTCGTCGCTGTCTTGCCCTGTTCTTCTCTCCCTCTCCCTCTCCCTCTCCCGCACCTCCCCACCTCGTCGTTCCTCAACCCGGACTCTCTTCTCATCGGCAGCCCGCTTCTCTGTCTCTTCCTGTTTTCTCTTGCGCTCCCACTCTTCCTCTCTCCTCTTTCGCTCCCACTCTTCCACCCTCCGCTTCTCTGCCTCTTCCAACTCTAATCGCCGTTTCGCTCGTTCTTCCTCTAGCTTCCTTCGCTCGAACCGGATCTCCTCGGCGAGCTGTTTCTCGCGGTCCATCCGCCTCTCCTGAGCACGCCTCTCCTCATCGCGTCGCCTGTCTTCACGAGGTCCGTAGTCGCTCTCGTCATCTGGCGACGGAGACCGCCCCCTCCGATACCGCTCCTGGTATGTGCTGCGTGTCCGGACGACTGGCTCTTCCGGAGCAATCGTCGAACGAACCTGGTGCCCGGGATACGGCGGAGGAGGGATCTCATCCGACAGCCCTTCCTGTCCACGCATCTTGCGCCCCGCCCACATCGCGAACTTGTCCAGCTCTCCCATCCACCACAGCCCCAGCAGGATGACCAGCAGCGTCACGGGGATGGCCACCGCCCAGTAAACCCACATGCTCGATTCCATGTCCCGCACGTCGCTCGTGTTCATACCAAAGATGCTCGAAACCGCGCTAAGCGGCAGGAAAATGATGGTCACGAGCGTGAAGATGTAAATTGCCTCCTCCCGCTTGTCCTTGGTCCCCGTCACCTTGCTGGCATTCTACCCGCCTGTGAGATTCAAAATCCATGAGATGTGTTGGGTTTAAAATGACGTACCAGTCGGTCCAGGGACTGAGCGTGCAAGTCGTAGCCCTGGAATTCCTTCCTCTTTCGCTCCAGCAGATCGATGCACTCCCACACCAGGAGGTCTCGGACAGGAGATAGTTCGTACAGCGGCAATTGTAGCGCCGTGTCATCTGCCTCACCTGCCGCCGGTCTGTTTCGGTTGGGAGCCGATCTGCCGATACCCCCGTAGGTTTCGAAAGGTCTCGCACGATGACCCCCGGGATCCGTGATCTCGCCGGTACTTCGGCTTTGGCTGCCGATGAACTTGAAGATGGTCCTCTGCGCATCGATGATCTTCCTAACGACTGACAGCTCTTCCTGTACGTGGTTGATGCGCGTCTCGTAGTTTTGACCAGACGGCATGGACGAAATTTGTGCCTCCTGCGCGAGAGAAATTAGCCCAAAGCCACAGGATCGACCCAGTATGCACATACCAATCTCCCAAGATATTCTAGATACGTCTCACTCGTACTCGAATACTTTCCTGTGGTATCAGCCAGCAAGCGGACACTCATCAAAGACACTAAATCCATGGGCAGGATTGACACTCTATCAATAAGCGTGGACGTAGACAGACTGTCCATCAAGTCCGCCATGCCACTCGCAATGAGCGTTGTCGCGAACGAGAGCTGCTCATACCATGCCCCTTGTATCCCCCCACAGCTGTGGATGAGGGCCATGACGATTAGAGGCCACGCGCGGGCCAAGTCATCGGGTACTCGGATATTGGCGCGCTCGGTCTCTGTGGCCTGCGCCAGGAGTCTCTTGAAAACTTGCATGCTCGGGATGATGTCGTCGAACAGCCGGAGCACGCTGTCGACACTGGGGTGGATGGCATTTTCGGCAGGGCGTCTATTGGGCCTACCTGGGCGGGACGTGTCTTGAACCTGAGTCTGTTTGCGGGGTCAGCGAGGAATCAAGCAAGCGCCAGAAGTGGCATACAGTAGCTAGTTTCAAGATGGACCCCCAGTACTTCTGTATCGTAGGACCCTCCGTCCGACGGGGAAAGAAAAAGTTGTAGATGACGTCCGCAGTGTTGAACAGGCGGATTGCGGCTGCTTGTCGTTTTTCAGGCCTTCCACGTCCGCCTCCCCCGTCGGCAGTTTTCTTGTCTTGAAGCTCAATGTGAGAATGAACAGATGCACGCTGCGCCATACCGGCAGCCTTGAATGCCTCGCTCCCCGAAACGTTGTCTTCTCCGCTTAGAAGCTCAGCCACTTGTTCTAGGCGTTTCTTGATGTCTTCGTAATTCGGGTAATCAGCTGCGGTCGAGGTTTTCGTCTTGATCCAGCTGAAGACGTGGAAGACCTCGTTGGGATTGCGTAGTGGCTTTTGGGTTGTCTTCTCTTCCTTTTCACTTGCCTCGTCGCCCGTCGGGGGTGACGAAATTGCTAACCGGGTCGGTTCTGGGCTCCTGTTCTTCTTGTCGGCCAAACCTTGCTTGTGACCCCGGTACAGCTCGTAAAGACGCAAGGAGGCTTGAAAAGGGGGCGCAGACCTAATCTGCTGTCAGAAGCGCTTCGGCGGCCCAGGCCACAGTTGCGGCAACCGGAGAAGAGAGCTTACCTCGCCTTCATAGTAAACGTGACACTGCTGCGAGCTCCTTGCAGAAGAGCTACTACATCTGGCCATGCCTCCCTTGAAAGGAGTCTCTGGTTGTGGTGAAACTCCAGTTCGGCCGGCCATAAGTCACGGAAGTGAGCCGAGAATGCCAAGAAGGTTTCGCACTCCTCAGCAGGAATAGACCACGTCACCGAGTCACCATACGTGACGAGGATTCGGGCTCCCTTGAGACCCCTGGAGTTTGGAGGTCGCGGGATCTCATCATGGACGGACACAACCTTACTACGGAGTGTGGGTTCGTCCATCAGCCCGCAGGTAACCAGCAGCGAGTTGCCGACGACCAAGCACCATAGCTGCGGAATATGGAAGCACCAGCCCCTATCCCCGCTGCCTATCTGGCGGGCCGCTTGTTTCATGTCTCGACCGTAAGCAATGCGGGCATATGAAGCCTGTAGAAGGGTCTGTGTGGGATATGATCCGGGGTTTGACGATGAGAGAAAACCTGAATATCGCTCCAGAGAGAAGAACGGGATACAGAGCCAGGTCACTTGGGTGGGTTTGCTGTGGACGTTGATCTCGTCGTTTGAAGGAGGCATGTCGAGCTGGCGGACGCCGGGGTCCATGTGGCGGACGGTAGCGTCCTTGGAAACTCGGACGGGCCTCGAGGCGTTCTTCTTGACATCTCCCAGCAGGCGAGTGATGGCTTTGCGTTGCGCTGGCGTCAATCCAGGAAGTGCGTCAATGTCGGACTGGCAAATGTCAGAAACACTGGCTTCTGAGGCTCCTTCGACGAGAACTCACCGACAAGGCGTCCAAGTTCATGACGCTTTGCTTGACATGCCTAGAATGTGTCAGCCGGATCGCCGTATTTAGTGGAACGGCGAACAGACAGCCAGCGGAATATTGACGAACTCTCTCCCTCGGGATCCGATCGAGTAGCCAAGGCGACGGAGTGAGCGCCCTCGAGATGCCCCTCGCCAGTGTACTCTGATCGAAAGACATGGCTGGCTTTGCAGGACCTGGACGCGGCGTCGGGCTTGCCCTTTGACAAGACGTTGCTGGAGGTGCCGATGGTCGGACCGCCCGAGAGGTCGGACATGGCTTCCAGTTTAAACTTTACAATGTTGGTGGTGAGGGGGTCCAGGAGTCGTGAGGGCGAAGGGCCACGCTCATACTCATAAGAGCGTTCTTGTCGCATGCGCCGAATGCCACGGGTCACGACATCGGAATCGGAGCCCGAGCCGGGAGAATAGCCCCGTCTCCGAACGTTGCTGATGACGACCGGGGGACTCGAGCGGCCGTCGTGGCCGCGGTAATGGTCGCGGCTCTCATAGTCGTAGATATTGATCTCAGGCCTGTCGTAGTGGCCGCGACTGCGAGTTCTGAGCGGGCTGCGGCTTCTATCGCGACTACGGACTCGCTCTCTCTCGCGCTCGTAGAGGGCTTCACGGCTGTCATCATATCGAATACCTGGAGGTGCAGTGTGTCGAATCACATAGTCTGGCTCCCCAGGCGGTCGTCGGGAGCGGTAGTCCACAGCTGATCGTCTCATGTTGGAAGACTGGACGTGGTTGAGCGTCTCCTCGGGGTTGACCCACCAGGGCGGATTGCGGATTCCTAATTGGCTCCAGCTGTTCCTTCTCGGGTGGGAAATGTGTAGGGAGTTGCGGTGATGAGGATATGTTGATCGTGCCGGCCAAGCAACGTACACTTGGAGTGGAATCCGAGGCAGGATCGCTCGGAGAAGAAATTTATGAAGGAGCACATGATGAGGAGAACCCTTCCCGTCAGCTCAGCCGCTCTTCTTGCATTTTCAGCTGCTGTGCATGTTTGTACTGATCCTCTCTCCACTGTCGTACAGGTCGTCGTCGCACAACTGCACAACTAATGCATGGCGGTCCGTGCATGTGCTTACTGACATCCCCTCTCCCCACTCGTCATCTTCACCACCTCACCTTGGGTAGCCATCGCTTCGTCTCTGCCATCACCACCGTACGTAGATACTTCGGAATGATGTGCATTCGGCAAGCAATAGTGCTATCGGGTCTACGAATTAGCCATGACCCTCATTCCTCTGGTATCATCCTGAGCATCTCCTGGGCATATCCCGGGTATCATCCTGACCTCAACTCCAAGTGCAGCATTCAGCCAGCCAGAAAGTCAGTCCCCCTCAGCAAAAGCCTCATCATATGTCAGTGAGCCCTTTAGTCAACGTGGAAAGGCCTGAGGGCTTTGTCGACCTCAGCCTTGCCCATCTGTCTGCCGACGACGGTCCAGTCCTCGCAGTCGCTCTCCTGAATGACACCAAGCGAACGCAGGCGCCAGACCCAGGCCCTCCAAGGGAACTTGCCGTAGTCCTGCGAGATCCAAAAGATGTCGACGTGTGGCTTGACGTGAGCCTGGCGATACATCCAGGGCAAGATGACGAGGTTCAGCCGAGCGATAAGGATGTGCATCTTGCGCATGCCCGGGCGGTACTCGGGATTGACCTCTTTCCAGAGGCAGGCGTTGGCACGGCGCAGAGGCGGCTCGCACCACTCGGTATCCAGGACGGACGCGAGGACCGTGTTGCCGAGGGGTCCATTGCGGCAGATGCGGTCCTTGAGCCAGTTGACGTGCGACTCGACTTTGTCGAGATGGTACTTCTGCTGGCGGGTCATGCCGTAAGCCACAGCCAGGAGGTACTGATTGACGTTGCATAGGATGTGAGCGAGGTGGACGGGCGAGCCGAAGTTCCTCTCACACTCGTCGATCTCTGTGGTGAGGCGGTCAGTGATGAACACGATGTGCAGAGCCCAGGAGCAACTTACTGTGACGGTAGAGAAAGGTGACAAATTGACCAACAACTCCGAGGGGTCCGTCGCCGAGACAGATGGTGACAGGGCTGCCATCCTAGGGTAAGTTAGCACAGGAACAACTTGAGCCATCCTCATCCGAGCTTACTTCATTTGGAGGAGGAACGCCACCCTCCCTGCCGAACCAGGTCGACTCCTTGACAAGCAGCTCTCGGTGGACCCAGACCTCAGTCTCGCCAGTGATAGGGTCGGGCTTGGTGAAGTGGAAAACAACGTCCGCGGTGTCCATGCTGGCGAGAAGTCTGTACAGCATTAGCCATCCGCTCTCGCTATCATAACATTCTAGGAGACTCACTGCGTGGGGCGACGAAGATCGAGACTGGCCTGGACGGCCATCTGCACCTGAGCGCGGCGCTGCTCGAAGGTGAGGCCCGAGGGATGAGGCTTTCCGTCAGGAAGATTGGGGGCGACGGAGAACTTGTAGCCCTCGACAGTGCCACTGGTGGGATCGACGTCGACAGCCTTGTCCTTGCCCTTGGTGTCGCTCTTCGATTCGGTGGCAGGCGCGGAAGCCGACTTGTCAGCGGCGGCGGCGTCCTTGGTTTCGGCGGTTTCCTTGGTGCCGTCCGGTTTCTCCTTGTCTGAGGACTCTTTGGCCTCCTTGGCCGCGATGATTTCGTCGAGGCTGGCCTCGATGATGTTGTTGACGCACTCGTCAACGCGCTCGGGCGCCACCCCCTTCAGCCGCACCAGCAGGCCGAGCTGGGGGCCCAGGTCACCCAGAGCCAGCTTAAACTCGTCAAGCCTGCTGCGGGGGGCTGCAACGGTAGGAGTGGCGGCCGATTCCTCGTTGTCGGCGCCAGGGGCAGGAGCGGTAGGACCTACGTGTGAGACGGCGACAGAGGCGGGGGTGGAGGGACCGGGTGTATCCTCCGCAGAGGCGGCAGCAGCGGGAAGAGTATCACCCATATCGGTGATCTTGGTGGTGTCGTTGATGTTGGGGTCGGGGTCGGTGGTGTTGGTAGAAGAGGAGGGAGGAAAGTCCTCCAGGGTGGCCGAGGTGATTTTGTTGGCCTCGTTCTCCGCCCAGGAGAACTTGACACCTTCCTCTAGGGCCTCTGCCGTTGTCTCGGCGGCCTTTCGCGCGACCGCTGCCCAGGTAGCCATCGCGGTTGTAATGGTCGCGATCGCGATGGTAGTGGTTGTGTTGTTGCGAGAGTGCCTGTGCGGTGTTGCGAGAGTGCCTGCGCAGTGCTGCAGAGTCTTGTTATTCGAAGAGTTACTAGTTGACAAGGAATAAGTTGTGCGCAATGCGACTATGGGTGTGCGCTGACGTTGAATGTAAAAGACTTAACGAAAGGCAAGAGCCTGAATGGTTTAGGCCTTCAGGGAAGGTGCGTCTATTTCGATGGTCGAGCACAACGTCTTGTTGAGCTTGCTATGTACAAGTAGACAGGGCATGCAAAGGGGGGCACATATTCCAAGTGGCATATCGCCAAGAGAAAAGCTCCTTGGAGCGTCACCAATAAAGCATTAGAAGAAATACATGTTTACAGCTGGAAGGTGAAGCCAAACAACAGGCAATGGACTATGTATGTGGACTGTCTCAGAGGTGAGTTTTGAAGCTCCTAAACATTACCAAAGACTATCATTGTATATTTCTTGAGATTATGGTATTGCCTATATCCTTGAGTGATAGAAACCTTTCTCTTTTGGTGGGCTTGCGGACCAAGTCGCGTCGCGATATCAGCCGTGTTTATTCACACCCTGAGCATCTCTGGACTCAGCGCACATCCTGAGGCCTCAACAGTTCAACCTCGTAACCTCAGGCAGCTCTAGCTTCCTGACCATCAGACATGATGCATGTCAAACACACGAAACCGGTGGCTGAAAACTAACGGCCAGGGTCGACCATGATAATGTCAAGATTAAGACCGGCAAGAAGGTGAGGATGGAATGACGTTGCAACCATGGGAAAGCGAGGAAGAAACAGAAAGAGGTTTCTCATCATTAATCATATTCCTAGATAGATGAAAGCATCGTCTTCAGTCTGTCCAGTCTGAATATCCCTTATTCAATACTAACCTACGACCCCTAGACCTGTTATCTCAAAGCACTGCCATTATCGTGCCGATATTTACCACAATCTCATCTCACCACCGAGAATAATGACGCACTACATCCATGCCGATCAACTCTGGCGCCAGGTCGGGATCTCTGCCCTGCGAGGTTAGATGCTCGGCCCAGGCTTGCTCGATGACCGGCCGTAGATCGCCCCAGGATACTGGTCCATCGGGAAGCCCACGGTTAGCGCTATACAAAGGAAACCCAATCAAGTCCTCGTCCTTCAGAAAATGATGGGTGGTCTTTCCCCCGATGTGGATATGGGGACGGCATTGGCGGCTGTCAGGGTCGAAGCAGTAAAGGACCTGCTGGCAGCGCGGGGCGTGATGCAGGATGACGTCCAGCAAGGAAGTGACGGCAAGTTCCTCATGGAAGTGAAGGTGCAGGAAGCCAACAGTCCGAACACGAGTGAGGTCGAGGTCTTGCAGACTAGGAATGATGTCGCTGCGGATACTGACGATATCTTGCGCATGGTTGAACCAGTAACCGCGGCGAGAAGTGCCGAATATGCCGAACTCAAACGCGCCCGCCTCGGAAGCGGCGCGGCGGGCTTCGCGACAAGCTGCGCGAACAGCTGGGGGGCGGTAGGGGGGTTGGAGACGGATGGTCGGGAAGTCGACGCGTAGAGGTATGTTTGGGATGGGAAAACCCAGATCTACATTGCCCATGGCGGGAATCGGAGGACCAGCGACAGGGTTTACAGCCAATGGAGGAGGCCCGGCACCAGGCAAGAGAGCGAGAGCTGCGGCAATGACGGCCCCGTTGGGGTTGGTAGCTGCGCGGCCGTGGTGTTCACGGTGGTCCCTATCGAAGAAAGGCGTGAAAATCCGATTTCCTGGTAGGGCGAGCTTCCATATCTTCATGCGCAACTCAGGAGGCAATTTGCTGAAGCAGTGGAAAGCGTCATCAGTGTCAGGGCAGCTGCCGTTGCCCGTAGTCAGGCGGCCCTGGTAGAGGAGACTTTCGTCGAAGGGGATTCCAAAGGCGAAGCTAGGTTCTACAAAACGATAGACGTCAGCCTCAAGGCCGGTTCTGCGGAGGAAATGTTCGGTGGAGCCATGAAAGGCAACCTGCCTTCATCGAACAGCTTGAGAGCCACCTTGCGACGACCAGGCGGATCTTTCATTCCAGCTTTCTGGTCGGTAATCGCCTTTTGGACCGCCTCAACAGACTCGGCGATCTTCTTCGATTGAGACTTGGAGTCCGAAAGCTCCTGCTTGACGTCCTTCAGGACACCAACGAGATCTGTGATGGTGGATGCCAACCTCGCAATCTGCTCGGTAGCCGTGTCGGTCACATCGCCGCTGTCATTGACGTTGGAAGTAGTCGATGCCATCCTGACTGTACTAACAAGCCTCTCAACGGAGTTCTAGGGATTCTCTGAGCGACGTGTGATGGACAAGGCTGCGAACTGGCAATGGTGATCTGCCTGCCTAGTTAGCATCCCTTGTGTGGCAGGCGACGAACAGGTGAGGGTGCCCGACTTTGTTGATGTGCGACAGTGTAGACTTCTCAAGCAGAAGTAGGAACACCAATGCTTGAGCCCAGCCTGGATGTTCGCTATGCGAGTGGGAAGTTAACGTAGCAGACGAACCTCATTCGGAAAGGTGAAGATGATGGGAGTTGGGTATTCCCTTGGAAAGTGGGGTCAAGATGGATGGTCATGCCTGGCAAACGGAAGAACACATGGTGGTTGGTCCTTAGTGTGGCTGGTTGGGCCCGGCAGAACCCGAGGGCTGTGTGGCACCTCTCTTACAGGACTAAGCCTCTTGACCCCAATATGTGCACTTAAAGGGGCTATAGATCGCTTTGGCGCATGTTTTCAATGTCCACGGGAAATAGCCGGTCTATTTCGAAGGAACAAGTTGAGATTGGAGATCTGCTCAAAACGCAACAATTACTGAAGTTAATTATTTTGATTGGTAGCAGGGGACACGTACTTAGAGTTTGGTATTTAGGTGCATCTAAGCTGTGTGTACTAAGCTAGTGTAGGTCCATCCCTGCCACGGGCATCAATACTTAATGCTTGAGAGTGTGCAGTGGAAGCGAGGAACTGGGAGGCTGAAAGTCTACCTACTCTCGACGATTGGAAGATTATTCAAGAGTGGCCGCCTAGATGTCTGTTTGTAACAGCATCCAGGACAGCAAGCCACTCAATGAAGAGTTCACAAGCTACGTTGCTCCCAGGTCAATCCCAAGCTCACGCACAGCGTCTCTCAAATGGCAAGCATCAGTATGGAGATCACGCCAGCTATTGGGTCTTTACACAATTTTATCACTGCAACGAACCAATTCAATAGTTTAAAGAAAGTCTGATTGTGAGCTAAGGCTTTGACGAACACCTATGCTCACATGTCAAGAGATTGGACGTTTCATAGCCTGAATGAACCTACAAGGTTGAAAGACTGGGGGTGCCAGTCGAAAGCAGGGAGTGGAATGGTAACTAAAGCCTTTCTAAGGAAGACCCACGAGCACCAGTGAGCCCTAAGTGTCGTCTGGTCGACCTCAATATTTGATTGATATCGGCCCCTCCCGTTGGCCGGCTCCTTATGTTGTTCAAGGCTATCGTGGGCCCCTCCTTAACCTTTAACTCTTTCTCTAACCCTTCTCTCTTTCTGCACCCGCTCTCTCAGCCGGAATCTTCCAGCTCCATTCTCTCTTCACCGCAACAACCCTCCCCAAACTCTCTCAGTTGCACAGGACATAGCTCATGGACTAAGGAGCTACACTAGCAGAAGAAAAAACGACGACATCCTCATCATCATGTCGGAATCTACAGACGCAGCTCAAGCTGCAGCTGAGCTACTCGAAGCAGTCAAGATGATCAGTCAGACGCAGAGCGACATTGCCAAAAGCCAGCTAGCTATGGCTAAAACGCAACAGACTGTTGCAGAAGCTCACAAGGCTTTCGCTGAGTCCCAGAAGTCGCTTACAGATGCGCTTCGTACGGTGATTGCCACTCAGAATCTCAAGGCTGAGGTACTGAGCGCTCTCGAAACTGGATCAAGCCAAGGTAAGTGCAAACAACTTCAGAAATGAGCTATCTTGATAGGATGCTGACTTATCCAGGCATCGAAAAAGATGCCAAAGGCGTAGTGACTGAAGGATTCCCGAACTTCAAGTACCTCCCCCCCGAGATACGGGAAGAAATCTGGAAGATGGCGCTCCCACCACCCCAGATCTATGAGCCGTACTACAATGGTTCCATGGACAAGATGCGTTTCAAATTCCCTTCGCGCCCTCCCCCTATGCGCGGCGCTTGCAAGGAGGCTTGGGTAGTCACAGAAGCTGCCGGCGTCTTCGCTTTGGACTATTCGTGGTTCAACCCTGACCGCGATATTATCTTTCTCTCGGACGATAGTCCCGATACCCTCGACATGTCATACGAGACCGTCATGTATGACGTACCACAGGCCCGTCATGTCGCGGTTGACTGGGTGGCTGTGTCTAGGCGGCTTTCCGGGCAGAGCCCTCGGGGTGTTCTGGAGCATCTGTCGCACTGCGAGACCGTCATCATGGCAGTGAGGATTACCTGCCTACACAGCGGCAGATTTCCTCACTTCTTCACGCTCAGGGACCACGATCCAGTGGAATGGAGGGAGCCTTGGCACCTAAGAGAGCACGTATACCAGACATGGGAGGATGTCAAGCATGAGGTCATGGGCATGTGGGCCCAGTATGCGAGTGAGAAAGGTATCGCTCTCAACAAGTTGCCGAAGCTGGAAGGGTTCGAGGTTCTGTGGAAGCATCGCTCTTTTGGAGATGCTAGCCTGCGGGTAGATCGGGAGGATGAGGACTACTGCGATTGAAGAACGCGGAAATGTTAGAGAGACTCCCTGTATGGCTAATAGATTGGAGGAACGAAACAGTCGATTCGCAGCTTCACGATAGCAAATTGATAGCTAGGCTAAAGGCAAGACTGCATGCCATTCTATCAGGAAATCCAGCAGCTTGGATGCTGTTGCACGAGCCCCAAACACCTGAAGATGAGCGCCGTCTGAGCTAGGCCTCAACACTGCCAAAATCTCACTAGAATACCTAGCTTTCGAAAGCAATCCACATGATATCCAGCTCTTGCTGTTGTTAGGTTCGCGACTTCCCTGCTGGACATTACGTCACCAGACCTCTTTTTACATTTCAACCTATCCTCCTCAACCACCCATCCTACATCCTACTTCTGGACTGATCAACTTCGTCTTGAACGTATCGAATCATCAAGAAGCTTTGGGTATCCAAAGACTAGACACCTGCATAATCATTAATGGCGAACTCAGCTGAGGCAGTTCAGACTGCCTTGCAGCTGATTCAGACAACGAAGGCGATTGCTGACGTGCAATCGACCATCGCCAGCACGCAAAGGACAACAGCCGAGACACAGAACATGATAGCCATCACACAAAAGTTGATGGCCAGCGATCCGAAATACTTAGGTCTAGAAAAGCAGGCAGGTAAGTCGTAAGGTTAGATGCTGTCTCGGGGTGAAGGGCTGGCTCACGATCGTGAACAGGGAGACTCCTCGACGACATGCAAGACACCGCTGTGGCAAGCACCTTCCACAAATTTGGCAGCCTTCCTACTGAGCTTCGAGTTACTGTTTGGGTCATGGCACTGCCGCCGGGCAAGATCTACGAGGTATTCGAGGACACAGAAGAAGAGAGAGTTCGATTCCACCAGCCTTCTCGTCCCCCAAAGATCCGGAGTGCCTGCAAGGAGGCCTGGCGTGTAACCGAGGATAACGGCGTTTGGGCCTTGGACTATATGTGGTTCAACAAGTACCGCGACATCCTCTTCTTACCCGACGTCATGGAGTTGACGTCGGTTGATACCTCGACATTCAGAAACTTCCTCCCAGACGTCCGAATAGTTGCAGTCAAAGCATTCGAAATTGGGAGGGAACTTAACAACAGCCTCAGGGAGTGTGATGCGTTGATTCTCGTCTTTCGCTGGGGTCTTGGGAGAGACAACAGCAGTGGCAGACGATACCAGGTTCCCCGCTTTTATGAGCTCGGAGACGATGACTTCATAAATCCCCAACTCAGTGGGATGTACCAACCTGAGGATCAGACATGGAAGGAGTACAGAGACAAAAAGCTGAGAGACTGGCAGGCGTTTGCGGCGAAGAACGGACACTCGGTTGAGGCTGTGCTGGCGATCAAAGGCGTCGAGGTTTTGCGTACCGTTCAAGAGGATGCGGTGGAGTTCGAGAGTCGCAAAGCTAGATAGTCCAGCAGACACAACGATCCCATCCGGCTAGCTTCTGATCAAGTCCAAAAAATCTTACAGTCTCAAATGCAATACATTTACCCCAGGGAGGAGGGGGGCAAGCTCGAGGCGCCTTGTCTGTTCCTCTTGAGCAAGATTGTGAGGGGCTGAGCCATAGCGCGCACGGGTCATGAGCGCCACACTGTGGCTGACATCCGCTTACCAACAGCATCACCTCATCTCAGGTGCCTAGACCTCCTACGGGATTCTACGGATTTCCGAACACCTTCACTCCCCTCCTCGACCATTGCTCTGTCTCATGCGAAGCGCAGACCCTTTCACCCCGAGCAACGATGGTACCGGAAGTCATGGCGGCGCAAGTGACGAGCTCGCTGCCCTCGGATGTTCTCTTCATGGACAGCCCGAGGAAAGTCAAGAACCGTTTGGCGCAAAGGCGACTGCGAGGTGAGTGGCACGCCAGAATGTATTGGCCTTACCGCATCGTCTAACGCACCCTCAGAAAAGCGAGCGCAAGAAAAGAAAGCAGCCAGCCGTCGCGTAGAGGAGCTGCCAGATACGGGTGTCGATAGCCTGCCATTGCCGCATACGGCTCCTCACCTTGACACAGTCCACCCCGCTCACCAACCAGTGCAACAAATAAATGACGGCGGTGGTTGTTTCGCAACCCCCAGCATTGCCGACAATGATATTCACAAGGCCCAAAGTGTCAACGACCCTTCTCAAATCGCCGAGGTCGCTCTGGATGCCAGCATGGCCGCAACCAACCCCGCCGACTTCCCCTTCGAGACAGAGATCCCGACGTGGGAAGCCCAGCTCTTCGAGGAGATGTTCGAGATGGGTCACCCCGAAAACACCTCGGCACATAACGAAGTTCGGCACTCCTCGCCCTGGAGCGACCAGTCCTCCGCACCCAGCCCCCCGTCCGTAACGCAGATGAACGCCAGGACCAACAGCCGGCTCTCCCAGAGTCAAGCAGCCCTGCAGGCATTCAGGGCGCACCTGCAGGCCATCTGGACTAGTGGCGCAGAGTGTGCACCAAACATACCCAAGCACGACCGACCGGAGCCCCTCCTCCACTCGGCTGCCCGCATAGGCAACCGCCAGGTCCTGCAGATGCTGCTCGATCATGGTGCCGACGTCAACGCCCGCGACATTGACGGCCGCACTCCGCTGCATTCTGCCATCGAAGCCTTCAAGGGAGACGCCATCATCTTTCTCCTGGAGGCAGGCGTCGATGTCAATGCGCACGACGACCAGGGCCGGACGGCTCTGTCCATGGCTGTCCAGAATGACTGCGAAAAGGCCGTCGACCTCTTCCTCCGCCACGGAGCTGATCCGATGCTCGGGGGGTCGGATCTGCTCAGGTCGACTCACTCGGGGTTCACGAACGGGCAGCGAGTGATTGAACAGTAGCAAATTCTATTTCTAACAGTCTAACCGACAAACGATCTACAAATGTGCGGCACGCCCGTCGAGCACGATCTGCGCGGCCCACTGGGATACCTTACCACTCGATAGTGGTCCCGTCAGAGTTGAGGAACTTGCCGGAGTACTCCTCCCGTGTCGCATTATCGACCTTTGCGAGGGTAAGCGGCTGCGAGAAAGAGGGGCCCAGATCAGTGGGAGAGGGCAACTCACAATCTTGACGACGCTCTGGACGCTGGACTCAATGGTCACGCAAGTCTCCTCGGGGATACCGTAGAACTTGGCTCCCGCCTTGCCCATGTCCGTCCTGACGAGGCTGGAAGCAGATCAGCACGATGAAGCCCAAACCGGAAACACGCGACGTCGAGACTCACCCAGGGTGCACGGAGAGGGCGGTGATGTTCTTGTGCCCGACGTGGATCGACTTGGTCACAAAGTTCAGGGCCGTCTTGGACGCCGCATAGGTGAGGGACGGGAAAGCGGCGATGGCGTCGAGGCCGCCGATGGTGGCCATGAGGGTGCTGATGGACAGCCACTTGGGGTTCTCGGCCCTGTCGAGCAGGGGGCGGGTGGCGATGAAGAGGGTGGCGGGCGCGACGGTGTTGACGTTGAGGACGTTCAGGAACTCGGTGGGGTCGATCGTTTCGAGGGGTCCCTGGGTGCCGGTGATTCCTGAGTTGGCGATGACGAGGTCGAGCCTGTCGACGCCGTCGGCCTGGATCTGGCGGATGGCCTCGGCAGGGTCGGTGGTTGAGGTGTTCTGGATCTTGACGAGGATGAGGCGCGAGCCGGCGGCGGGCTTGATGGACCGGAGCTCCTGGGCGGTCGTGGAGGAGAGGTCGCGGATACTGCCGACGACGATGTGGTTGGGACGGGCGAGGTAGGTCCTGAGGAACTCGCGGCCGAGACCTGATTACCGGTTGTTAGATGGGAGATATCTCATCGGAGGGACTCGACTGGACCTACCGCGACCGACACCGGTGATGAGAACGTTGGTGGTGGAAGACATTGTGGGGTGGGGATTGGGGATTGGAGGTTGAGGATAGGACTACGGACTGAATTGTGCTAGTTGAGTTGTGAAGAGTCGAGATGGGAAGACTGAATGAGGACTGTGAGTTGGTGGCTGATATCCAATGTCCGATTGCCGTTCTCTTGGTGCTGCTTTATACTGGCCATGGCTGTGCCGTTTGATATATTCCATCCTCCTTTCTATTTCTCCTTGATTACAACACCCGCTATGACTCTGCAGAAATATCACGACTTTGCCGAGCCATGTTGACAAATGTAGTACTGCAGGCCGGTGCAACAGGGGCTCCGCGAAGCGCTCACGAGGAGACAACGGCAGGCCAATGCCCGGGATCATGAGATTGGTCTCCGCCCTGGAGACTGGCGGGTCCGATCGGGATCGCGAGAAGTTTAGCGTCATGCAAGGTCACCGCTCACTGTGCATGAGAGGCCCGCCCGTCATCGCGACGGCCCTCACCATTGGACCGCACGAAGCAGTGCGGTTGGGATATGGTTCTTCTGGCCAGGGCTTACCAAGAGACCGACGAAGAGGGCTACATTTTCAAATGGAGCGCCTTAAGGAATGCAATTCTGGTGGTTGCTCATCACCACCTCGTGACCACTCTGCATTGATGCGGTTCAGCTCGCAAATGCTCTGGTGGTCCAGCTCCCCGATGCGAGGGCGAAATGCGTGACACCACCGAGGCTGTGAAGATCGTGGTGGCTTCGGCTCTACCATGGCAGAGCACCGGTGCATCTCGGGGCACCACTGAGCTAGGTAGAGGAAGATGGAAATACTTCACCCAGCTTGTCTTACCTGTTTCATAGATTAGATACCTAACCTGACCTAGATTGAGCAGAATCGGCCCAGAACTCCCACGCCAGCCCGGCCCATCGGGACTCTCGCAGCCCATCGCGGTTGGCGTGAATTCTGGGCATCGGCACTGTGACAGACGAAATGCCCGACCTAGCATTCTCGAAAAAGGCCTTTTCCCCCAAAATATTGTCGGCGTTCGTTCATCATTCTCATCTCCAGCCAAATCCATGCCTCGATTCGCCATGGCGCATCAGACGAGAGCGACTACCAGGGCAGCCTCGACAGCAGCACAGGTGACCTCCAAGAGACAGGCTTCAACCTCCGGTCATGATACCAGCCCACCGGCGCCGAAAAGGCATAGGGCCAGAGCCGTAGCCGTTGCCACAGCCAACGACGCACCGTCAACCGGCGAGCCAGCTCATGAGAAACAAACAAAACGCAGCGAGGCTCATTCGCCCGAGAAGGATCGCAAGCTGTCGGACAAGAAATGGTCGGACTGGTCTCGCCACGCGGACGCCTCCCCTTACCCGGACTTCCACCAGCCCACGACGAGGCAGTGCTACGTCGCGCACGACATCCTGGAGACGATGCACGGCGACAAGGTCCGCGAGAACTTTGGCGAGACCGACGGCCCGGCCGAGGGCATGGAGTATCCCCTCGTCATGGACGCCCTCGTCGTCGCGGCGCTCTCCCAGGCCACGAGCTGGAGCAATGCCAAGCGGGCCATGAACAACATGAAGCTCGTCTACGGCTCGACCTTTGCCTACGATGCCATCGTCGAGGGCGGCGCCGACAAGCTGCGCGACGCCCTGCGGCCCGGCGGCATGCAGAACCGCAAGGCCAAGATCCTCATGGGCCTGCTGCGCGACGTCAAGGCCCGCCACGGTAAGTGGGATCTCCAGCACCTCTTCGGCAAGACGGACGGCGAGGTCGTCAGGGAGGTCGTCGCGTACTGGGGCATCGGCCCCAAGTGCGCCCATTGCCTGCTCAGCATCTGCCTGCGCAGGAATCGCTTCGCCGTCGACACGCACATCTACCGCATCGCCGGGCTCTGGGGCTGGCGTCCCAAGGACGCCACCGTCGAGCAGGCGCAGGCCCATCTCGACGCCCGCGTGCCCGACGACGTCAAGTTCATGCTGCACTATCAGCTCATCGTGCACGGCCGGGAGTGTCCGGCCTGCCGCGGGAACGGGTCCGGCAAGCTGGCGACGGCCTGTGAGTTCTGGAAGCGATACAAGGCGGCGCTGGAGGGCGAGTCAGGATGATTGCTGTGCAGGGAGCCCCGGTGGAAGCACCTTGTGATAAGCTTCCATCTCCCGTCCGACTTCGATGCACGCTCAGGCGGGGCTTTGCGTCCCACAGCGCCTCCACCGCCTCTGCCATCTTAAATCCCGCAACCCAGGACGTGTCTCCATCGGTTCGGTGGTGTAGTTGGTTATCACGTCAGTCTAACATCAAGATTGCCTCTTCTGAGGTTGTCATGAGGTCACTGAAGGTCGGGAGTTCGAGCCTCCCCTGAATCACTTTTGTTGCTAGCACCAACGTCACGCCTAGCTGGAGATGTTCCTTTTGCCGGCAGTAGAGTGGCAGACCAGTGGACATCTCTTGCCTTCACATCAATGCTCCTGTTGAATGCACCCATGGTTGCTCGAGACAGGTCAAGGCTGGGGGTACGCAGCTTCCGGCGAGCGGACGAGTCAGGGTATCTAGTCTTGATTAGAATCGTGACAACACCATACAAAGAAGTATTGAACATTCCCAATGATTCCTGTAAGTAGACAGTCTATAATGCAATGAACTATCGCCGACTCTCCAGACCTTACTGCTAACACCGGCCAGTACTCAGATATGCCTCCTTCTCTCTCTCAGTCAACCCGTTCTGCTCTCCTTGATGCCGGACACTATCATTGACATGCCTCCGCAAGTTGTCTCGAGTAGGCGGTTCAAGCGCCCCGCACCCGTCTTTTGGACACCGATACGCCGTGTCCACGGCAAACTGCTCCCAGCGCTCCGTCCGCGCCCGCCGCCGCCGGATCTCCACGAGCTTTCTCGCCATGTCAGCCAAATCCTGCTGTACCCAGCGCTTCGCCAAGTACTTGTCGGTTTCGGCTTTGATCGCCTTCAGTGTGATGCCACCCGAGACTTTCGGCCGCCAGTCGTCGAGTGGGACCTTCCAGAGCTCGCCCTCGACGTTGAATCTACATCGGTCGACGTTCTGGGTCCTCGCGTCGATGAGCCAGTCACTGTTTGGGCCCTCGGTGTCAACGGCGTAGTCCTTCCAGTGCTTCCCCAACTCGAAGTACTTCTTCAGGGCTTGCTTGCGCCGGACGTCGTCGATCTTTCTCTCCCGCACACCAAAGTCCGGCTCTCTCGGCTCCGAACTACCATTCTTATCAGAGGCGCCTTTCTTGCCCGTGCCGAGACTGATGAAGAGGCTAGGGGGACAGCCGTGCAGTTGGATGACTTCTCGGAGGGTTGCCCCGGAAGGGTTGTTGACCGCAAGGCCGCCGTCGACGTGCTTGTTCCCGTCCTGCATCTTGATGCATTCGAAGAAACGCGGAGCGGCCGATGTCGCCCGTGCGACCTGCCAGATCGGGGTGCTGTTCGTCGGCGAGCTCTCTGGCGCGAACGTATCAACGCGCTCGGTTGGACGTGGGCTGAAGTCTGGCCTGTCGCTGGGCTGCTGGGTATTATCGGCACGGGGCTTGTCGTAGGTCCGCCACATGCATGGGTGGTCGATGCCGCTGCTCTTGTTGAAGCGGAACGAGAACACGAGGCTACACAACTGTCAGCACGCGAAACGGCCCAGTGGAAGACTCGGGGTGGCAGACTTACGTGCGCGTTCGGTCTCCGCGGTACTTGAACGGCTCCGTCTTGGCCCGGGTCTCCGTCATCGGCTCATGGTCTCTCGGGAGGTTGCGATAGATCATCCGCTGGAACGCACCGCGCACCCTTCTGGTTGCGTACTTTGCCCTGGGATACCACGCCCAGGACCTCTCGTGCCACAGGCGAGGCTTTCCGAAGACCGCGTTGCCGAACTCAACATATTGCTTCAGGGCATCGTCTACTGACAGTCGCATTCTGCCGAGCATAATAGCCGAGAGCCTGTTTCTGTCAACACTATAATCTGATGAAGTAAATGAACCATCACGTACCCTCCTGTCGATGTGCCTGCCATGTAGTCAAAGTAGTGGCAAGGCAGGAAGTCGTCGAGATTCTCGTTGACATCTCCTTGGCCCTCCACTGTTGCTCCTTGTTGTCTCTTGGGCGACATCCATGGGTAATCAGAGCTGGCCGTTGTCAGGCCGTCGGATAGCCGTTTCTCGGCAGCCCTGATCTCAACCATGAGTGCCTTGAGAATCAGAAGACTTGAGTATCCGCGGATACCTCCGCCATCTGTCACGCTATGTCAGCGGTAAGGTTCTAGAAACCGAAAATGATTGGAGACCGACCAAAGGAGATGACAGTCTTTCGTCTCCATGGCCCATCAGGGGCTTGATCGTCGATATCGGACCAAGTGTGCAGTGGGACCGGAACTTCGGGCTCGGATACTTGAGAAGTGCCTGAAGTGCGTTCGGACGCACCTGGCGCAGTACTGTTGAAGGAGCGTGAGGGCTCGATGGTCAGAGCGTCACTGTCCGATGCCATCGCCGTGCCGGATAAATGGACAGGCTTGGTGGTCGGGTTAAGCAAATGATGAACCAGAACTGTGTTGAGATTATGTCGTAGACAAGAGGTAACGATGGGTACGAATCGGACCGAGAGTAGGCAATATGTAGGGGCTGAAAGCAAGAGGCACACCCGACACGACCTATGCCTCGTCGGTTTATAATCCATTAGTTCAGCCAGGCTGTATCGCCCAGCTCTTCAGCCCCAAGGAGCGGGACGATGTAGCCTGGCCACTCCCCCTGGACAAATGTGGCGGCTTACCAGAGCGCTCGGGTGGCGAGCCTCAGCCAAAATTCATGGGCCATAGACAATACACACAGAGAACCAGAGCCTTGCCAGTGCGAGATGCACGTCTAAAAAGGCATGGTTTCGTGGCGTCGATGGTAGAATCAACTATGTGGCCTTGTACTACTGTGACGACGGCCGGGTCCGCTTGCCAGCGTCCATACGACACCATCTTTTAATGCAAAGGCGTGGTAGCTGAGCAAGCCGTGTGAGAACCCTGGGTGCTGGCTGGCTCAAAGGTGACAAGGCTCTTGTTTCGGGCTGGGCCTGCAGCTGCAGCACCTTTGCCGTCGTTCGCCTGCAGCAGAATGCCTTCTTCCTGCCACTCGAGGGGCGCTCCAGGCTTTCAGATGACCCTTAGCTGGGCGTTCTACCCGCCATGAGAAAGTGATATCACATCTGTCCCACCCAACGAAACAAATGAGGCAGCCCAGCCAGCCCACAGCCCCCCTATCTATACCTCCGTACCCCCTATTCTTTTGATCATCGCGATCGTGTTTGGTATGAACTATCAAATGACAATTTCCGGCTCTTCGACTTTTGAGGGATCCCAAGCACGGATCAGTCACTTCCAGCGTCGAAGTGTCCGAATTCAACGCCACAGGGCGATGCTGATGGGAATGATACGGGATGGCAAGGCTCCAGGCAAGAAAATGGAAAGACCACAATAACCGCCTGCAGGTATGGTGTGCAAATCGATTCAGTCTCGCGTTCAGCCTCACCCCATCAACCGTAGCTCGATGTCAAGTGATCATCCTGGAGTTGAGACATTTTGGATCAAGGCTATGAAACTGGGCTCAATGACCAGGTAAGAGCCTCGCGATACGCAACAGCACAATCCAATCAAGTGACGGCGAACGAAGCGTATGATCATTCCATTACTCCAGCCAACTGCTCCAACACGGCCGCCGTTGTCATCACACCCACACCCCACGTCCGTGTGCCCCCAGCTACCAATTGGGCGCCGATAAACAGAACCAAAGAACGAAAATCCAAGTCCAGCCAGCAGACCCTGCACACAGTGCTGATCATTTCGTGAGAACATACAGCTGCTTGGAATGCCCCATGAATCGATTCATGTTGTACCCAAGACCCAGCTTCCAAGTATGTACGGTGGCGATGTACTCGCCGTTGCCGCTTTTGCTAGGCAAACGAACGTCCTTGCTGGCTTTCCATCGCGGCAGCTGGACGACCTCGTAGGGTTTGGCTGGCTCCGTTCGTCAGCATGTGGGAGTTCGCGGCCTGGGCCAGGTTGATAAAGTGGGAGACTGAAGCGAGGAGAAGACTCACACTCGAGCCACTCTTGAGGACGCGTCGTAAAGGACTGACGCCTCATATCCAAGACTGCAACTTCCGGCATTTCAACTGTACCGTTTCTTGCCGCGGAGTGTTGTGGTTGTGGGTCTCTTGCAAAGTTGGACACGAAATCAAGGAGCTGGTAGAGCTGGACGAGACCGAGCGAAGCGGGTGGAAGCCGGTTGGCAGCCCATTCTTAAGGGAACATCCATCGATCTGATGGGGCGATGGCGCTTGAAAAAACCGAAGGCTATCGGACATACGGATTTCTTCAGGCGACACCGCCTCCACCATTGTCGCAGCAACCCTGGAATAAGTGCCCACATGAGCGCCACGGGCGGCATGCCAGACACGGCTTGAGCACTGCCCACCTCGGCCGCTTTGGGGTTACACAACACAAAGCCTCGTCGAAACACAGCTGGTCCGGGCAACATGGCTTGCACAGGTGGCGTACTACTTCCATATTGGCGGTGTGGCGGAGCAAAGCAAGCGTCAAGCTGCGCGTGCCGGCGGAATCGCCTTGCCGCGACGGCTCGGGGCGGTGTCTGCAAGACTGGTCACCTGGACCTCAATCACCTCAGTCACGACGGCTTGAGATTTGGTCATCGTGATGTATCACGCATCTCTCATGAGTTATGAAGTGACTATCAGAAGACCAATCAATATGAGGCGTGAAAAAGGGGCGCGATTTGAATGTCAGGCAGCTTTTCGTCTGTACCCAGGTGATGTTACTGTGTTCTCAGGTAGCCGAGAGCACGTAAAATGACCAATGACGGAGCACATCACGAGCAAACATTGGGACTTCAGCTGCAGGCCGGGAATAACGGTCTGGCGGCCGCGAAAATTGGAATGCCTCAATGCGTCGAGACATCCTAGCACCCAAGGCGCGTTGAATAAGAGAACTATCAATATGTTGAAGATGGTCTAGAGATGTCTTTGATCAGTTTATGAATAAAAACACCGTTGATGAAGTTAGTCCTCACGTATTGAGGTTGGTTTCGACATCTATTCAAGACTGAATGCAGATTTGTTGAGCCATGAAGCAACCCACATCGCTCACTGAAAGGGCTCTCTGGTCGTCAAAGTTTCATTACAACAAAAGGGACTGCCTGCCTGGGATCATTTCAAATGAGCAAGGGGCGTTCGGCTTCCCTAACTCTGGGCAGGAGCTTGACACCAGAGGTTTATGGACCACCACGTGTCACGTTTGTCGTGGACGTGTTTACAGCCTCATTTTACCCAGAAACCCATAATATGAGGCGTTCTAGCAGAATTCGGAGACTATCGACGTATCTCAGTGTCATACTCTACACAATGGTCCATCTGGTTGCTCAATGAAAGCCTCGGCACCGACACAGGTTGGGCAGTAAAGCATCCCAGCCGGATCATACTTCTTCTTCACTGCCAGATGAGCTGCGTAGTTTGAGCCGTAAAAAGCCTCAATGTAGTCAGGATCATGCCTGTCGCCCTCGTTCATGTAACCTCCTGTGTTTGGTGCCAACTCTTTCGTGGCGGCTCCTTTGACAAATGTGATGTCATCATTGACAGCTTTCCGTACAGCGTTACTGACTGTTTTGGGAACAGAACGGCCAGTAACTAGTACAAATGGAGAGGTGCGCCATGCTGGGTGAAGCCCCGAGGTCTTATCGGCTGCGTCCTTGAAGACCTGGCCGCCTGAGACGAGTAGGACGACGTTCGAGGCGAACTCTTCGGGGGCACCACTAATAATCTCAACAGTTTGACGAACCTTCTCAAAGTTTGACACAGCAGGTTTGTCAATCAAGCGAGATGTGAGAATCGACGTATCGCCAGTGGGATCGTAGAGGCCGGACTCGGTCTCGTAGAAGGACCAATAGTCGGTGTATGACGAAAAGGTTTCGTGAACAAACAGGCGGTCCTTGAATGGGGAGAGAGCCTCTCGCACAGGTGCGAATGCGGCGTCTGCCTCATCTTGCGTCTTGCCAATGGTCCAGAATCCATGCGTATAACCCGACGTGGCATTGCCGATGAAAGGGCCCGGAAAGTTACGAAACCAGTAGGCATAGCCAGCATACCCGGCGTCGCTCATACTGGGATAGGACTGTAGAAGAACGGCCACGGCATCGAGGAGGGCCGAATTCGTTTCTGTTTGCTCGAGGGGTGCGATGGCCAATCGGTGGGCCGTCACAACGTTGACGTTCGGGTGTGCTTTGATGACCGTGCTGAGAACGATGCCATATCCTGGACCACCCCCGCGGAGGGCACGGAAAAGGTCTGTGTTCTGGCAGTGGCTGGCGGTGATAATCCTCCCGTTGGCGAGCATGACCTCAGCCTCGAGAATTTGATCCGCGCCGAGACCGTAATTGCGCGTTGCGGGGCCGTGTCCGCCGCCTGATGGCCAACCTCCGGTAGCGCCAGGCGAGACGGCTCCACCACCGACCGCGATGACATTGTGCTCCTTGGCCACTTCGTAGACGTCCCGCCACTGGTATGCACCATCAATGTGAATCGCACTTCCGGACCATCCGGACTTGGAACAACGTGAAGATGGAGCGTACGTTGTCTGAAATTTGATCCCGTTGCGGTAGTATCGAAGCCAGATCTCGAGGCTACCATAGCCGTCAGAGCGACCGAGGAGGTCATGCCCGGTACTTGCGACAACAAGTCGTATGTTGTGATGGCTAGCGAATGTGAGTGCCGAAGAGATATGTCGTCGTGTGGTCGCGTTGACAGCATATCTGGGGAGGGATCCCAGGCTGCAGCTTGTGGGCTCTTGCCCAGCCTCATAGTCGACAGGTGCACAGGTAATGTTGTACGGGTACGGTCGACCGACGGGATTCTCCGTCTGGAAATCTTGATCGGACCACATCTTGGAGACGTAGGCGCATTCCGTTAGGTCCTTGGCTGGTCCATCGTAGCATGACTGCGCAATTGGACTATTCTCAACCAGCCTGCCACCTAAGAGTACATTGAATGTCTTCCAAGTAAACCCAGAAGGCCAGCATTGGTTATCCGGAACCTGATGTGAAAGCACACTTTCAGTTCTAGGACATTTCGAATTCAGCCTTTTTGCATTCACTTACGCATTTACATCTTGAAGACAGTCGCGTCGAAGTATCGCCCTCAAAGCCCGATGCATGGCTCTGAGCACCAAGCAAAAGTGAGGTGATTACGTAGAGGGGGATTTTGATAAGCATCGCGGAGACAGTTATTGAGGCCCACAAGATTGGATTTTGAGGTTTTGAGACAGACCACAATGTGAAAGGTCGTGCGACAGCGAGACAGGAGGCTTTATTCCCCCAGCACTTGGCTGGCACATCATGCAGGGGGCAAGCGAAGGCGATGATCCCTGCGTGTGGTCTTGCAATGTTGCCCGCGTCTGCAAGGACGGAGGAGCTACTGCATGTTGATTGTGACGGCAGGGGCAAGATGCATCCGTCGCCAGCGGAAATTTCAATTCTACCATAAGACCCCAGGCCGGCAAATTGAGCACCCGAGGTCCGAACCCAGTACGGCCTCGACGTGTAATGTAGGGTGGACTTGGGGTGGTTTGGACCTGTATTTGCACGAGCCACATCCTCCCGCGCAAATCTGTTGTTCACAAGATTTGGCTAAATACCGCAGCTACATTTCAGTCTGTCACCATCATTGAGCGGGCATCTTACTTATATCACGTCATCGAATGTAACTTCGGAACTCTACTTGTGTTGATGCCTTGGAAGTTACCATGTTCGTTACATAATGCTGGCCAAGCGCTAAAGTTGTGCACTCCTGGCCTCGGCTGTAGCAACATATCTATCTGGAAGAAAAGACGACAGGGCAGGGTGAGGATGAAAGCTAAAAGTTGAAGTCAAAACACACCACTGCCAATGCAGGAACGCTCAAGGTGGAGAGTTCAGTAATTCTCAGACGAGGTTGCTACTGGTACACATCAGTCACTCAGGCATGGCAAGACTAGTATCCGTGAACATATGGCTCAACCAAAAGATGCTGCGTCGGGTGTCTGAAATGGAGCGAAGTTGTTGTCATAGCGCTGTGTGGATGTGTAGCTTACATGTCGCTGATGAGGTCTGCGAGCACTTCTCTCCTCCATCGGAAGAAGACACTTGCGTGCGTATCGTCTTCGATCCTGAGGTACTTGTTGTCCCCTAGTCGCTCGGCAATCTGTATGCCATGGTTCAAAGGGACGAAAGTATCGTTCTTTCCGTACCAAAGCCGTACAGGGAGGTCGGAGCGAATATCCTCGATACGAAACCCGAACTCTGTACCAACCAGGTGGCCGTCGTGGCTCGGTCCATCAATTCCCTGGGCGTAAACCTGTCGGCTGGATAGCACCATGCGCCCAGCTATCTCGTGATCTGTCCATATCCCACGTTCTTGTTCTGGGACCCTCGTGTTGTTTCTCTTCGCCTCCTGCAGCAATAGTTCAAGGCGCTTTTCGTCTGACAAGTGTAAGCGTTCTTGCCGGTGAAAGATCCATCCTGCAAGACGAGGCAAATAGCGCCAGCCATACGTAAAACCAAGCCAATGAAACCAACCAGCTCCGTTCATGCCGATGTCAGGCGGTCCGATACCGCATACGACGGACACGCACTTGAGCTTCTCGGGAGGCATTGAAACCGCGCATGCCAGTGCATATGGCCCACCGCCCGACACTCCCTATGTAAAAGATCGTTAGTAGTAGACATAGAGGGGCAAGTACAACATCGTTTGGCGCACCAAGACTCCATATTCTTGCAGCTTGAGATGTGTAGCAAGGCACTCTAAGTCCTTCGGGTGGTCGAGAATTGTTCTGCCGGCCTGAGGAGAACTCAATCCCATCCCTGGACGATCTGTTGCAATTATGCGCGCGCCAACATCAGAGGCCGCTTCATGGAGATGGCCGGCCTCGACACGGGAGCCCGGAAGTCCATGACAGTAGAAGACAGGTTTTCCAGTCGAAAGACCGAATTGCGCGTAGCCGAGCTTTCGACCGTCCGGAAGCGTCAATATATCGGATGTGTCAGTTTCTGGGGCCAACGGGGTTTCTGTAGACCCAGAAGAACGGCCTTCGCTGTGTACATCCGGGGTTTCGATCCCCAATAGCACAAGCACGGACTTGAGGTATGATGTCGACATTGCGGAGTTGATCAGCGCATTTCCAGACTTCATTTACCCAGGCCCGACAGTGCTACTTATACAGAGCTGTTTCGGTACAGTAAGCGCTAATGCATCAATGGACCGATGTGGTGTGTGGTCCAGATCCTGATTAAGATCGGGGTCACGCGGGGGAGCTCGACAGGCGCTTGTTAAATTTCATGCGCCACACTGTAGGTGTTCATGTCGTTCCTCTCAGAGTGCAGGGTACAAAAGATAGTTAGGTAATGCTGCTTGAACACCAGACGTGGTAAAGAAGGGGCGTATGCATGGCTCTGGGTATCAAGCTCTGTGGCTGTGAACATCCGTGGTCAGTCGAAATGCGTAGGCTTTCCGCAGCTGGAAGATTGTGAGCGGCGTGAAAGCTTCCTTAGTACGACAAGGGGCCGGCCCGACTGCGCTGAGATGCATGACCGGCGAGCATCGCTCGTTGACTTACACTGCAAAGATGAAGAATTAGTGGGTCCTGACTTTGATATGACTTTGATAGGAGGATATTAACGGCAACAAGGCGTTTGTGAAGCGGGCCGAGCAGATGGCCGATTGCGAGCGTCCCTAAGAGACCTAGTCATAGTACTTTAAGGCCTGGTGATATAATCGCACATTCTTCAGGACTAGTAGTTCAACACTTGTCCTGTCAGATAAATAGGCTTCTCTAATCTGGTTATGACGAAGATTCCATCACTCACCCTTCTTCTACCCAGAAATAGGCTTTGGTGGGAACCCAGACTCGGTGCTGGGTGACTTGACGAATGCAGAGCTCGGGATCGCCGTTATCACTGCTTGGGATCTTTCCGGTCGTTCTGGCGGCGACTTTATACACACCGGCCCCTTACAAACCTTACGTCCAGCCTCGACCCGCAGGAAAACGTCAACTACAGCGACTTCGCCACAGTCTCATCCCGGGTACTTACCAACAATTCGAGTGTGGCTTGCGGTATGGCCCAAACCCAACTATACATTGCTAAACCTGACTAGAGAGCCAGGTCTCCACGTTTGTGATACATGCGTAAAGCCCGCCAATGTCAAGATGACCACAAACGTGGTAGATAATTGGGCGAGCCCTGCTGGTATTATTTTATCTGTAACACGGAAGCCTCGCTAGGGTGTGGTGGTCGTGGTAGATCCGTGACCCTGAGGCCAGGGCTAGTGTCGTCTCTGGCCCCCTTCACACTTTTGCTTACGAAACTAAAAGAGGCGGCAATGCTACGCTTGAAATTTACGCCACGTGAAATATGTCCACTAGGACAGCTGACAATCTCAAATGTCAAGACGTTAATCATTTCTGGAGCTGTGTGACACGACCTATCTGATTATACCCAGTTACTGCGGAGACAGCCAGGCCGTTTTGGTCTCGACACGATAGATGATCCAATGGAATTGACAGCCGGTAAGCTCAACGCAAGATTGGGAATTACAAAGTATGGATCGACAGTCGAGACATACGTCACCTTGCTTTGAACAGCCAAGATGCTTGGGAGGAGAGGAGTACTAGTTTCTACACCAAAACAAGGAATCCCATATTCCTGAGATAGACGGCGGTGGCTGAACCCCTCATTTCCCTCTGAAGGTTGTTCTGTGCCTCTCTTGGCATGTCTGTATTGCGTCACAGCGCCTGAGATTGGCTGCAGTTGGCTGCCTATGAAGAATCTTGGGGGCATCCGTGGAAAGCCTGGCAATTGGATTCTGGAGGACATATTCCGCATTCAACTCACATCATTCTCATTATTCTTTGCCCCGGAACATCTTTGGTTTCAGATAAACATCTCACGCACCCCACACCACAGAACATCCCACACTTTGGTGAACACCTCGAATCCAACCATGGCCGCTTCCGATAGCTACGACTATATAATTGTCGGTGGAGGCACTGCCGGTCTGGTGCTGGCTGCTCGTCTGACTGAGGACTCAGCAAGCCGGGTCCTCATCATCGAGGCTGGAGGAGATCCGACGTCTGACCCCCGTATTGCTATTCCACCAATGTGGCCAACCTTACTGGGCACATCTGCCAACTGGGGCTTTCGGACCATCCCTCAAGTCAGTATAATCTCGAACACTGCTTGCGAATATGAGGACTGATGGGATTTCAATGGTAGGCTGGTCTTGGTGGCCGCGAACTCGCCTTTGTGCAAGGCCGCTTGCTCGGAGGTTCCAGCGCCATCAACGGAATGTCATTTACTCCGACTTCCAAAGCCAACGTCGATGCTTGGGCCAATCTCGGTAATGAAGGGTGGAAGTGGGATGAGTTTGCTCGTTCTTTCGCCAAAAGCTACACCCTACCATCCCAAGCTGAGTGCGGCGGCGGTCCTATCAAGCTAAGCTTGCCAAAAGACCCCAATAATCAGTGGTCCGGGCTCTGGTATGAGACTCTAGCCAACCTCGGGCATGGCGGGATAGGCGACGCCTTCACAGGTTGTGTTTCAGGGGCCTTCGAAAACACAGACTCCATCGATCCTGCGACCAGACAGAGGAGCTACGCCGCCAGCGCTTATCTTGACCCAGCTCGCCAAAGAAAAAATCTGACTCTCTTGACCCAGGCTTCGGTGGAGAAAATCATTTTTGACACTTCCACCGAAGGTAGTGTTATGGCAAGTGGCGTGAAGTACGCTCGGGCTGGAGAGACATGCCTAGCAAGAGCTAGCAAAGAGGTCATTCTCGCCGCCGGAGCCGTGAACTCCCCTAAGGTTTTGGAACTCTCTGGGATTGGTGATCCACAGCGATTGAAAAGCCTTGGCTTGGAGGTTGTGGTTGAGAATGAGCATGTGGGGGAGAACCTACAAAACCACATCATGTGCGGCATCAGCTTCGAAGCTACCGAGGGCTTGAACACGATGGATCCTATCGCTCGCCAGGACCAAGCCGCCATCGCGGAAGCGATGAACGCCTACAGCATGCAATCTGGTCCCTTCGCAAGCAGCGGAACCAATGCAGTTGCGCAGCTACCTTTTCCGGGCATAAACACCGTCGAAGGAAAGTCCGACCTTGATCAGCTTTTGTCGAAGCATATGCGAGGCTCGATCGAAACTGCGACCACTACCACGTCTGGTTTTGCCGAGGCCCACGAGGATTTCGTTCGATCTGTTCTCGCCTCCCCTGATGAGGCTTCTGCCTGCTACCTTTCGTTTCCCGGCTTTGCCTGGTTCCAACCTGACGGAAATATGGCTCCCCCTCCAGCCGGGTCTGAAAACTACTTCTCTGTCGCCTTGATCCTGGCCCACCCGCTTTCACGAGGTTCGATACACATAACATCTCCCTCAGCGACAACCGATCCAAGCAAAGTTGCCATTGACCCGAAACACCTCACCCACCCTCTCGACATTGAAGTTTTGGCGCGACACTTCCGTCGCCTTGAGACCATTGCCACGTCGGAACCGTTAGCCAACCACATCAATATCAGCGGAAAACGTAACCCTGGTGCACCATCATCATTCGTTGACCTGGAGCAGGCGAAAGACTACTTGCGGCGCACAGCTGTCGGCGCCAATCATCCTACGGGAACGTGCTCCATGATGCCACGGGAGCTTGGGGGTGTCGTGGACGCCAATCTGCGTGTGTACGGTTGCTCAAACCTACGCGTCTGTGACGCGAGCATCATCCCGATCCTGCCACGCGCGAATTTGCAAGCCACTGTCTACGGTATCGCGGAGCATGCCGCTAGCTTGATTAGGGGGCATTAATGCAGTTTCTGTTCTCGTTTTCAGAGTAAAGGAGGATGCAATTAGACTAATTGCTACAGCCAGCGAACTTCGACCGAAACAACCATGCTCGGGAACCGAATTGTGATCCGTAGCCTCGATCTGTAAATTACCATGCTTCGCCAACACGCTGTGAATGAGGCTTCTCATGTAGACTCCTGTCCTCGGTCGTCACCTCGACCTCATTTGAGACAACAATCCCTCTTGCTGGTGGCGCTGTGGCACCAGAACCCACGCCAACTTTCATCGTTTGCAACTTGACATTGGACACAATTCGCTCTTCACTTTCGTTGAAGGTCATGTTCGCCGTGATCGGGTTGGCACTCGGAGGGCCGCGGCGGTCCCTACTGCTGAATCCTCCGCCTCCGATGGTTCGGAATCCGCTGGGTGTTTTGTATGTCTTTCTCGATGACCGTAGAGCAGACCCTAACAAAGGACTGAACCATGTCTTGAGGAGAGGGAAGATCATTGGAAGGTTTGTCGTAATGACAGCTGTGAAGGCCTCTCGCACGCCCCATACACCAGCAAGCTGTGCGCCGTTGATAGGGTCCTGATGTCATACACATTAGTACAGTATTATTTTTCGAGATTTGCAGTGGGTACTAACCACAAGCACGAAGACACTCTTCAGAGTCGCGCAGATCAAAACTACGATTCCTGCACCTAGCACCACAGTGGATGCAATCTTCTTTGCGAGCCTCAAGCTAGACTCCCAAAGCAGTGGCAGTGGGATCAGGAGAAGGTATATATCTGTCGACACGTTGGCAGCGAAGGAGGCCCAGATGATGGGAAGAGACACGGCAGCTTGGCAACTGTCTTGAAATATCTGTAAGTTATTGCCCGTATTGGATGAGGATTGGAAAGCTTACTTCCAGGATCCGGCGTGATCTGCCAGTACTTATGGAAAGGTCGGCAGCCGAGAAAGATTGTCATGATGGATGAAATGAAAGTGCCGACGATTAGAAAGAAACCTACATAAACGCGGATGCGGTATCGTCGGCTCAGGCCCTCCTACGCTGGATTAGTTTGTGGATGCCACGGCAAGTATCAGAGCCCACACAGGTCGACAACGAGAACATACCGTGAGTCGGAGGTAGAAAAACAAGACCGACAGCTTCAGAGACCAGATGAGCGCTGAATAAATAGTCCATCCAGCCACCTGGATCTTGGAGCCAATCACCCTGAAGCACCCGATGTCAGTTGGTCGACCTCTCGTTTCGCCTTCGCGCCGGATCGGAGCCACCCACCTGATCTCGTGTTCCCTACTCTTGACCGACAGTGCTGTTCTTTCATCATGCGACATGCCATTGTTGGCAATGCCACCGGCCAAGCCCACGACATTGTATGCTAACGCTGCTTGCGTTGCGAAGAAAATCTGGAAATGGTCTCGTTAGATCTAGCAACTCGAACTCAAGCACGAAGAAGGATGGGTTCACGAACGATTCCGACCCAAACTAGATAATCATCGGGGCGCAATTGGGCAAGCCCTACTGCCTTGATTCGAGCATATGTTCTCAGTATCGTAAACGAGGCTCCAACTCCGAAGAGTGTCCAAAGCTCGATGGCGAATTCCCGGAAAGCAGCCTCGCCAGCAGCAGCTGCCGCAGGGTCGGCAAGAGAGTTGCTCGACATTTCGCACTGAGAAAATTGTATGTCTGAAAAGCAAAAACTATATCGAGCGAGCTCTCAAGCTACAAACTCGTGGCGAACTTCAGTATCAACATGAACAATCTTACAATCGGGATCTGGAGTCCAGGGCGACTGCATGGGATCCTCGGGGGGTATAAGGAGAACCCCGTCTGTGCTCCTGCTGGGCTACATGACCCGCGAAAGCGACGGGCTTGCTCTACTGGCAACATGAGGAACGGCTACGTAGTAGCCGAGGCCGAAAAAACGAACCGTGGCAGATCAGCAAGCGCAAGATGCATACCAATTGGTCTGACACTTCGCCACCGCAGGCTCCCCAGGGCAGGCCTGTGGATGTAAGACGACTATCCTGATCAAGGAGTTCGGCCGGAGGTGTAGCTTGGCTGCATCTCGTCACAGGTCGGGGGCAGGGATGCGGCCATTGTCGATGGCATGCAGGGTAGAATCGAAGCACGCAGGCAAACGCTGGACATCCGGAGCCAGCATGTGCCTCGGAAACTTCTAATGATTCGACCTACTGCTAACGAGCTGGTCCGTCAAACTCAAATGGCGGGCATGATGGATCGCAATTTCGCAAGCTGGGCACCCTGCAAGGGCAACGACAAGAGGCCAAGCCCGGACTGGAATTGTTCCAGTCATTGCCCCTGCAGGGGAGGCAACACTATCCCTGTTCTTCAGGAACAAGGTAACGGCGCGGGGCGGCAAGGTAGTACCGCGCCTTGGCACAAGTCTCGGCCACTCTTCCGAGCCTCATCGACCCCGTTATGTCTGGGTGCCCACTGAACCACCACCCTGGAGTACCGTGATGTTTCGCAGTGCGGAGTCATTACTCCAGGGCAGAGTCAGGGGTTGAGAGATCCACCTTCCGCCTTTGGCCCGCCCCCTCCGCTTTTTCATCGTGCTCTTACTTCGATGGCGTGGAGGCAGACATGTGTTAATGGACATCATGTTGCATCCGACGCCTCGCCAGCGAAATGAAGAGCGGCTTGAGGCGGCTCATTAGGTGGGAATGGGCATTTCTGTTTCATGTGTGAGGTAGGCGGAAAGCTAGAAGTTACTTGGAGACTCCGACCATTTTACAGGCTATTGTTCACTTCTTGATGATCATTTCATCGGGAGATCAGTTCGCGACTTGCAAGGTTCGAGGTCACGCTTTTTGGACTGCGAGTTTTTGACATGACAGATATAATAGGGCATGGTAGCCGTTGGGGAAGAGCAATGCCTCCAGGAACTCTCGCTTTACCGTCGAGGACTGTGACGCGGTGCCAATCCAATCAACATCAACAATCACGAAGGACTGGCTCAAGTGTCTTTCCAGGACGACCAAATCGTGACCCCTTGACGCTGCAGGCAGGCGCAAATATCCTTAATGCAGCATCACCGCGTAGCCCTAGCGCCAACAACAGCCCTCACCAGTGCACTATCTATGTTCGTTCAATTTGCGCGTTCATGTAAGCCAAGAGTGCCCCTGTCGGGACCCTCCTGAATGAGACTAGTCTGCGAGTAATACACCTGCCTCGTCGACCTGCAGCCACTGCTCCTGGGTGCAAGCCATCAACCGGATCACCAGGAGGCTTGACGACCGGGCTGCATACGTGTCTAACCCGGCCTGCCACCGCACGTATTTGGTCTTAGACCGGGATTCACCTGTTTCACTCTGCATCTGCTGTCCGACCAACAATGGATTGCGATTCTTCCATGCAGGTCCGCGACAAATAAGAGTCCCTGCGCCCTCCGGTCCGGGTCACACAGGACGATCGTCCCGCGTGTAGCGTCTTGACCACCCGCGCTCAAGAGGATTCGGCCTCACGAATTATACTTTTGCCTACTGCTTGTTCCACCACTCGACCGACCATTACTTCACTGCAGCCGAGAATGCGTTTCACTGTTGAGATTCTGACGGTTCTTGCCGCCTGGTCTGCAGCCGCAACGGCCCGTAGCAACGCCGCAGGACCTGACTGGCTCGGAGGCAGCTGTCCGAAGGACAAGGAGCTGGCCAACTTTGCAAAGCGGCTCTCGACTAAGGCCAAGATTTACTTCTCTGGGTCGGACGACTTCATCATCGCTTCGACTCGATGGTCGAACCTCGAAGCACCTACGGTCGACTTAGTCGTGTCTGCTGGCACGGAGAAGGATGTCTCAGAGATCGTAAGAATCTCCCACCTATGACTCCCAGCCACGATTCGCTAACAGAGTTCTTGCAGGTCCAATTTGCCAATTACAAGAAGGTGCCCTTCCTCGCCTTCAACACTGCACATGGCGCCCTCACCACACTGGGACGTATGGATCACGGGATCGAGATCGACCTCGAGCAGCTTACCAGTGTTGAAGTGGCCGAGGATGGGAAGACGGCCAAGATTGGAGGTGGCACGGTTTCAAAGACAGTGACTGACAGTCTGTGGGCTGCTGGCAAGCAGACAGGTACATCTCCTCTTCTATTCTCTATACAATCCTGGACAACACAGCTAATTCAAGAAGTGACTGGCACTTGCGAGTGTGTCAGCTATCTCGGACCTCTTCTTGGTGGTGGTCATGGATGGCTTCAGGGCCACCATGGCCTAATCGCCGACCAGGTTTTGTCTTTCAACATCGTGCTGGCAGACGGAAGTCTTCAAACTGTCGACTCGAACTCTGACCTCTGGTGGGCCCTCAAGGGCGCTGGTCACAATTTTGGTATCATCACCTCAGTCACTTCGAAAGTCTACGATATTGTCCACACAGACTGGGCCATCGAGACGATTGTTTTTAGCGGAGACAAGGTTGAAGCCGTTTATGACGCCACCAACAAGTACCTTCTCAAGAACGGCACCCAGCCTGTTGACATCATTAACTGGTCTTACTGGTTTAACAACCCGAACCTCGATCCCGAACGAGTAAGTTTTGTCCCCGCTATATCAATGAGACACCCCTGACCTGGAGTTATTCAGCCGGTTATGGAAATATACATAATCCAGGAAGGCGTGAAGAAGGTTGACTCGAAGTACACCGCGCCGTTCCACGCCCTTGAGCCGCTGCAAGTCCGCCCTGATGTCGGGACTTACCATGATCTCGCTGGCTGGGTCGGGATTGCCCTTGACTCTTTCCCTTGTCAGAAGATTGGTCTCAACAACCCTCGTTTCCCAGTCTACCTTCAGGAGTACAACCCCATTGCCCAACGCAAGGCCTATGATCTGTACGCCGAGGCAACACATTCCACCCCTGAGTTCTTCGACTCTCTATTCATGTTTGAGGGATATTCCCTTCAGGGTGTCAAGGGAGTTGATAGCGACTCAACGGCCTTCGCCTTTCGAGGCGACAACCTTCTCTTCGCCCCTCTGATTTCCTACATGTCTACGGGGCCCGAGCTCGACCAAAAGGCCGCCGACCTGGGCAATCAACTTCGACAGATCATCCAGGAAGGCACTGGACGCGATGAGTTTCACACATACGTCAACTACGCTTTTGGCAATGAAGAGCCGAAGAACTGGTATGGTCCCGAGGAATGGCGCCAGGAGCGCCTGCAAGCACTGAAACACAAGTACGACCCTGAGGGGAAGTTCAGCTTCTATGCCCCCATTGCATGAGATCAGAGGACGTTTATCTTTAACGTAGCTAAAGAAAGACTAGCTAGATCAGACTTCATGTAGATATTAAATAATTACTCTGTCGAAAGCAAGCTTCGTGATGAAGGAAAGGAACAAGCTGGGTTGTCATCTTTTGGCACCCCCTTTACACATGCCGTGAAACCATGATTTTTGCCCATTAATTGAAGGATCGGCCCTGTCTTCAATCGAAATTCTTTGACACGCCAGGCTTTATGGCCTCAAGCTTTCTAATCAACTCGGCCCAGACTCGATGTTGAGTCTTTTTTCCCTCTTCACTAGTCACAAAGTCACTTGGCGGTGTGACTTCGCAGTCGGATATGTACTGTCCGTGGGTGTCAGCCGCTTGAGATGCAGCGTGGACAATCGTTCTGCTGCCGGCTTCGGTAGTCCGAGCAATCAGCATCATCAGAAGCGTGAAGCGTATCGCCGCGAAACCAGATATACCGCGAGACAACTCTGACTGGCACAGCCCGGGGTTAACACAATTTACCGTGACTGGGAATGTCGAGGCGGGGCTCCGCTCAGCGATGCTTCGCACCCCAAAGACCTCGAGGAGTTTGGAAATGGGATAATATGTCCCGATAGCTTCCTGAGCTTTGGTCTTGTCGTTGAGAGTGTTGTAAATCTCCCCTTCAGGAGCCGACCTTTGGGGTAGATTAGTCCATGCATGGACCTCTGACGCGGTAATGGTTATGGTAGGATGGACGCCAAGGGTCGCTGTAGTGCTCTTCAGCTTTGGCATCAACAGCGCAGCGAGAAGGAATGTCGAGACAACGTTAACAGTCAGAGATCTCTCGTTGTCCTCGGCTGTTTCGTACACTGAAGCGGCAACGCCGGCGTTGGCACAAACAATGTCCAACCGATCGAGCTCGGCATCGACACGACCGGCAAATGTTTGGACACTGGCGTAGCTACACATGTCGAGATTCCAAACTTGTATGACATCTTTGCCGCATTTGGTGGTACTCTGTATGTCTTCTTTGGCCGCAAGCCCTTTCTCCTGACTTCGAACCGCCAGGATAAGTTTGCTGGCGCCAAGCCGAGCGAAATGCCGAGCGGCTTCTTTTCCTAGACCAACATTACTACCGGTGACAATGATGGTCTTCCCGAGGTATGATTCCGTTGGGTAGGGAATAGTCTTGAAAAGCTGGCTCTGAAGGAACCCCATGATGAACTTTGATGGGCTTAGGGTTTGGCTACCGCGTGCGTATTGAGTTGGGCTGGTTGGATGAACTTGCAAACTTCGTTGACCGTCAGAGTGGTCTGAGGAAGAGTAAGAAAATACATTTCTGGTTGTTTGGAGCACCGGCAGGGTTATTATGGACCACTGATGCTCGCGACGAAGTGATCATCGAGTCTTGTCGTCATTGCAACTAAAACTAAACTCCCCGGCTTTAAGCAACATGCAGACCGAACACCGTCTTTTCTCCGTCCCCGCTATCACCGACTTGGCCAGGCACTTTCCAGCTCCATTTTAGTTTGAAGCAACATGGAACCTAAGTCCGGTAATCACCGAGTGCAGATGAGACGTGATGTGCGCGGCCAACAGTCGCATTCGTTGTTCGAATCAAAGTAACCTGTCCATATCTCATCTTTCCAGCATGCGCCGACAAGCAATCATCTCCGGTCGACGGATTTGACTTGGGTGGAGGACATGTGCCTAACAATCAATGGCACGCTGCATCGTCACGAACATCACCACACATGTTCTCATCACCCATCCTAATACAGTAAGCTCGCTGTCACTGTCTGGATTCAAAAATGACTGTCATGGCTATTGGGATATGAAATGAACATCAGAAATACAAACCAAGGCACCTGAGGTGCTATCTATGGTCTAGTTTTAAGAGCGCAGAATAGGTCGTATTGGCTGTCGAGCACGACGTTTGGTGATGCCGGGAGTATCTGCCGTCAAATGTCAGCGCGAGCGTCTCACTTCATCGTGTGATGCGCTTAGAGCTGCTTGACTCACCTCATACTTCAAGACCAATGTCGCCAGCAGTTTATAGATCTGCATCAGTGCAATTCCTTTTCCGATGCATCCTCTGGTACCTGCGCTGAAGGACATGTCTCCCCTGTCCATCATTGCCCGGCGCTTGGCGTGTTGTTCTTCTGTTTCGCCTTCGCGTCTACACCACCTTCCTGGGTCAAATTCATATGGCTTTCCGCCGAAGGTCCGCTCCTGTACCGAAGCCACACTAGGCTTGATGCCTACGACTGTACCGGCGGGGAGTGCCACACCTCCAGGAAGTACCAGCCCATCCGGCCCAACAACGCGGCCGTTGGGGTTGAAACCATCAGGCGCACGGAGACGGATGCCTTCACGCACCAAAGCTTCGAGGAATGGAAGTGTCTGGGTTTGACGCCATGTTACCGGGAAACTAAGGTTGGCTTCCCGTAGCTCCTCGTACAGACGATCCTGGGCGACCGGATTTGCTATCATGTATTTCAGAACATTCAGGATAGACGTTGTCGAGGTGCCAATACCAGCAACAACGTTGACCATGCAGTGTGTGGTTATCTGATCATCTGTCATCATTGCTGGATACTTTTCGCGCGCGGCTATAAAATGAGCCAGAAGGTCGGACTTGCGAGCGGTCTCGGCGTCTTTGGTTTGGACAGTGTTGCTAGTGACTTCGCGCATCCTCTCTTTGATCTTTTCTTGGGAGTGTCGATAAAAGACGGTGTAATTGTGAGCGCTGAAAAGACGAACCATGGAGCTGGCAATGTCATGCAGGATGGGCATTGGCATGGTCAAGGTGATGTACCGATGCAACATCTTGGCTGCGCTGGCACATTAGCTTTGTGATCCTGTGGCTCGAGTTTGAACATGTCGTACTTTGCTTGACCAAACCAACGGCATCTTGCCCCTTCTCGAGGTATCCCAACGGCTCGCCGTACGTCATGTTGCCCTGAACATCATAGACATCTCGAGCTGTGTTAGTTCAATATGAAGTATCACGAGGAAGAAGGTGGAACCAACAGTAATGCACAAGTTTCCCAATATTGACTTCGGATTCAGACCTTCCTATTATGTCGAAGAGCAGATGGAGCGTGTCGTCGATGCGTGGCTCGTACTGCACTATCGTCGACACGGAATAGGCATTGGCGACAGTCCTCCGCATCTGACTGTGAAGCTTGCTGTCGCGCACGGAGAAAAGGTTGTCGGGCCCACGTCCAAGCGGCTGGGCTGCGCGGATAAGTTCTGACTAGACAGGGCAAGCTACTGTCAGCTGACTGAAAGGATCAAACCGTACCTTGGTCGGCATCTTGGCGGCCTCACCTTGTTGAGAGAGGCTTTCATGCCGTAGATCTCCTGAATCGCGTCCGGGTCACACACGCTGACGCGACGAGGTCCAACTCGGACGATGTCGCCATATCTCTCGTGTAATTTGCGTAGGTAGCAAGAGTTGTTTCCCCAGTGCCGTTGGGCTTCAATCCAAGAGTGTAGGTTCGTGTAGCGCGCTAACAGGGGGCCAGGGACATGGCCCAGACCTGCCCTGTGGCTGTGAGCAACCAGGTAAAGAAGAGAGCCCACGACAACTATGGAAAGAAGTCCAAGGGGGTGAAGCTGGTCGATAGCTTCCCGCACTGCCATTTCGTTCTGCTACGTGGGGGCGCAACGCTAGGCGTGAATCGAGAAACAACCCTTTCCTGATGATGGAACATGCGCGACCAGGGTAAATAACAAGCGATTGAGCGATGTCCATGTTGATCGCCGATCCTCTATCGCCGCCCAAAGGTGCCGCACCTCGAATGGCTTCCCGCTCTTGTCTAAATTCGGGGGGCGGAAGCTTGAAGGATTCCGACTTTCCACTGGCTTACGACGCGAAAGCACCAGTGCCGATCCTTGCACAATTGTCTCCCGGATCTGCACGATCTAGAATCCTTCCATTCGACCTTCCTGATTGTACAAGCGCTAAGGATGGGTTGAAGCGTGCCGCGCCGCCGGCTGACCTTTGTAGCCTGACGCCTTACGGTCTCCCGCACCTTACCGCATGGCCAGGAGCCAACCAGCAACCCTACAGAGCCGGGGGAACGGATTACTCCGGCGGCAATGAGAGGGGGTTGCGATGTAACTCTGGTGAGCTTGGGCAACTCGAGGATTGCAGATGCTCTCAATCTCTGCTGCAGATTATGAATCGTTGCCCAGTCTAAGCTGTCGCACTGCGCATGGACTTAGGCTTCTTGGTGAGCCAAGCAGGACTACTTCACGCCTAGCCATACTGCATTCTTTGTTGATTCGGACCGAGGAATCTGCGGGTGGACTGCTCGGTGTGGAGGGGCATCGGACTTCCGCAAGATAGCCACGCACCAGCAGGATATGAATCTCGTACCGACGAGACCAGGATCATGAATGCCTCCCGATGGACGAGTTAATGGGTACTCGGCACCCATCCAGGTGGTTTACGGCGCTGGAAACCTTGATGTTTTTCTACTGCACTGCTCGAGGTCGCGTCAGCGTATGAGCACAGAACAAGCTCACGTCAGTAGCAGCCCATTGGTAGGCATACAGGCTGGAAATGCATCGTTCGGCTGCGTACCCTCCTCGCTTTAATTAGCATACTGAATGCCGTCAATTGATCCCACTCAACCTGTCAAGATACACCCGGTAAAGTTACAGCGAGGGACTTCTGTCCACACCTCATCCTCCCCGCACGGGGTCTCCGCATGTTGGACTCGAGAAGCTGGAAAATGATGTGCTCGTATGTGACCGTGGCATGCGACTGCAGCCCCCACAGTCTGTTTCGTTGAACAACCAAACAACGCACCACGTTCGGGCCAGCCGATGCAGCTCGAGGCCGCTTCAGGATGGACGGATAGTTCCCGGCGTCTCGGCATCGCAAGCTCCCAAGCGTGAGGTCTTGGGGAGATGGGATGGCAATCCACGTGCATTGGCCTCGCTCTACGGCACTTTTGATTGAGTGGTGCCGTCCTTGGAAATCTTGACTGCGTGGTAATTGGTGTAGTGGAGATGGACCAGGGCCCCTGAGGGACCTTTGCAGATCGTCAAGCCTTCCATGTGAGATATCGTCAGCCAAGTTGCCGCTCGGCGCCCAGAGGGCTTAGTTTGAAGCCTCCTTGAGCTCTGCCGGCCCTCGAGATCTATGGTCTTCACACGTTCTAAAGCTCTCTCGCTTCTTAATGTTGTTGCTTGATTTGGATCTCCCAAGAATGTCGAAGCTTTAGGGAATGTCCGGCGAAACAGAAACATCTGGAGCTCCATCGAAAGCTCCCAAGAAGTCAGGCCGTTCGCAGAGCCCCAGAGCTGTGGAAAGACGGAGGTGAGCTCGAAGCTGCCGATTCGCCATGCTGTCGACAGGACGCCGGACCGGAAATACTAACAGGCATGATAACGACAGACTCCAAAACCGCATTGCACAACGTAACCATCGTAAGGGAGAATGGAGCAGAGGACACCAAATGCAGTAGACTCACAAATCAACAGGTCGCCGGATCAAAGAAACATCGGCACCAGAAAGCGCTGGCACGAGCGAACCAGGAGACAAGCAGCATATGTTTGTTGCGTCCACAGCTTCCGAAGTACAACCTCAGACAGCGCACGATACGGCTGCTACACTCTGTCAAACGTCTTCTTCACCTGAGGCCATGGATGCCTCCATCATGGCTGACGACATGACGGGGAAATTCAACCCGGCGTGGCCCCCTTTTGACCCTCTACTGTTTCAATTTCCCAACGGCGACGCGCTACAGAACCAGCATCCTGCTTCACAGTTCTTCGCTCCAAAGCCGGGATGTACCTGTAACGGTGTTACCGGACCATGCGCTCGGCATCTCGAGGAGATTCGGTCCCAAGTAATCAACAGGTCAGCAACAGCACCAGGGCCTCAGACACGACGTTCCGGGCGACGTGATGGGAGTACGAGTGGAGGCAGCATGGAGCAGGCGCGATATCCAGGCGGACTGTCTACATCCGGGTACGTGGAGAAGAATTCCTTGACGCCGCGTGTCATCATTTGTGACCATTGTTACTGACAGGTTTACAAGAAACGACTCGTGGTCATCTCCGGACGCGGATCGCAATAGCACCGGCCCGAGTCGATCTGGTGCCTCTTCATCCCTCCCATCGCTAGACGAGTCGCCCAGAATGGTCTCTATGTCCGCTTTCGATGCGGGCAGCTCCTCTTCAGCCAGCTCGTATGTGGAAGCCGATCGTGCGAATCATACCGCAACAGATACGGCGAGGTTCAAAACCATCCTCGAAGCAGCTCGGACGGCAGGCTTTCGGGACTTTGACCAGATGGTTGCCGCTTACTACACGACGACGTTTGAGAAAGGAAGTCTGCCCCAGATTGCACAGCGGGCGAGCCGTAGCCGAAGGCTGCAAAAGCTGCTGCAAGAGCTACAGGAAGGAAGTAAGCGATGGCCGAAATGGGAGTCACGAAAGCTGAGTGAAGGTATCATGGAGAATGCTGGTATGTGTCAACGTCCCGAGGCAATCGAACCATAATCTAATTGATCGTAGCAACGGTATGCGTCGAGGAGCTCGATAGGCTCGCTGGAACTCCAGAGTTGACGAGCTTGAGCCAAAATGATCAGGCAATGGCCCTGGACTCGGAGAGAGAGGGCGCTGGGAGGCCCACTTTGGCCTTCGCGAGAGATTCGGGGCTGCAAATGGATTCAGGAATCCAGGAAGAGGTATGATACTGGTTGACACCATCCTAATACTGATCAGACTGCGATACTGACGAACGTATGCAGGCTCCTCATCTTTGGACCCTTCTTACTGAGCTGGCAGGACCACAAGGCCTGCATTGTGATCAAGTTGCGCAGACCATAATGGGCGCGTTACTCGACGCAAGGAGAGACGCTTAGCGTGTAGAGACGATAGATGTGTGCATTGGGATGGCGTTCAAGCATTGTTTTCTTATGGCAGGGGATGAGATCTTTGTGGTTGCTCAACCAGTTTTTGACGATCATTTAGATGTATGAGGTTCTAGCCTTTCAATAAAGCAGATCTTCCCGTCTCGCTTGCTCTAGCACCGGCATCTAGCGTAGCCCTGTCCGGTACCTGGCATGAGCAGGGCTGTGCATGTTGGTGTACTCATCCCAACTCAGTATTGGCCATGGTCGGGCAGTTGGTTGGACCTAGGGCGTACCATGGCGCTGGGGCAGCACACCACCATGTTGTTAGCTGCAGAATCACGGACCCTATTCTTCTTACAGACTTATCGTCCGGTCTGTTGGACCGGAGGAACTTCTGTTTGGGCATTAACCCCGGCACACTAGAAATCAGGTTAACGTCTTTTCAATCATCAAGTTGATTTGATTTCAAAGAGGTTGGGAAGTCAAGTTATGAATAAATGAAGCCGAACTGCTATGAACAATACATGACAACCAATTCGACAGCAAATCTCCTGATTCCCGACTCCCGTACCACCCACCAGTTGCCTGATAGCTAGCCCATCATAAAGAAAAGTCAAAGATTACCAGCCCGAAACACGGCGGGCGTGGACATGGATGCCATGAAGAGGCTTCGAGGTCAGTCCGCCTCCCGAGATCGCAATGTTCTTCTCTTCCATATACAACTGTTCGGTCAAAACGAAATCAAACCGACCGATCCAGCAAGAGAGCACGTTAAGCATCTCCTGTCGCGCGAAGACCCGCCCAATGCAGTCCCGTGGGCCATGTATGAAAGTCATGAAGCCGTGCTTGTTGAGCATCTTTCCGGTCGGGTCGTACGTCACTGTGCCACTGTCCCTGTCGCGATGCAGCCAACGCTCCGGGTTGAATGAACCCGCATCGGCGCCCCAGTTCTGCGGGTCGCGATTGAAGGCCACGATGGAGAGCTGTAGCTTCGTGGTCGCGGGTATGAAGACGCCAGCAACAGTTGTGTCCTTGACGGCGGTACGAACGATTTGAGGGGCAGGAGGCCAGTAACGCAGTACTTCGGAAAGGAAAGCGTGCAGGAGAGGCATGTCTTCTGCGCCAAAGGCCTGAGTGCTGGGCACATCTCCAGAATCGGGACTCGGGAGATGCTGGCGAACCTCTGCACGAATGCCATGCTGAAGACTAGGCTGACGGCAAAGCTCGTACACGGCCCAAGTCAGACCAACAGCGACGGTTTCGTGGCCAGCGCCGAGCATCATGAGCATGTGTACGAGGAGCTCCTCGTCATCAGAAACTTGGCGATCTCGAATCAGGGCGCTGATAATGTCGTTGGTAACAAGCTCGCCCTTTTCCATCAATGCTTTCTTCTCCCGGACAGAGTCAAGGCAGGCGGTTCTCAAAAGATGGATGGCCTTTTTGCCGTCTCTGACACGTTTGAGTGGGAGGCTCTCCACGATGGATCGAGGCAGGAGAAGGCGCATGAAAGCCATCGCTTGAAAGATGAGGGTAGGCTCGAATGTGCCCCTGTAATTGCGGACAAGATCACCGTCCGGATTCTTGACCGATTCGAAGTCCACGCCTAGTGCCGCCTTTGAAATGACATCTAGACCAACGAGACCGGCGTAGTGGTCTATCTCGATAGGCTCAGAGAATCCGCTCGCCGCCTCAGATGATTCAATGATTTCGGTAAATTTGTTTGTAATTTCAACTGCCTTTTCCCAGTAGACGGGGTGCAAGTGACGAAGCTGTTTCATTGAAAACGAAGGAAGCAGTTGCTTGCGCTGTCGCTTGTGCTCCTCGCCGTTTAGTAGAACGAGGCCGCGTCCAATGACCGGTGAAATGAGAAGGCTCAGAAGCTCGGGTTGGATAAAATCGTTGGTTCGCTCGAGAACCTCAACGACGGCGTTCACAGAGGTGAAGACTAGCCGTTCGCTGTTGAGGATGCCGAGATAACGAAAGAAGCCCTTGTGATCAAGCGTGTTCTGCCTTCATGTGAAATGTCAGTTCAAGTTCGACATCTCTCAAGTATTGTCCAGCGAGAGAACTTGCCATTGAGCAATTGCAGAACCTCTCATCCCCCAGTACGCCCGGCCAGCGTAACCATTCCACCAACTTCTTCCCTCCTTCAGTCACAATCAGCAAGTTGATATGGGAAATCACTTCAATATTGACTTACAGTCGGCTCTGGTAGATGCCTGAGTGAAGACATATGTTTTGGTCGGATGATGATCCGGTAGAATGCCCAGGCGAAGAAGTGTAAAAGCCATGTCAAATAGAAAAGGCCGTAGAATTTGGGATCAGACAATGAGAAGAGTGATCTATTCGTGAGATACCATAGCCCGGACGTAACGAAAACAGACGAAACCGATAGGTTGAAGAGGGGAGTAATCATGTCCATGTTGAATTGTGAAGCCTGGGGCTGGTATTCTCACGATGCCGTGATTGCGGTTCACAGGGCTCTCTGACCTTTTGGAAGCTTTACCTGTGTCTACTGATTTGTTCCAGCAATGCCCCAACTTACGTGAATGCTCTGCCTTCTGTGCTCGAGCGCCAAGTGTATGTTTTGTTGCTCGCGCGGTTGGCAATCAGCCTTCAACCCCAGCGTGCTTCCATCGCTGACGATCACCCACACCATGTCGAGCCAATTTGTCTATGATGGAATACCCAGTTGGAAGCCAGCAGGATCTTTACCAGCGCCAGACCAGGGGGCCTGTATCAGGCTCGGTCACGCCGTTCCATCGGCCATCCCAAACATCCCACCTTGCGATGACAAATTGTGATGTGAAGTCAGCCAGCGAGGCCGACAGGGTAAAGGAAGGAGAAGCTGACGAGAATGACAGGTAGTAGGGGTTCGTGTACCCGCCCAGGATCAGGTCCTTACAGCGGGGTAATGCTTGTCAGCCATCAACTTGGGCCCTGTAAATGCATGGTCAGGGTTCAGGATCCTCCTAACGCCTGCATTCTGTCAGGTAGAGAATCACTCGCTGGCACTCCACCACACCTCACAGGCGCCGCCCAAGAACCAAGGCGCAAGTGTTGAACAGGGGCCCATGGCAGCCTCCGTCAAACACATCGGTGGGATTCAATCACGAAGCTACAAGGTGCGAGATTGCCAAACTGGATACAGGAGTCGAGATTTCTTCAGAAGGCCGTTTACAATTCCATGCCAGCCAGCCCTCCAGTAGAGCTTCACACGTCCTAAGATTTCCTATGCTTGACAATTCCAACCCGCAGTTCTTTGAGTTCGCCATGGCGGTATCCCTTACCCTCCCGAAAACCCAACGCGCCATCGTCGCCAATGACAAGTTGGACTACTGCATCCGCGATGATGTGCCTTTACCACCAATTCTCGACGACTGTGTCATAATTAAGACGGAGCATGTCGGCCTGAACCCCGTCGATACCAAGATGGTCGGGCCCTTTGTGGCTGCCGGAGCGACCTACGGTGTAAGTCAGTTGTTGGGCAGGGATTGAACTGCAACTGATAGCACGGCTTAGATTGATGCTGCTGGAACAGTCGTCGCTATGGGAAAGGACGTAGCCGCCTCCGGTCGTCTGAAGATAGGTGACCGTGTCGCCGGCGCAGCCGAGGGCATGGAAGGTCTTCGGCCCCAAAGTGGCGCCTTCGCAGAATACGTCTCCATCGACGGAGGTATGGCTCTGAGAATGCCTGATGACATGAGCTTCGCGGTCGGTGCCGGAATGGGCCTCCGCATCGCAACGTCGGGGATGGCACTGTTTCACTCCCTGGGCCTGCCGTCAGAGATGCTGGCCAAGCCTGTAGAGGAGCCATTCGACGTGCTCGTCTACGGTGGCGCTACATCCACGGGAACGATGGCCATTCAGCTTCTGAAGCGCTGTGGTCTTCGTGTCATTACGACATGTTCGCCTCGGAACTTCGAGCTGGTGAAGTCGTATGGTGCTGACGTTTGCTTCGATTACAACGATGCCAACTGTGGACCGGACATTCGGGCGTTCACTGGCAATGCTCTGGACTATGCGCTAGACTGCATTACTGAAGAGAGCACCATGAAAATCTGCTACCAAGCCCTCGGACGGTGCGGAGGTAAATGTATGTTGCTGAAAGAGGTCACCCAGCACCGTGTTCTTTGAACAGACAACTAACAGCGCTAGATGTTGGTCTCGAGCCGTATCCCGAGCGCACTGCCACCCGCCGCGCTGTTGCTCCTGACTGGGTGCTTGCAACCTGGATGCGCGGTCTACCCATCAGCTGGCCGGAGCCTTTTGGCACGCAAGGGAAACCCGAGGCACGGAAATTTGCTGTCAACTTTTTCCCATACATTCACCCGCTTTTTACCAACGGCGAGCTGAAGTCCCACCCCATTAGAGAGGAATCGGGTGGCTTCGAAGGTCTCTTAGAGGGTGTTCAGCTCATGCGAAAGGGGAAGATCAGCGGGCAGAAGTTGGTATACCGCACTGAGGATCGTATTGCACCTATCATTGCTGCGGCGTAAGATGGAATTCTTGTTAGGAATACGCTACTTTGTAAAGAAATGAACTGTCGTTATTCGCCGTTGTCATTATCCGTCTTTCCTGCCTGCCTATGGCGATATCGAGATGTAAGTCCCAGCCTCGATTAGCCTTACGTGTGAAAGCTGTGTCTGGATCCTGGATTGATCAAGTACCGACAAAACATAATGCTAGAGTCCGGGTGAGAGACCAATATTGTTCAAGCCGTCGAGAATGCTCAACTCGCAACTCAGTGCGATGCTGATGAGCCTCGCCTGATACATGCAGATTCAACCTTAACGTTGTGGGGAGAAAACGTTTCAGGGCGGATGAATAACAGGGTCACTCCATATTGACAAATCCAGGTCTCTATTATTTTCCGAGAGTTATCAAGCCAGCTCAGCGGTTGGTGCGCCTTCCTTCGTTGCCTTTGCCATTGCAACCTTTGTCCCCGCTCGACTCTTAGTGACCAGTGCAACATGCTCCGTCCACTTCAGCTCTGGGTCACGCCGTTCAATAGACGAAAAGTGCTGCATCATTCTGACCACGGTATACGAGGCCTCCGTCAGGGCGAATTGCTGTCCTAGGCAAATGCGGGGACCACCGTTGAACCTGCGGATGTGAAGATGAGTACAGAGTTCTTTCACGCTCATCGAGATCCTACTTACGGAATGTATCCCCATCCAGGACGGAGCTTCGGGTCTTCCCACCGGCTGGGCCGGAATTCCTCCGCATCAGTGCCGAATACCTGCGGCAATCGGTGCATAGCGAACACGTGGTAGTTGACGGCTTTGCCTGTAGGAATGAAGATTGGAGCGAGTCCATCAGGCCCGCCTCCACGAGGAAGAACTGTGTTGGCCGTGGCGCAACGGGAGTTGAAAGGAACAGGTGGGTAAAGGCGAAGGCCTGTCGGTGTTAATTGGGTTGAGGTCGTGGTCTTGCCGGGGGCCATGATACTTACATTCGTAGAGCAGGTTCCGGACGTGCTTCATGTTACGCAACTCCTCGTACTCCGGTACCCTATCGCTGAATGTCTCTTGGACCTCAGTACGCACCTGAGACCAAACGTCAGGGTGTCTTGCCAGCATGAAAAAGGCATTGCTCAAGAGTGAAGCCGTTGTATCACGGCCGGCAATCAAGACGTTGAGAATCTCATAGCGCAGTTCGATGGGGTCACGAGTCGACTTTGCCATTTCCTCTAGGAAGACGTATTTCGCATCCCTGGCCTTTTCCGCCCCGTCAGCGTCGAAGACATGCCGATCTTGCGAGACCAGGAAGTCCGCAATAATGTCGTCCAAGATCGAATGTACTGTCTCACAGGCCTCGTCAAACCTGGTCTTCGTACGGCCTTGAAATAGGGCATACGCGAGGCCTATGGGCTTCATGAGGCCACGGTCGAGCAGATCACGACTGTGGACCTTGTGCTGGGCGTAGTCGAAGGCTTCCATGAAGCGCAGGGAGGGGGACCCCGGCGCATCGAGAAGTGATCGAAAAGAGTGCCCCAGCAGCACTTCGGTCGCTGAATCAAGAGTCATGCGGAAGAAGAGGGGCTGGAGGTCGACATCGATGAGGCTGGAGTGCACATTTGGCGGGGGTAAGGCAGCGAGGAGGTCTTGGAAGTGAGACTCGAAAACAGAGAGGTCTGATACGCGGAGCTTGGTGAAAGTTGGGCGGATCAGGGACTGAACCTGTTAGCTCCTTGTGTACTTGTATGAAATCTGGTGTCCGCTTCTCAAATCAAGCGAATTGTACGTACTCGAGAGTGCTCCCAGGCTGCACCATCCGAAGTGAAGATGCCGGTCCCGATTAATGGTCCCATCAGCTTCCTCCGCCTGTCGCCGAGATCGAAGTGCTTGAAGTCCGTTGCAAGGATAGCTTTGATGTTCTCGGGATCAACAGTAAAGATGATCTTTTCCACACTGACAGACGCGCTCTCAAACGTGGTCGCAACAGTTGCATATCTGTGGCACCACATCTCAAGCCATGTGCGGCCCTTCCATGCCTTCGCCTGTTGTTTGAGATTGTCGAGACGAGAAAGTACGGCGGGCGGCTGGCAGCCATGGGAGGCGGCGAAGACACGATTTTGCCAGATTCTCACCAGGTGATTGAAAATAGAGATGACGATGGCGAGGACAAACGGAACTAGAGCCAACTCTGGTTGCAGTAACATGATGACGACTTCAAAGTCTCATCCGGTGATGGGGTAAATAAATCTGGAGATGAACGACCAGGGGAGTCTTTGAGCCGTAGCACTCTATGCTGTGTTCCAGGTACGGAAGGGCAATGGAACTGGAGGGTCAGGTCAGGGGACGAGACGAAGATTAGTTTGCTCCGTTCACCCTATAATTTGATTTAGTTATCCAGACTCACGGTTAATCAGATGGACTGTGATTCACGAGTCGAACCGTTATCCTCAAGCAAGCCAGCGATTACCAATGTACAATGCCTCCACCAAGGGAGCCCAATTCCGGAGGATTGTTGATGATGCACTAGTTGGCCACCATGATTACCTACCCAGTAAGCCAGGCTGACAACCCTCGCGGCGAGCGGCGTGCCCTGGGCCGATGCCCAGCCGGCTTACAATGCGCTTAGTCTCAGCACTTTCAGGGGCCCACGGCCTCCAGGTACAGTGGGACTGTACCCAGGCCTGCGGATGATCGACCGACTACGCCGTCATGGCCGTCTTGCCCAGGTTTGTCCTCATGATGGAAAACAGAGCACCCATAGACGGCGTCATGTCTGCTTCTAGGTAACTCTTCAGAGGATTGCGAGTTTGGGTCGGCTGGGAAAGCAGCAGTCGGTCAGTCGGGTGAATCCAGTGCTCCAGCGTCAGCTTCATCCATCTAGTACAGTGAACATGCAGCAGAACACACCGGAATGGAAAGGAGCATAGGCTGGATTTCAAGACAAGTTCAACATGAAAGCGAGCTTTGTGAGGCTATAGATGGAGAATGGACAATAGTGAAACAATGAATTGGTGCTGGAAGTCTACTTCTTGATGCTCATGCTTTGAAGCTTCTCCAACAAGTCACCGAGACTCTCTCGGCTTTCCCCTGCCATCAGAAGGCCGCACACGCTGTACACGAACATGCCTCCAGGGCCTCCCTTGCCCCGGCACCACGAAGCAATCACCAGAGTTCCATCCTCGATCTCTCGAGAAAACTTCTCCTCGAACTGATCGCGGTCGCCACGCACCGCTAGAGGACACAGTAATCCCCCGATCGGCAGCTGGCGCTGCTCCCAGAAGTGCTTCTTCATCAGTCCCAGCGTGTAGCTTCCCGTTTGGCGGATGTTCATATCCACGACCATCTGTCGCCCGCTCTCATCCGTCATCACGTCGATGCCGAGGGGCCCATAGTAACCTCGGGCATACACATACTCGGCCACCTGACGGAGGACGGCGCCGTACTGTTCGCCCAGCGCTTCTTGGCGAGAGTAGTCCATGAACCCGCCAGCCCAGTAGTCGCGTTCGTCGAGGGTCTGTTCCGAGCAGCTGATGTAAACGGGCCGTCCAGCCTTGGTCACGAAGAACGAGACGCCGGCCGAAGTCCCTGGCACCACCTCCTGGAGCAGCAGGCTGGCGGGCTGCGACGTCTCGTTGTCGGCCGTGATCATGCCGTACATCGTGGGCAGCGCCTCACGCAGGACTTCCAGGCAGTTTTGGCGTTTCTCTTCATCGCGCACCATGAAGACGGCATGTCCACCGAGACCCATGGGTAGCTTCACAACAAAGGGTAGTTCATGCTCCTCAATGGGCCTCAGCTGTCGAGCCATTTCATCCTCGACTAGCGAAGCGTCGCTTGTCTGCCCAGGACCCAGTACCGAGTCGATGACCTGCGTCGGTGGGCTGGGCAGCTCTGAAAGAGCCAGCGTGCGCTTCGACAGGAGGTCCCAGTGGGCGTCCTGGTTGACGAGCGGGTCTTTGCCTTCGAGAAAGTCGACCGGCGTGATGACAGCCTTCTTCTTGTTTACCGTCGCAAGTTGCTTCGCGTTTTCGACAAAGTGCAGCCTGGGTCGCTGGGAGGACTCGAGCCCGTCGAATACACGCTGTGCGTCAATGCGGTGAGTCGGCACCGTCTTGTTCCAGCTCAGGCTGTCATACGCGACCTCGAGCTTCGTCTTGTCGACGTCGAAGAGGTGAAGGTCCATGGGGCCGGCGACGAAGCCGTAATACTGCGCCATGCAGCCGAGGCAAAAGCGAGCCATCGTGTCTGGACCCAACTTGGGCACCCTGGGCGCCATGTAGGCATATTTGACAGATACGGGTACAGATGCAGCAAGGGACGATGTGTGCGGGAAGGCGTAGACGAGGGCGACATCTTCACTACTGCCGCCGTCGAGAGAGTAGAGGTCGTGAAGGGTGGTGCTGACTTCGACGAGAGGCGCCATTCTGTTCGATCACGCAGGATATTTGTCTTACTGAAGAGACCGATAATAATGGATAGGTTGTACTGGAATAGAGGCAAGTACGTGAAGATTTTCTGTTTGATCCTGCTTCTGTCTACCAAATTGCATGGCTCCTCTCATGAGGGTGCAGTTGGATATAGGTCAAGTCCATAGCCATACATACCTAGGTGAGCTTGTAACATCATCAACACCGCCAACTTCAGTTGTGTCCTCGGTCTGCAGACCCCAGTTGCCCTCATTGGCGTTGACGAGCTCCAGTGGGGGGGATGTTGGTCGCAGGTCCCAGTAAGATGGGTGGCTGACAGTGAAGGGTAAGCAGGTCGAGACCTGGAGCTGTCGCTGACATGCTACACGGCCTAGTGATTACCAGAACCCAAGCCCCCATCAAGACAGCGCTCTGGGCTGACGATAGCCCCTACAGCAACGGCACTCTCGCTGTGTGTGCTCTCCCAACAGCGAGACAAGCACCGACGGCTGAATCGAAAGAAACCTGGCCACCATGGGCATTGACATCCCAATGCTCCGATCAGACTTATCCACCTAGCCATGATATTGTGTGTCCAACGTTAGAGCACAGGCAGCGAATTCTATTCAATATTGTTCTTTCATCTGTGTGTTGCTCAGAAGCAGAGCGCTTTTCTCGACAATGAGCGTCCGACAGAGGACGAGCTCCGATACCAGGCTTGATCACCTCCAGGACGGGGTCGAGTTACTCACTGAGACCACCTCGCCAGCAGAGCCACCAAGCTCACAGAGTGCCACAGTTGATCATGTTGTTGCGGAGAAAGACACTGTCGGTGATCGATTATCTTCAGCAAGGAAAAATCGACCTGCGTCGGCAGAGAATGGAGCGACATTCCCAAGTCGACTGGTGTTTCAGTGGATATCTGAGCTTCTTGCAGTAGGTCAACCATTCGAGTTCATGGCTTAGGGCCCATTTTGACGGAGACTGACTGGCATGTACAGATTGGATTCCGCCAACCCCTCCAGCCCGAAGACATTCCATTGATAAACCCAAAACATAGTGCCCTTAATGTGGCCTCAGAAGTGCAAGATGGCTTCAACACGAACAATCAAAATGGATTCAAATTCTCGCTCTTCTGGGCTTTGTACACCACGTTCAAGCGGCAATTCTGGATCGGTGGTGCATGCCGCATGGTCGCCGACGTGCTTCTTGTCACAACACCATACACTCTCCGATACTTGATCCAATTCGCCATGGATTCTTACGAAGCTGGGCTGAGGAACGATCCTGGTCCGCCTCTCGCACATGGGATAGCCTACCTGGTTGGCATTGTGGCGATGATGGTTCTCCAGAGCTTTGCCCACAACCACTACATGTACCTCATGGCAACCATCGGTGGGAAGTGTCGTGCAGTTCTAACCTCAGCCCTGTTCGACAAGTCTGTGAGGCTCCTAGGACGAGGCAGGGCTTTCCCAGAGAAGCCAGCTGTGGGTGGTGTCGACGATCCAGCTTCGTCAAGCACCACTTCTGAGGATGAAAAGACGGCTTCCACGGACCAAAAGGACCAAAAAGAATCACAGCAAACGGAAGACTACACGACAGGGCGTATCACAAACCTTCTCACTGTTGATGCTTCCCGTGTCGACAAGGCCATAAGCGGCATTCATATTTGCTGGACTGCACCAATCTCGCTCGTGATAGCTGTTTCGTTGCGTAAGTCGTCCTTGTTCTCCGACGGGAACACCGGGTCGCTGGCAAATTTCGATTGTGACTGACGTTCAATAGTAATTGTCAACCTGGGAGTCAGCGCTCTGGCCGGCTTGGGGCTCCTCGTTCTCGGCTTTGGGGTCCTCATCACGGCTGTTGGCTTGCTCTTCCGTCAGAGGAAGGTCATTGACAAACTTACCCAAAGTCGGGTCTCCCGAACGCACGAGATCCTCGGCGGAATCCGCTCGGTCAAGTACTTCGGTTGGGGGGAAGGATTTGCTGGTCAAATCAGAGACTTGCGCGGCGAAGAGACGCACAAGCTGCGATCCTACCTGGCCGTCCGCAGCGCCGTTTCTGCCATTTCACAGGCCTTGCCGGTCATGACGGCCATGATATCGTTCGTCACCTACTCGTTAACGGGGACTGGGCTCTCACCTGCCATTGTCTTCTCTTCCGTCGCCCTCTTCACAAGTCTGCGAATGCCTATGATCTACATGCCTGTCTGCATACAAGGAAGCATCGATAGCTGGGCTTCATTACAGCGCATTCAGACTTATCTTCTGTCTGAGGAGCTGCAGGATCACCCTGTTGATTCCAAGCTTCAGGCTGCTGCTGAAGTTCGAAAGGCCACCTTTGTCTGGGACCACGACAGCAAACCCAACGACGATGGCAAAACAGTCGAGGATGGCGCAACAGTGGTCTCTTTGCCCTTGGGCCAGAGACCGAAGCCAGGCTTCACACTTCAGAATATCGAGCTCACGTTACTTCGAGGGGAGTTTCTGGCCGTTATGGGAGCTGTTGGCTCGGGCAAGACGTCGCTACTGTCAGCTCTAGTCGGTGACATGACCAAAATGTCTGGCAGCGTCACTTGGGGCGCATCCCACGCCATCTGTCCGCAACAGCCGTGGATGCAGAACGCTACTCTGCGTGACAACATCACCTTTGGACGCCCCTTCGACAGTGAGTGGTACCAGTTAGTCTTACACGCATGCTCTCTATCTCGGGATCTCGAGATTCTACCATACGGTGATTCCACGATCGCAGGGGAGCGCGGCGTCGTACTCTCTGGTGGGCAGAAACAGCGGATCAGTCTTGCACGCGCCATGTATTCACGAGCTGAGATCGTGCTTCTCGACGACCCTCTCAGCGCCGTTGATGCAAATGTTGGTAGATCTATTCTCGACGATGCCATCTGCGGCCAAATGAGGGAACGGACGAGGATACTCTGCACGCACGACGTTAAGGTCTTGCATCGGTGTGACCGCATCTTGTGGATGCACCATGGCCAGGTCCGCGGCATTGACACGTATGACAACCTCATGGCAACAGAGCCCGAATTCGCCCATATCGTCAGGGAGACCAACTCAGGAAGCGCTGATGATACAGGGTTAAACAGCCAGACGAAGTCAACAGCAGGCAACCCCGCAACCTCCTTCCCGGTATCTCCGGAGACTGAGGGGGAAGACCAACTGATCCGGGAAGAGGATCGAGAAAGCCGCTCCCTATCTTGGAAGGTATATGACGCGCTTATCACCTGGAGTCACAGCGTTTTCCTGGTCACATTGTGCGTTCCAATGGTCATCCTCGCCCAGGGCACCACTGTGATGACCTCACTTTGGCTGGCGTGGTGGAGCTCAGACCGCTTCAACATGGCCCGGGATACTTACATTGGAATCTACGCTGGTCTGGCAGGCGGCCAGGTGTTGTTCCTTTCGATTTTTGGTATCATTCTGGGGCTGTGTTGCATTCGGTCTAGTCAGTCAATGTTGGACAGGGCAGTATTGCGTGTGTTCCGGGCGCCCATCTCTCTTTTCGACACGACGCCCCTGGGTCGCCACATGAACCGGTTCTCGGCTGATGTTGAGGCTATGGATTACGCCTTGCCAGAGGCACTTCGGATGTTCATGCTCTCTCTCTGCGGCTTGACTGCCATCTTTTCACTCATCATCGCATACTTCCACTGGGTATGGATTCCTCCTTTGATCTTGTTCATGAATAGTGATCGAGAAGCTGACCATTTTCAATCTTGTTAGTTTGCCATTGCCGTCGTGGTTGTTTTGGCAATCTTGATTTTCCTGGCTTTTTACTACCGCGCTACTGCCCGAGAGGTCAAACGACACGAATCTGTCCTCCGCTCTGTGGTCTATGCCCGTTTTGTGGAAGGTCTTTCCGGAGTATCGACGCTTCGAACCTACAATATGGGGCCGGTTCTCTCTCGCAGGATCTGCGACGCAGTTGACGATGTCAACAGCGCCACCTTCACAACAATTGCAGTACAAAGATGGCTGAGCCTGCGGCAAGATGTCGTCACCATCCTCCTGCTCATCGCCATTGGTGTTCTTGTCATAGTCGATCGCCAAGAGAAAAACCCAGCCATTGCTGGTCTGGTTCTCAGCCTCGTGCTTGGTGCCGCGCAGGTTATGCAGGTTGTCGTACGGGAATGGGCAGACGTCGAGAGCGCCATGAACTCAACAGAACGGCTGCACACCTATGCGACAGCTCTTCCCCAAGAGCCGGATAAGGACATTCATCACAGGCAGAATCCAGACTGGCCCACTGCAGGGGCACTCGAACTACGCGACGTCCGCATGCGGTACCGTGACGACCTACCCGAAGCCCTACGAGGTGTCAGTTTGACCCTCCACGGCGGCGAGCACGTCGCCATCGTCGGCCGCACGGGTGCCGGCAAGTCTTCCATCGTGAACGCCGTCTTTCGCCTGACAGAGCTTTCTGGTGGTAGCATCCATGTCGACGGCATCGATATCTCCCAGGTCCGACTTGAAGACCTCCGGAGCGTGCTATCCATTATTCCGCAAGAGACGACGCTCTTTGCGGGCACGGTACGCAGCAATCTTGACCCCTTCGATTCAGCATCAGACTCGGTGCTCTGGGAGGCGCTACGCACAGCAGGGTTGCGAGACGTGTTGCATCTCAGCGACATGGTGCAAGATGAGGGTGTGAACTTGTCGCTGGGCCAACGCCAGCTTTTGGGGCTGGCGCGGGTGGTGGTTAGGGAAAGTCGGATTCTGGTTTGTGATGAGGCGACCTCTGCTCTTGATACCGAGACAGATGATGGGATTCAACAAACAATGAGGGGAGCATTCCGAGATAAGACGGTGCTGTGTATTGCGCATCGGCTGAGGACCGTCCTATGGTACGATCGGGTTTGCGTAATGGACGAGGGTCGAGTGGCAGAGATTGACACTCCGGGTGAGTTGTTTCGACTGGAGGGGGGCATTTTCAGGGGAATGTGCTTGAGGTTGGGCATCACGGCGGAGCAAATTCGTGTCGCTCAAGCGCTGGAATAGGGGCCGGAATGGGGGCAAGGTGGACAATCGAGCATCGAAGTTGTCGTCTGCAGCGCAAAGCCATTTGTCTGTCTAAGCTTCAAGAAGTGCCCAAGAAGTCAAAAAGCTTCTCTGTCTGTCTACCAAGCAATTATAATGCTATGTATCACCTTCGTGACGGTTCGTGCACAAAAAGTACTCGTTATGTTCATGCTGTACGCTGTTACGGCGCCAACTGCTGTCCTGCCCTCCGGCCAGCGACCTCCGCGTCGGGTTAAGCCTCCTACATCAACTTCTAGTCACCCAGAAATGGTGTAAAGAGAGACCCGAGCAATATGATGGACAGTCCCATTGTCCACGATTTCGCTACGCCCATTGCCGAATCAGCTGAAATGCGAGCCGAGAAAACCAAGCGATCCCACGACAGGGGCCAAGTCTTAGGACTGCAACCATCGGTCAACGACCGAGATAACTCTCTTGATCGCCGATCAACACGGCAATCAGGTACCCTTGGCGTGGGGTAGGTTTTGAAAGCTGTCAACAGGGATTTGAATCCTGGAAACTGGTGATCGGCGGTGGCTGTCAGCCATTGCAGCAAATCTGCATGACAATCACTAGGGCTCTGCCGCGCGGGTGGCTGACAGGTGTGCGATGATACGCGCGGGTGCATCGTCATCGAGCAAGCATGGTTGATATGACTGACGACGAAGACAGAGCGGCCGTTAGCACCTATGCAGTTGCCTGCAGTTGCCTGCCTTGGCACACACGAGGACTACTGCAGCTTGACTTACGAGTACGAATTTGGGACGGCGCTGGCAAAGTCCCGACATGGACAGACTTCTCTTGGCTTACCAAAGGCGTGTGTGTTCATCCGCCCGGGTCCTAGTGGCAACTAGCCCAGTACCGTAGCTGTCTCCACTCCCGCGATTGACCAGATATTGTAGAGATCGTTTTGTCGAATGGGGTGTCTAATGAATATTCTGTTTCCCTAGTTACAGTATCTTTCGAATATGGCAGTCCAGCAGAAGACAGCCCTCATCACCGGGTAAGAGATCTTAATGCCCAGGTGCCTTATTGAGCTCAGGTGTACGGATGTATTAATCAACCCGTCAAGATGTACCCCGGGTGGCATTGGCTTCGCCGTGGCCCAGGAGTTCCGCGCAAAGGGTACTGAACGACTCCAGATGTCCTGCCGCAAGAACGCATATTGACAAAAGGCAGACTTTCATGTCATTGCCACGGTTCGCAACAAACAGCTCATAGAGGAACTTGCCCAAAACGGGCTCACTGCGCTTCATCTCGATGTCACCGACGAAGCCAGCATCGCCGCCTGTCTGCTCGCCGTTCAGAATCTCACAAATGGAACACTTGATGTTCTTGTAAATAACGCGCAGGTCTACCTTAGTTATCTTCTTGATTTCTTGACTAATGGCATCTTTTCTCAGCGGACGGGGACTCGTCACCCCAGCCACAGACATCACTTTAAGTTCAGCGCGTGCGGTTTATGAAACCAACGTCTTTGCCCCGATGGCCATGGTCGCCGCCTTCACACCTCTACTCATACCTACAAAGGGGCTCATCATCAACATTGTCTCCGCTTCAGCCCTCGTCCCATACGTTTTCGGTTCAGTTTATGCGTCTTCGAAAGCGGCCCTGGCATCGTACAGCCGCACAATACGCGCCGAGCTGCGTCCTTTCGGGGTACGAGTCATGGCCGTCATGGCGGGGACGGTGAAGAGCAACATGGGCTCATCCGCAAAGGGGCACTTGCCTGACGACAGCCTCTACAATAGAGTAAGACATTTGTACGAGGCAAGATTGGGATTCTCGCAAAAGGCAACCTCAGTGCCGATGTCAACCGCAACCTTTGCGAGAAAACTAGTTGGGGACGCATTGAAGAGGGAGGTCCCGGGACTATTCAGGACATGGTTCGGGAGACCGGATTGGTTCTACTATGGAGGCATGTCGGGGCTCGTCTGGTGGGGTTCTTTCCTGGGCGAGTGGGTGTTCGATTTCTGGGCCTGGAGAACGTTTAAATTGAGCGAGCTGCAGGTTTTGATGGAACAGGAGGTAAGAGCGGGAAAGGGGGTTTGAGCCTGGAAGTCTTTTAAAAAAGGACAGTCTCAATCAAACAATTAACCCTGGACTTCACCTGACTTTGTCTGCACGCATGATCACAGAACCGAGTGATGATGCCACTTGCTTATTATCAGGGTCAACTTAGGCAAGTTCCACGGTATGAGGATGGTCAATCTTGGTAGGCGCTACACGATGGAGCTTGATGAGCAGTCAGCTCTCATGGTCTTCTTGCAAAGACCACCACCCCAGGAGACGCACAGATGTGCCAAGAATGGTTCAACAACTATTCGTTCCCATATGTCTAGAATAAGTTCTGCAAAATAAAAAAAAGCCGAGCATATGCTACATAAATAGCAACATCCAAGCAGCAAGCCTCTACTGGGGCTTTGCCAGAGCCAGTGCGTTGATCCTGTCGACAAGCTGCAGCAGATCCTTCAGCCCCTTCCCTCCAACAATGACAGAACAGACACTGTACTCGTGCGTTCCAGAACGACCCCCTTTGCCCCTGATCCACCCAATGATGATAATCTGGCCATCCTCCAGCTCCTTCGCGAACATCTCCTCAAACTGGTCCCTGTTGCCCAGAACCACCAGAGGATTGATGATGTAGGAGAGCCCGAGTCCCCTCCTCTCGTAGAAATGGCCCCTCAACGGACCCATCATGTAGTCACCAGTCAGCCGTACGTTCATGTCAACGACATACTGCTGACCGTCACTATCCGTCATGATGTCTCCGCCCATGGGTCCATAGAACCCCTGCTTGTGCACATGCGCTGCAATCTTGTCGATCGTCTCACGGTACTGTTCCTCCAGCTCCTCCTGTCGCGCGTACTCGAGGATGCTGGCGCGGTAGATCCCCGCATCGTCGAGGAACTGTCCCGCGCAGCTGACGAACTCGGCCCTTCCACCCTTGGTTACGAAGATCGACAGGTTTTTCGTGTCTCCCTCGACGACCTGCTGGAGCAACAGGCTCACAGGCTTCAGGTGGGCATTCTCGGGTGTCAAGGAGCGGATCATGCGCGGGATCTCTGTCTCGAGGAGGCTAATGCACGCAGCTCGCTTCTTCTCATCGCGGATGATGAAGACTCCCTGTCCGGAGAGAGACTGGGGAAACTTTATGGTGACGGGCAGGGATCGGTCTCGGACGGCCTGAATGATGCGGTCGGACTCAGCTTGGACGGCTTGAGGATCTTGAGCATCAGAGGCGGAGATTTGGCCATCGATCACCTCGGTGGCGGGAGTTGGGAGGTCACTGAGAGCGAGGTCCCGTTTGGATAGGAGACCATAGTGAGAGTCTTGGCTCAGGACGCAAGGGTGATCGTCGAGGAAGTCCAGAGGTGGGTATGGGGAAACCTTGACACTAGGGGCAGGCTTGAAAGCGTCTGGGTGGGATATGAAGGAGACCTTGGGGCGTTGAGAGGGGTCCAGAGCTTCGTAGACGCGATGGGTGTCGATTTGTGCCAAAGGGGGGAATGGAGCCACGCCATTGACGAATTCGCCTTTGCATGGGTCGACATCGAACAGGTACAGAGGAAGGGGTCCTAGAACGAAGCCATGATTTTGAGAGCCGTTGCCAAGGCAGATTCGGGCGTAGACATCGTTGTCAAGAGCTGGCGCTGCAGGCGATTGATAGGTGTATTTCTTGTTCTCTGGCAAGGATGCTGCAACAGAGCCAAAAGGCGGCGCGAGGGCAATTACGTGAGCAACTTCATCGGGATTGCCACCATCAAGGGAGTAGAAGTCGTACAGCGTCCTGTCCAACCGGACTTCAGCGATCTTAGGTGCCATTGTGCGATAACGATAGGATTCGGGGGCGGGTTGATTGTTTCTGCGCAGCCTTTCTGATGTAGACAGCATGTCAATTCACTTGGTAGGAGACCACTTGCACATCTTATGCTCCCTTTCCCCATACTCGCGGTGGCAACCCTGGTGTGGTCTAAAGGGAGCCTTGCGGTTGACGTCGCTTGTCAGAGCGTGAAAGTTGTCCACTGGATCAATCGCGATGACACTTCCATGTCATGCCCCAGCTACCTACAATGAGAGCTTGACATTCACGCAACAGGTATTCTCTGGAAACATTGACAAATCGAATGTTCGACAATTAGCCATGGGGCGTGGGAATTGTGCGTTGTCGACTGGCTGACATGGCTGACACTGGCTGATCTGCCCGCTGAATCAGACACACGACGGTTCCCAGTATCTGTGGAGTCACTTCCGATATTAGAAAGCTTGTTAGCGAATAATTGCTAATGCTTGACAAGACGATAGGAATTGCCTTTCGGGGAATATTGATCGGACTACCGTGATCCCTTCTAGCTCTGGTGACGGCATGCAATGGGCACGTTTAAGGCGTTCAACACTGATTCGCTGTCCATAGTCTTGGGAAGAGTGATTGGATTTTGTTTTGGGTAGGTTTTCTGTCTTGACAATACAAAATTTCAACAGCTCCTGAACCTTGTCGTTCGACGTGGCGCACCGAGGATGGTAAGTGGGAAGTCAGTAAGCTCCATGTCCCCGTTGAGTGCGTTACGACCATTGCCCGAGGACACTGGATCAGATTGCTTTCAAGGTCTGGTAATTAGCTTATCAGTTAATTTTATCAATTAGACAGTACTTTTTTAGTTGCAATTGCTTGGTGAAGCCGCTCAAGCTGCTGGCGTGCTTGTTTTCATCGCCCGTTCTACCCTGGTCAACCATATCAACAAGATTCAGCACCTAATTTGAGACCAAAGCCTAGGCAGTCAGTACTTTGTTCATCTGGCTCATGCTCGCAAGTAGTGCTGATTGCCGAAGACGCAATGCACTTCCCGGGCCCTGGCTGGAGACTACTTCCTACACCATAATGGCACCCTACCTGGTCGGGTGCCACCGTTTCATATCGCCTCCGTCTTGACAAGCATTGATTCTAAATGCATAGGTCAAGTCAAAGTCAGAGTCAGGATAACTAAGATGACGATATGAACATATGACGACACACTTCGCGCGCTCAAGATCATCAGTGCAGCTCACACAGCCCCCATCGAGATACAGCTAGACTCCAAGCGAATACCGTAGCAGCGAATACCGTAGCTGCCCGCCCGACGATCATGCGCGGTGTATTGTTCTTTTTCGCTGTAGCTCATCCGAGCGGTCCGTCGGGGTGAATCGTCGTGGGGCAGAATACTCGCGTTGCTGTCCAAATAGTTCTTTCCAACGGAGTCTCGGAATGTTCTGTACATCCGTCCATACTCGTCAAAGTTCCTTTCAAACATACTTAAGGCGCTCGCTCGGTCGTCCTAAGATCTTGATTTTGCAGCTGTTGGGGCACCAAGAGGAGGGATCATGTTTTCGGACAAGAGGGGTCGCTCAGCTCATATCCGACGACATACAATTCGCCCAGCAGCACGCTGTGTGCCCCAAAATCGAATAGGAATCAACGACTATACAGAAACAAGTCGAAAAAACAACTCCCGGCAGTGGAATACTGTAATTTGGAATCCGACCTGGCCACCTGTCCTCCAGGGCGCGTACCGAGTGCAGAACCAAAGAGACACGCAGCAATCCGGAATGACGGACGACTGCTGCCTTTGACTTCAGAGTCCGAAGCAACATCATAATCATCAAGAGCTTCATTTTTAGAAAGCCGAGAAGGAAGATGATGACGACTTCATTTGTCGTGGCTCGAGATCTGGAACACCAACTGGTCTCGACCTACCACCCGACATCACTCTTCTTCAAGATGCAGCATTCGAAACAACACGGACAAGATTTGGGGGGCGAATCAATACTCTATATGTGTACACCTGCTGACAAGCTATGTAGGAAATATGGTACTCTACTGAAAAAGGAAAACACTGGGCTAAGAAAATTACATGCGCGGTAACTATCCTTACGGAAAGCACCAGCGAAAAGAATGTCCACAGCCTCACATACCACCCTCGCGATGTCCGAATGGAGCTTGGTCCATCGACGTGATCTGCCACTGCAACCCAGCATCTCTCGCTCGGGCAATCCACTGAATGAGGGGCATTGTCGGCAGGGATGCGTTCTCGCCGTCGACAACCCGAGGCACTACGCTGCTCATGTTGACAGTGGCCTCAGACCGATACTCAATCTCCTGCTCGCCATCAGGAATAGAGGCGAGGAACGCAGCGCCAATTTTTTGGGTAAGACTATCGGCGCGAACTAGATCCAGCTCGACATCTGGGCCGGCTTGCACAGCAGGCACAGCCTTCATCTTGGTAGATATCTCGCGAAGATGAGTGACAAGCTCATCCGTCACGTCCAATGCATCGGCGGGGGGTACGACGCGGTGGATCGCGATGGGAATGCTGGCCTTCTTTGCTGCGTTGTGAAGGTACTTCTCCGACGCCCATTTGGATGCAACATAGCCTTCCAGGTTTGTGGTTGCGGGCGTTGACTCAGCCAGACCGAGAACGGCGCCGCTGGAAACGAAGTGGACGGGAATTTGGCGCGGAGCAGCGAGGCGGACGAGAGACTTGGTTGACTCGAGGTTAGGACCGCGCAGTTGCTGATATGTGTCGAACAGAGAGCGTGCGACTCCAGCGTGGATAATCAAGTCAACATTGTTCGACAGGTCGTTGAAGGTCTCCTCGGTAAGGCCCAGT